>JAOPSE010000523.1:0-486225 GCA_029449295.1 Zea luxurians | reverse complement strand
TAAGAAACCGATAGTTCAGAGTACTACGGCAAGCATGAGAATCCCAAACAAAGACATGGATCAGCAACTGATGTGTGTGTACTAACTACACAATGTAATAATGCCAAATGAAAAAAAGTTCAGATTGGCACCTCGTAGCTGCAAGATTGTTTTCTACATGAACCATGCTATAGCTCAGGCCATGAAAACGATAAAAGTCGTTGATCTTCAGCTACTATCTGAATGATACAACATCTTGGCGCCATGCATGTCCTTTACGCAACAATTCTTGCATCTTTTGCAGGGAAGAAGAAAATAATCTTGCTTGCTTTTAGCACGTACCTAGCACTCCCTAATGAACAGTAAATATGAAAGTTCATGTGTAGCACGTAACCAGATTCTCAGTGGCTTTTGTGGATGCTGACTGTAGTGGAGATCATCATCCTACTCACTTGACAGCAGAGTTGGAGATCAGACGTGAAGGCAATCAAGGCACGCATTGCATGTGTTATTGCTGAAATCATTGACGAAAACTTTAAGCTAGGCACATTATTTTGAAAAAAAAGAAACAATATTGATTTGGAACGACTAAGTTCCTAATTAATACTAAACTGACAACAAAATTCATAGAACGTATAAACATGACCATTGCTTGTAAACAGGCCACATGACAATATGTAGGGGCATCAAAGTTCTTTTCAGGCTTTTAGCTTCTCCTATAGTCTACTTGGTCTCTATATATGTGAACGTGGGCCCCTTTCTATTGTAAGCCCCCGGGCATCGCCCCTGTTGCATAGGCTCATAGCCGGCACTGCTTGTAAAGCGAGAAGAGATGACAGACTTGATAATCACCCTAGGTGATGATGACCCATGCAGCTAGAATTTACTCCCTTTTGTGACCTGCTTCATTCCTATTAAGTCGATTTTTCTCTCCAACAATTGTCACAATAAGCCTGTGAAATTATCTGGGGATGCCCTTTCGAAGCCTCATAAGCCGCCTAAACACATGTACCTATTCAAAAGAACTACTCAAACGGTTCGATATGCAATTATCAGAAGATTGATGTATGTACTGGTAACTACACGCTTTTCACGAAAGAGGACAACAAAGAAAACAAATGCTCGAAATATGGCAAAATTATGTACTGGTAACTACACCCTAGCTTTCTTGTGCGCGGGGGGGGGGGGGGGGGGGGGGGGGGCTCGGTGGCTTGTCACTGACCAATAATGTTGTTGATCAACTTCCTTTGGTGGTGTTGGCTTTGATTCAGGGCTAAACAGTAGGAGCATACCACCTGGTGGTGCTCTCTGTGGTAGCACAGACAGTCGCGACCCTGCTGCAGGAGCGGATATCCTATGCTCATGTGTCGGACGGTCCGTGCGTGCGCAAAGGGTCCAAGAACCCTAGAACTCACTCCCGGGAGGGACCCCATTAGGGAGTAGAGATCCAGGGAGTGTCTCGAGATCGGCAGGCCACCCGAGACGTCCCTAGACAACGTAGAGTCAAAGGGGGATGAAGATTTGGGGTTGAAGGAAAAGCTAAGCTAGGTCTAAATTATGCCTACTCCTAATGCGACGAAGAACAAAGGAAATAAACTAGATTGATTGATTGGTTCGATTGGTGATGCGTGCAATTGGTCCTATGCTTCATATATATATATATAGGGGGGTCTGGACCCGTTCCTAGGAGTTTCCCAACAGGATCCACGTGAAAAGTTGGATAAACATGCATGGAAAAGGGATATCTCACCTAATCTAATCCTATCGCGGGTCGTCCGCGCTACCTCACGGACCGTCTGGCCTTCCTAGTTGCCACATATGGTGCTCAATAGGTGGTCTTGCTATTTGCTCTTGGGTCAAGGTTTGTTGCTAGGGTGTGACTTCTCCTTTCCATTGTGTTTCAAGCTTGCGGTAGTGCAGTTCCTCCAACCTGGCATACTTTTCGAAGAGCTAATATAGCTCTTGTAGTGTATTTGGGGTGTCTCTGGTGTAGTGACTATATAAGTGCCCTGGACAAAGGCCACTGATCGTGTAATGGATGGTGATGATGTCTTCGATGGATGGAAGCTAAAACTTCATGAGTAGAAACTTGTTGTAGTACTCCTGGAGAGTTTCCTTTTCTTGCTTTCTGCAGAGTTATAACTCGGTGAGGGCATTAGTATTAGGTCTACACCCATGGAAGTTGAGTAGGAACTTGTCATGTAGAACCTTCCATGTGAAGAGGGGTTGCAGCCTTGTGTACCAGGTGAGGGATGGGACCTCGAGTGCTATGATGAACGATTTCTCCATAGCATTGTCATCGCCCCAAAAGATGCTATCGTGACCTAGTACCTCATGATAAATTACGAAGGGTCAGCTTTGCCATTATATTTGGGTCAGCCGCCCGCTCTGTAGTTGTAGGGCTAGGGAGTGGACAACAGTCGTGCTGACCGAGGGCATTTGTCGTCTGTGAAGAGGAATCCTTGAAATGTACTTTGATGTGAGGTATGCTCGATGTTGACGCCAAAGTACCTATCATGAAGGTTGGGGGACAAACTATTGACTCTACAGGTCGGCAATTTCCTATTTGAGGGCCTTTGCTTGTTCTTTTTCCTCTTGGATAAGGTGTTGTATCATTGCCTTGACTTCATTGCTTTGTCTTTTGGCTTCTAGGTTTCTTTTGCATCTACAGGTTGGAATTGCGCATGTCGAGGCTCCTGAGCAGGAGTTGTTCTTCCGTGCTGATGTCTAGGTCTTTACTATCTTGAAGCATGCCTTCGTCCACTTTAGCTAGGTGGGGGTCTAGAAGTGTGAATCTAGGGGTACAACAGGCATGTTTCTTGTTAGATCGGGCCATATTTTGGCTTGGTATGGGTGGCTTTGCAGGTTGAAAGGGATACAATTTGGGGTTTTTTGAGTTACATGTGTGGATGCTACCTTCCGGGGTAGGTTGGTCTTCGTTGCAAGGGAGTTAGTGGGTTTCGTCCTACGACCCATTAATGGTGAGGAGGCATGTAACGCCCCTGGTGTTACGATTACTAAAATCTTGACATGTCATCATGTGCACTAGCACCATCTTGTTTGTGATCCACCTAGAATGCATTCACTAGGCCCAAAATTTTGAAGCAAATGTATTGTTGTGTTTACTAGAGTATGAGATTTAGTTTAAGAGCCTTGCTTAAGCTAAGTGGGAGCAAATCACTTCCTAGGCTAGTGACAAGTTGGCCTTGAGTCTTAAGTACAAGAAGTAGGTCTTGCTACATAGGGTAGCTTTGCCTTTAGGATGTGGATTAGAGTTGGTGAAGCACTTAAAGTAATTAAGTGTCTCTAAAAACTTGATTTAGAGGCCAAAAGTGAATCTTGAGATCTAGCCACATTTTGCCAAAAAGTAAAATACCAAAGTTGTAGAGTTTTTAAAGTTAAGCAACTTTCATGTGTTGATATTGTAACACCCCAGGTGTTACCTTGGCTAGAGCCCACCTTGACACTAAAGGATGTGATCACATGTGGTAGAGACTTAAGGGAACATATAAGAACCATGGGGGTATTGTGTTAATCAAGTTGTTAATGGCCTAAGAAGTATTAATCAAGCCCTTGCACACTTTTCACTTGGATAGAGGGGAGGAAGAACCCTAGGCCCTCCTAAACCCTATCTCCCAAGCTCTGGGTCAAGGGGGAAAGAGAGGGTGAACAATATGCAAAACATGGGTGATCTTTAGTAAAACCCTAAGCAACCTGATAACCATCAATTAGGGGAGGATAATATTGCAAAGAGACCCCTGGAGAAACCCTAAATCAAATCTCCAAGTGGAGAGAGAGAGCTAGAGCTCTCTATTTCTCTCTAAGTGCAAATTTAACCCTAATTTGAAGATCAGTTGTGTTCACCTAGCTAATGGCACCAAAACCCCAGGGTCTAAATAACAAAAAGGAGCCTAATTATCTAAGGAACCCCCTGGAAAAAGTGGAAACCGAGACTTGGACGTTTGACAGGTATTGACATCAGTTTTGTCGCGGTGTGGGCAGTGAGACAAACCAAACTTGGCGCCTGTTTATCTCCTGACCTAGGGCGTATCCTCCATTGGAACTCACATGAACTAGGTAGCTCTAGGTGCAGGGAAGAGATCTCCCACAGGCGACATGGCAAGATTCGTACGCTTGGCCGCTCAGCAGAGGGAAGAACACGGGCAGAGGCAACGGGCCACGTGTTCGACGTGCTCTGAGCTCGCCAGAGCACGCCCGCGCGCGCCCCCGCGTGCCCCGCGTCGCGCCAAACGGCCAAGCCAGCGCCATGGCCCGCGCCCGCGTCTATAAAACCCTCCGAGGCTTCGGCCGTACTCTTCCGCGCACGCCCGACCCTCGCCGGAGCTCAAGTTCCCCGCCGGTTGCCCGTGCGCGACGAGTCCGCGGCCACCCGAGCCACTGCCACCGTAGACCGGCTGGCCCAGCCTTCCCTAGCCCCATCCAACCCATGGAGGCAAGTGTGCGCACATCAGTGAAGCTCCCCGAGCAAAGAATCGGGCTCTGCTTCACCTGAGACGCCGGAACAAGGTCACCGGATTTCACCCGACTGCCGGCGAACGTGGACCGGGCTACACGGTGAGTCTCTCTTCGATTCCTTGCACAGTTAGACTCCTTAGCCCTCCGTGAAGCTCCCCATGCCCTTGGATTGAACTATACCGCCGTGGATAGGCCGGAGCACACGCCGCCGACGAGCTCGCCCGCCTGCGCACGTGGACCGGACGATTCCAGCCATCTCCGACGACGAGCCGTACCTCGACGTGACCGCCAGAGCCTCCCCGAGCCAACCCTGCCCTTCGCCGGACCTCCCTCGCCGCCGGTAAGCCGCGCCACCCCTTTCTTTCCCGCGGTTACTGTTTACATTGGGGGAAGGACTGCGGGTGAGAGGGAGAGAAGGTCAGGGGGTTTTGTGAAATGTCAGTGACACAGGGGAATAGTGGCTCAAGGGTAGAACTGCGAAGGTTAGTTTAGTTTAAACCCAGGGACCTCGGTGTAAACTGGTTTTCCAGAAAACCTTAATTAAATTTGTTTTTAAATTGAATAGGAACTTTAAAAATTCATAACTTCTGTTTAGTTCATCCAAATTTGGTCAAACCAATTTTGCCAGACTCTAATTAATGTGACCTACTTAAGAAAAATATAAAACCCCTTGGTACTATAGAAAACTTTAAGGTTCTGATTTAATGATAGTTTTAGCCAAAAGCTCAATAATAGAAAGAAAAATAGTTGTGCTATTTGACTAGGGTCAGAAAAATTTGAAGAAGTGTATATCCATCAACTAATCTGTTTAAAAATGTTAAACCTCTCTGTCCAACCCATTAAGTTAGTCTTTACCCCTTATTTTGCAATATGCTTAAAGTTAAGAAAAATAAAAAATGTAGTTTAAATAATAAACCAGAAGGCACTCCTATTTTTGTTAGGATACTTATTCAATCTAGTTCACTGGAAAAATTTATCATACCCTGGTTTAGTGTAAAATAAGTAGAATACCTTTTATTTTAATAAAACAGGGATAACTTAGAAAAACCCTACAAAAATAACCCCAAGGTGAAAACACCCCCACCCTTGGGATAGTTAATGTTTTGTTATTAAGAACCTAGGAAAAATATGAAATCTGCTGTTTGACATTTTTCAAATAACAATGTAGTAGAAAGTGCCTTTTTGACATTAAACTTTAGAAAATCATAGCTAAATAACCACCCCTTAGCTTTCTGTGGTTTTTGGCACAGAAGCCTATTATTACTGTTAGAGGCCAACAAAAATAACCTTGAAGACAGACCCCAGCTCTAATTGAGAGTTGTAGTGCAAATGGCCCATTTACCCAACTTTTGTTATTTTTGGTTTAAAAGCATAGCCTTTGTACTTTAAGCCCCAAATTCTTAAAACAGGCTAGAGCAACAAATGGTAACCCACTGTAAATTTTACAGAATTTTTGGAGAATATGGAACCCCTGTCATAGTTCAAACCTACCCTAGAAACTTTAAGTAGAAAATAAAAGAAAGGGGAAAGTGGGTAAGAGAAAAATTGTGCTATCCTAAAATCCTTTATATCTTATCCACTAAGGAATGCAAAAGCAATACAAATTCCCTATGTTTATCCTCAACAAAAACCAAAACCTAAAGGTGATAAGGCTAACCCACCAAAACCCCCGTATGACCAAGAAACCCTAAGTTACTCCTTAACTTAGTTTTCTTCCTTAGCATAATGTTATTAAATCCTGCATAATCATGACATACATGTTCATTGCATTCGATAGACTGTAATCTTGCTGACGGAGAATACATCCTCGTGCCGGAGCAAGGAGCTGCTCAGGAGGTAGCCCCGGATCCAGCACCCGAGTCTACGTCAGAGGACCTGTCTGCCACTGCTTTGGAAGGCAAGCCCCGGTTTTATGCATAACCTATTATTTATACTATTTTACTTCACTTAATGATTGTAGGATTGATTGTGCACTTAGGTGTAAGAGTTGTTTGAAACCCTAGTTGCATGATCTCAGGAATCCTTTTGAAATGAATACTAGTATGATAGGTCGAGTAGTTGCTTTATTTAACTAGGATCTCGGTAGAAGACGAGTGATTTTTCTAGCACTCGCGCGAGATCAGGATTTGGTTGTATTCACCTTCATACTATTATGATACTAGTGGTAGACAACAATCCATGGGGATTGATTGTCTATGAGATGGGAAAAATGGAATAAGGATTGACGTGCGGATACCTGTGTCAAGCGTTTGAATGTACTAAGCACATGCCGAGAAATATGGTAAATCGGTAAGCCTAGTACCTGAGTGAACCTGGCAGTGGACATATCCCCTCACGCGACCTGAGACGTGGTCTCCCATTCCGGTTATGGTGGGTACAAGTGCGGTCACTGCACGACGGCCAGTCGGGGTCAGTGAGGCATTGTACGCCAAGGCGGTGAGCCCTGATCTGCTGACGGGGAATCGATGGGGACGGTTGATGTGTGTGGGGACGGAGTGCCCCTGCATGTCGTGTGTTTAGGTTTACCTTGCAAGGATAAAAACTCGATTCGAATCGTCTGCTTCTCGCAGCTAATGAGACTGCTTGATCCATTGTACTGCATTGAGTAACAAGTGGAAATCTGATGAGTTGATATAAGATGTTGATTGCTAAAATGTTTGATACCATGTATGAGTAGATAGTACACTTCTAGCCTTAAGAGAGTCACACTTAAATTTGACAAAGTTAAAACCTGGCTTAGAAACTCAGCTAGTGCTTTTGGCAACCCAATCCCACAGCCAAACAACTGCATGTCTAGAGGTAGAGGAGTAGACTCCTCACACCGGGTAAGTCTAGCTGAGTATTAGTATACTCAGCCTTGCTTGTGGCATAATTTTTTACAGGTTCTCTGGAGGACATGGTTGCTGGAGTGACTTGGCCGTCTACCTTACCACCGGGTTGGACTATCGAGTGGGACCCTACCTCGGCTGAGGAGGAGCATGAGGAGTGATGGGACAGGCTTCCCCATCTCTCCGTTTATTTATCGTTAGTTTTATTCCGCTGCACTTCGAACAATGATAGTCACTTTTGCAAAACTCCGATGATGATGATGTAATAATTTAATACTCTGACATGTATGGTTTTATGCTTTATTGTATTTGCTCTGTGACTCACCATCGAGTGAGATTGTGGTACTTGATCCTGTCAGTGGACGTGTCGGACTAGATCCGAGGGATTGACGGGTTATTCCCTTTTAAGTGTGGTCTAGCCTCTAAGGCGGGACTTAGGCACTTAAGTTGGAATAATTCGGGCAGTTCCGCCACATATATTTTCAAGTTTTGTGGAAGATTTCAAAATAATTCACAAATTTTAGATTTGGTTGAGTTTGGATTCTTGTAAAACAGTGATAATGAGCCAACTTTGGGCCTTTGTAACTTTAATCCATAAGCATTTTGGAGATGGTCACCATAACAAACTTGTAGAGCTGCAATAGGAGTGCCAACTTGGTTAAGCAACTTGGCCCTAGAACTACATGGAACCAGGAGAAAACTTTGGTCAAAGATGGGCTGACAAAATTGTCTTTTCTTGATCCTAGTCCAGTTAACAGAAACCTGAAAAAGTGGGTTTTGCCCAACTTTGGAGCTCTGTGGTGTCAAATCTATGGAGCTTGGGACTAAGGTGTCTATATTGAGTTGGTAGACCATATGTTGGAGAACAAGTTTCCTTAAGTGATGTTGGTCTGGTGCTACACAAAAACTTGAGCAAAATGCACTAAAAGGGTCACTATCAGCATGTGCTTTGATCAGAATTTGATTCAGTAACTGAAGCTGAGTTTTAGTGCATTGTGATCACCTTTAGAGCACCATAATTTTGGATCTATGCACTTTGGGTATTGGACTGTTGTAGCAAACTTGAAGAGCTATATTCAGTGAACAAGTTTGATTAGATAAGGTCGACATGTCCGCTGTATCCGAAGCTGCCTTTGGCCAGTAAAAACCATGACGAAAGACTTTTCCCACTCCTGGGGCCAATATGATATCCCCATAGTATAGAATGAATTTCTCTTATTAAACCTTGACCTTCGTCTCTAGCGATGCACTTTAGCAAAGGTGAACAGACACCCTCTTGAAAGGGAAATGAGCCCTTGGGCCATTTCTAAGTGTTTTGGTGATTTAGTGTCAAACACAAGTGCTTAAGTGCTAAATGGTGGACAAAGTACAAATCAAGTATCAAGGTATGTTTCTCAGACTTAGTACATTGTTTTAGAGACTAATGTATTGTGCCTAAGTGCTGGAAACAGGAAAAAGACAATTGGAAATGTCTTGGCTCGAACAGCCAAGACTCTGCTCAGTCTGGAAGCACCGGACTGTCCGGTGGTGCACCGGACAGTGTCCGGTGCACCAGACGAGCACGAGCGAAGTGGCCGCTCTTGGGAATCCTCTGGTGGCGTACGACTATAATTCACCGGACTGTCCGGTGGTGCACCGGACTGTCCGGTGAGCCAACGGTCAGCCGGGCCAACGGTCGGCCGCGCAATCTGCGCGGGACACGTGGCCGGGCCAACGGCTAGAAGGGGGCACCGGACTGTCCGGTGTGCACCGGACAGTGTCCGGTGCGCCAACGGCTCTCTGGCGCCAACGGTCGGCTTCGCCATTTTTGGAAGGGAATCGGGCACCGGACAGTGTCCGGTGGTGCACCGGACAGTGTCCGATGGTGCACCGGACATGTCCGGTGCGCCAGTCGACAGAAGGCAAGAATTGCCTTCCCTGATTGCTCTCAACGGCTCCTAGCTGCCTTGGGGCTATAAAAGGGACCCCTTGGCGCATGGAGGAGGACACGAAGCAACCTTAGAGCATTCTTGATCATCCACACTCATTCTTTGCGCATCCGTTTGTGATTCTAAGTGATTCGAGCTCCGTTCTAGTGAGAACTTTGAGATAGTCATTCGAGCTCGATTCTTGGCCGTGTGTGTGCGCGTTTTGCTGTGGATTTGTGTGTGTTGCTTTCCTCCCTTACTCTGTGCTTCTTTGTGATCATATACTTGTAAGGGCGAGAGACTTCAATTTGTGGAGATTCCTCGCAAACGGGATAAAGAAAAGCAAAGCAAAACACCGTGGTATTCAAGTGGGTCTTTGGACCGCTTGAAAGGGGTTGATTGCAACCCTCGTCCGTTGGGACGCCACAACGTGGAGTAGGCAAGCGTTGGTCTTGGCCGAACCACGGGATAAACCACTGTGCCATCTCTGTGATTGATCTTCTGTGGTTATTGTGTTTTGTTGAGACTCCTCTCTAGCCACTTGGCATTATCTGTGCTAACACTTAACCAAGTTTTGTGGCTTAAGTTTGAAGTTTTACAGGATCACCTATTCACCCCCCCCCCCCTCTAGGTGCTCTCAATTGGTATCAGAGCCGTTCTCTTCAAGAGGGGACTAATCGCCCGAAGAGATGGATCCTAAGGGAAAGGGGATGGTGGTCAACAACGAAAAGGAGTCTTTCGTCAACGAGCCAAAGGATGACAAGCCCACTGACTCCGGCTCGGGCTACAAGCGGAAGGAAGGGAAGAAGAAGAAGACAAAGCGCATCAAGGAGATCATCTACTACGACGATAGTGATGAGTCTACTTCTTCCCAAAAGGATGACGTCAATGACTACAAAAAGACGGTCAATTCGAACTTTTCATTTGATTATTCTCGTATTCCATATAGTTCGAATTCGCATTTGCTTTCCATTCCTCTTGGCAAACCTCCACACTTCGATGGGGAGGACTACGGATTTTGGAGTCACAAAATGCGTAGTCACTTATTCTCTCTTCATCCAAGCATATGGGAGATTGTAGAGAATGGAATGAAGTTTGATAGCTCGGATAACTCCATGCATATAAATGAACAAATTCATAGAAATGCACAAGCTACTACTGTTCTCTTAGCGTCTTTGTGCAGGGAAGAGTATAACAAGGTGAGCGGCTTGGACAATGCCAAGCAAATATGGGACACCCTCAAGATCTCTCACGAGGGGAATGACATCACCATGCTCACCAAAATGGAGTTGGTGGAGGGCGAGCTTGGACGATTCGCCATGATAAGGGGAGAGGAGCCAACTCAAACGTACAACCGGCTCAAGACCCTTATCAACAAAATAAGGAGCTACGGAAGCACGCGATGGACGGACCACGACGTCGTCCGCCTAATGCTAAGGTCCTTTACCGTTCTTGATCCTCATCTCGTGAACAATATTCGTGAGAATCCCAGGTACACGATGATGACGCCCGAGGAAGTACTTGGAAAATTCGTAAGCGGGCGGATGATGATCAAGGAGGCAAGATACGCCGACGACGCGTTGAACGGTCCAATCCACGAGCCTCAACCCATTGCTCTCAAGGCAACAAGGAGCAAGGAGACGCTACCTAGCAAGGTGGCGCAAGTTGAGGCGGCCGGGCTAAATGATGAAGAGATGGCTCTCATCATCAAGAGATTCAAGACGGCGCTAAATGGTCGCAAGGGACAGCCAAGCAAGACCAAGACAAAGGGGAAGCGCTCATGCTTCAAATGTGGTAAGGTTGGTCATTTTATTGCTAACTGTCCAGAAAATGATAGTGACCAGGAGCAAGGGAAGAATGGGAAGAGAGAGAACAAGAAGGTTTACAAGAAGGCCAAAGGCGAAGCACACATTGGAAAGGAGTGGGATTCGGATTGCTCTTCGTCCGACTCCGACGACGAAGGACTTGCCGCCACTGCCTTCAACAAATCAGCTCTCTTCCCCAACGAGCATCACACTTGCCTCATGGCAAGGGAAAAGAAGGTAATCACTCGTAATGCTAATGATTCCTCTAGTGATGATGAGTCTAGTGAGGATGAAATAGATTATTCTAGTTTATTCAAGGGATTGGATAGAACTAAGATAGCTAAGATTAATGAATTGATTGATACCTTGAATGAAAAGGATAGAATCTTAGAGAAACAATAAGATCTTTTATACGAAGAGCATGATAAATTTGTTAGTGCACAAAATTCACTTGCTCTAGAAGTTAAAAGAAATGGAATGCTTTCTTATGAACTTTCTACTTGTAATGAAACCATTTCTTCTTTAAAAGGTGAAATTAATGATTTAAATGCTAAACTAGAAGTAGCAAGTAAATCTAACTCTTGTGTTGAACATGTTGAAATTTGCAATAGGTGTAAGGATGTTGATATTAATGCCTGTAGTGAACACTTAGTTTCAATTTCAAAACTTAATGATGAAGTGGCTAGTCTTAATGCTCAACTTAAGACTAGCAAGAGCGATTTTGAAAAACTAAAATTTGCTAGGGATGCCTACATGGTTGGTAGACACCCCTCAATTAAGGATGGGCTTGGTTTCAAGAGGGAAACCAAGAACTTAACAAGCCATAAGGCTCCCATTCTGAAAGCTCTCTTGTGAGTTTTGGTGTTTGGATGACAACTCAATTAAAGGACTAACAAGTGTGTTGAGTGTTGAACAGGTGCTTAGTGTAAAGCTGACAGGGTTTAACACAAGTGAACAAGTGTGATGGCCCAAGGACTAGATAATGGGCATCACAAGTTAGATGGACATTGCAAAAGTGATACTCGGGTGCGTAGCTCGGAGACAACTGATCAAGCCAAGGACGGAGGCAAGAAGAGCTTCGAGGTACCAAGTGCACGGGAGAAGGTCAAGGAGACTGAGGAACCCAAGGCCAAGGGTGAAGAAGAAAGCTTGCAAAGTCAAGGGTGATCGAGTTGAGAACAGCTACGGCACATCAAGGATCACTATATAAGGACGTGACTTACAACCAATGAGGTAACAGCTACAGTTATGTGGTGTAAGTCATAAGGCTCAAGATCAAGCTCTAAGAAGGAGATCAAGGTCACTAGAAGGAGAACAAGTGTCAAAACCAGAACTGGAAGCAGCCCAAAAGAGCTAAGTTCACCTTGATCTTTAGTTTGGTTTGTTCCTAGGTTTGGAGATGTTCTATGTGATCTTTGCAGGATGTTGGAGCCAAGAAATGTCAACCTAGATCAAGTCAAGCAGACTTGATGATTTATGAGTCCAACATCGAAACTCATGCATGTGAAATGCTAGATGTAATAATTAAGAGAAGGTATGTTTCTGGACTTAGTACATTGGTTTGTGTACTAATATATTTGTCTAAGTGTTAGAAACAGAAAGAAGAAGAAGAAAGAAGAGGAGAAAATGACTTGGCGGTGTGCTGCCGAGACCCAGCTCGGTCTGGAGCACCGGACTGTCCGGTGTGCACCGGACAGTGTCCGGTGCGCCAGGCCGACTCGGCGCGAACTGGCCGCTCTCGGGAATTCGCCGACGGCGTACGGCTAAAATTCACCGGACTGTCCGGTGTGCACCGGACTGTCCGGTGAGCCAACGGTCGGCCAGGGCCAACGGTCGGCCGCGCAATCCGCGCGGGACACGTGGCCGAGCCAACGGTCGGAAGACGGCACCGGACTGTCCGGTGTGCACCGGACTGTCCGGTGCGCCAACGGCTCTCAGATCTCCGCCGGTTTGCAACGGTCGGGAAGCGCTGGATAAGGAAAGAAATCGGTCACCGGACATGTCCGGTGTGCACCGGACTGTCCGGTGCCCCCGACGACAGAAGGCAAGATTGGCCTTCCAGAATTGCCTCCAACGGCTCCTAGGCCCCTTGTGCCTATAAAAGGGACCCCTAGGCGCCTCAAGCAAAAGAGAAGCACAGCCAACAAGTGTAGACTTCATTGGAATCAATTCTCGCTCTCCCTCTTGTGTGTAACTCTATAGTTTGTGTAGAAGGCACAACTATAAGCCTTTAGAGAGAGGAGTAGTGCTGCTAAGAGCTAGAGCAAGGTCTTGAGCGTATCGTTACTCTGCCGGGGTGCTGCCAAGAAGTTTGTAAGCAGCCGCGGTTCTGTTGTAACCCCACTCAATAGTGAAAGGCTCTATCTGTCATTCTGACAGATCTGAGCAAACGGAGGAAGGAGTTGAAATAGACTCCAAGCCCAGGTGTGGCTAACTCCAACGAGGATTAGGCAAGCATTTCAGGCTTGGCCGAACCTCGGGATAAATCCTTGCGTCTGTGTGCTCTGTTCTGTATTGTATCCTGACTCTCTGTCTTACTCGTCTTTATATCTGCACTTCAATACTTATCTGTGGTATAAGCTTTATTTGAAGTGCAGGACACTTTTGAGACAGGATCTCTGATTCCGCTGCAACCTACTCGAAGAGTCTTCTCACTCCACTGCGTACTAAGTCTTCGAGTAGAGTAAGAATTTAAGTTTTAAAGTAATAAGTTTTATTCGCCTATTCACCCCCCCCCCCTCTAGGCGACATCCAGATCCTGTTCCCGGGTCAAAGGGAACTTTCAATTGGTATCAGAGCTAGGCCTCTCCAGTGTGGGCTTAGCCGTCCGGAGATAACGATGTCGTCACAAGAGGTAATTGTAGAACTTCTTTTAGGCGATGGTTCTAATTACAAATCTTGGTCTGTCTCTATTTACAAAGCTTTCATGAATATTGATCCTGAATTGAGACAGATCTTTAGTAGAAGTATTTTTCCATCTGATATTAGTAAAAATCCCTCTAATGATGAACTAAGATGTTTTTCTCTCAATCACCGTGCTTACAGCATCTTAGTTGATTCTCTTTCTAGAGGTGCCTATTTTGCCATCTTGAGTAGTGATAGTGATCTATTTGTTGATGCTCACGATTTATGGAATAGGATTAAAGAAAAATTTTTTGTGGCAAACTGTGATGCTCCTACTCCCTATATTACTTGTGTTACTAACCATTCAAAGGGAGAAGAACAAGAACGATGGCGCCCAAACGATGAATCCACCTCATCGACAGGTTTGCTCTCCACTAGTGATAAATGTTTTATTGCTAACAATGATGGTGGAGACAAAAGCTATGATAAGGAGAAATATGAGGATGATAGCAAGGATGAATCTTCATCACCTCAAGGTACATTTTCCTATTTGGCTTCCACTGACATTAATGACAGGGAAAATGAGACCAATGATGTGGAAGAAGAGGAGATTCGCCGGTTCTACACCAATCTCAACAAAGAAGATAAAGTGCTCTTGGTTAAGTTGTTGAGTAGGAACAAGGAACAAGGCGAGACGCTTCTCAGGCTAGAAAAGACTCTCATCAAAACCAACGACAGCCTAGAGAAGATGACCAAAGAACATGAGGGGCTAAAGTGCTCTCATGATAATTTGGTCCAACGGTATGAATCTATTTTATTTGAGCAAAGAAATAATCATGATGTACTATCTGATGTTGCTCAACTTAAAACTGAGAATTCTATGCTTAAGAGTCAAGTAGATATTCTAAATTTAGAAAAACTTGCTCTAGGTGAAGAGTATGATATGTTGTCATATTCTCATAATAAACTAGTTGATGACCATATCATGCTTGAAGTTGCTCATGAGGTCGTAATTACGAACTTAAATTCATGTGAACTTCATTCTTGCACAAGTACACATTTAGATATTTCATCACCATGTGCTAACCCCTGCTGTTCAAAAGAAAGCAAATGTTTGAATGAGCATCAAGCTGCAGGGTCACAAAAGAAATTGTGTGGGAACAAAAAGCAAAGACAACTGAGGAGAAGACACATTGCTCAACTCTCTCAAGATATCCACGGGCGCGTGGTGAAGAAGCTTGAGAAAGGAAAAACTGCAGCAAGTGTCAAGCTCAATAAGGAAAATGTTCCTAAAGATGAAGAAATCAACATGAGCTTGGAAAAAGGTAAAGATTCAATTAATCATGTTGTTTGCACTGACCCTCTCTCCATGTCATTCAAGTACACAAAGGGAAAAGGAAAAAGGAGGTGTTTCAAGTGCAAGAAGTTAGGCCACCTCATCGCGTCTTGTCCATACAAAGACAAAAATGAAGGGACAAGGAGTTGTTTTGGATGCAACAATAAGGACCACACGATCACTTCATGTCCGGTCATGAAGAATCAAGAATGTGCATCCTCCAAAGTGACCCTCACCAAGGAAAATGACACACAGCAAGCGTCACGTCAAGTTGAGCGACGCTTCTGCTACAAGTGTGGTGAGCAGGGTCATCTATCCAAGGTATGTTATAAAGGTAAGATTCCTAAGCAAGTGAATGTGTGTCAATCTTATTCGGGTAGGAGACCCATATCATACACTTGTGCTAAATCTAAAACGAGATCACCTAGAACTAGCACAAAGGCAATTTGGGTACTAAAGGCACATTTAGATGATCATTATGGACCCATCCCAAGATGGGTACCAAACTGTGCTAACTAGACCATGCAGGTGCCATGAGATGGACTGGAGACCATGGGAGAGCTTAAGATGGTTATCTAAAAACTCTATGCTTAAGCTGTCAATTGTTTTGGTGTTTATTGACCCAAGGTTGAATTATTATGAGACACTAATCCCATGTTCATCTCAAGTAAAAAGTGGAATAGGTCCTTGATCATTATTGGTGAATCAAGCAAAGGACCTCGATTGCGCATCTGTCTCTTCAAAGGACGGTACCTGTGTTTCTTAAGTGCATTATCATTATTGCTCTTAAATTTAAGTGTCGTGCTTAGAGTAGTTATGCTTTATGATTGCCTGTGTTAAATGGATCATAATAATGTTTGCCTAATCATGACTAGTGCACTATAGGATATATCTTTTGAATCATTCATGGGTAGCTCTTTCATTTGTTATATCCACAACGATTAACCCTCTTGGTGTATATGGATAAACATGTAACTTTGTGTAAGTCATGCTATGTGCAAATATGACATATTGTTTAGTCCATGTTCACATGATTACCCTAGTTTGGTATTGTGTGAATTTCAAATCCATGTCGTGCCCCTTTTGAGCTGTGAGATGCGTAAGCAAAAGGAGCTCTGAATTGGTGATAACAAGTGCTCTCATAAAGGCAAAGGTATGGAAAATGGAACTGTGCAATTGTATTGAATATCTTGAAGTTCCTTTAATTGCGATCATAGCTATGTTCTTGTCTTTCAATCGGTAATATCTTGGTTTAGGTGATTTATGCTTTTAAAGTGTTGTTTCTTTTGGTGCATCTAAGAAATCTCCTTATTTATGGCATGCTTAGACATTACGCTTTATATGCATGATTGTGTTGTTCTTCAATTGGTACATATGGTACAATGTTTGTCATGCATGTAGCATGTTTAGATTGACATGTATGTGGTACAATAATTGGCATGCATTGCCGTATTAAGTCAATCTGTCATGTGGTACTAAATTGGTATCTCTTTGTGATAAAATTTAGAGTATGCTTTAACCAAGGTATGTTGTGTTCCCCTCTAGTTCTAAGGAAGCTAGAATGTGCAAAGTGCAAGTCATTCAAATACTTGATGCACAAATTGAGGGGGAGCACACATAACTTGTGTCCTTTGAGACTAACTGTTTCTTGAGCAATCTTGTATAGTCTCTAGATGGAAAAGAGGAAATAAGCAAGAAATGGAGCATTCAGGACTTGGGTACCTCTGTAAGTCAAGAAATTGGTATCTCAAGTTGTGAGTAAGTGCATATCTTTAGATTGCTCATGCTCTATAATATATGGTGATAATAGATGCTTAAATATCATGGAGCCATGATAATAAATGAACTTTGCAATTGGTATCTTTAAATCGATATCTTTCAAGTGGTAGCCGTAATAGTTCGCTTCAATTGACATCTTTTGATAAGCATGAGAATAGAAGTTTCTTCTTGTGCCCAATACTATAACTTGTTCTAAGTTTGGTGTCTTAGCAACAAGAAAAAGTTAGGAGAAAGAATCAGGCACAAGCATGGAGAAGCTCTCGAGAGATTAACTACTTTCAAGATGGGAAGTACACTACAACATGGTAAATGTACAAAAGGAAGTATTAATCTTTTTGCATATATGTATCTTACCTAAATGTTGATAGGGCATATGTTCAATAAGTAAGGGGGAGTCTTGATAGTCGTTTTTCCTCCTTAACACCCTGCTGTCCCTTGACATCATCCTATGTTCTTGCTTGAGTATGGTTTTTGGTGTTTGATGTCAAAGGGGGAGAAGTTGTGCATTAAAGCTTATCTCAACCTGAGAGGAAAGCTTATCCTAAGGGGTGATGTGTTAGTTTGAGCTTTGCCAAGTGTGATATTCATATGCTTCTTGCAGTATTATATGTGTTGCATCATATGGACTAATGCTTCCGTCGCTATGAATTAATTGGCATCTATTGTGTTCATTCTGAAATAGATAGTCATGTGGACAATGATGCATGTGGTTAATGGTGCTAAGATTGCTTTAAATTAGTATCTAAATTGGTATCTTAATGGTGAAAAGCTTATCTCAACCTGAGAGGAAAGCTTATCCTAAGGGGTGATGTGTTAGTTTGAGCTTTGCCAAGTGTGATATTCATATGCTTCTTGCAGTATTATATGTGTTGCATCATATGGACTAATGCTTCCGTCGCTATGAATTAATTGGCATCTATTGTGTTCATTCTGAAATAGATAGTCATGTGGACAATGATGCATGTGGTTAATGGTGCTAAGATGTTCTATGTGATCTTTGCAGGATGTTGGAGCCAAGAAATGTCAACCTAGATCAAGTCAAGCAGACTTGATGATTTATGAGTCCAACATCGAAACTCATGCATGTGAAATGCTAGATGTAATAATTAAGAGAAGGTATGTTTCTGGACTTAGTACATTGGTTTGTGTACTAATATATTTGTCTAAGTGTTAGAAACAGAAAGAAGAAGAAGAAAGAAGAGGAGAAAATGACTTGGCGGTGTGCTGCCGAGACCCAGCTCGGTCTGGAGCACCGGACTGTCCGGTGTGCACCGGACAGTGTCCGGTGCGCCAGGCCGACTCGGCGCGAACTGGCCGCTCTCGGGAATTCGCCGACGGCGTACGGCTAAAATTCACCGGACTGTCCGGTGTGCACCGGACTGTCCGGTGAGCCAACGGTCGGCCAGGGCCAACGGTCGGCCGCGCAATCCGCGCGGGACACGTGGCCGAGCCAACGGTCGGAAGACGGCACCGGACTGTCCGGTGTGCACCGGACTGTCCGGTGCGCCAACGGCTCTCAGATCTCCGCCGGTTTGCAACGGTCGGGAAGCGCTGGATAAGGAAAGAAATCGGTCACCGGACATGTCCGGTGTGCACCGGACTGTCCGGTGCCCCCGACGACAGAAGGCAAGATTGGCCTTCCAGAATTGCCTCCAACGGCTCCTATTAATGGTGAAAAGTGGTAGGTTGATATTCCTGTGATATAGCCACTCAATGATGGGTGTTTAACTCTGGTTCTGTGAGTATCTAAATTGGTATCTTAATGGTGAAAAGTGGTAGGTTGATATTCCTGTGATATAGCCACTCAATGATGGGTGTTTAACTCTGGTTCTGTGCATTTGTGCGTTATAGTATCATGGGTTGATCTTTGACAATGCATTCCAAAAGGTGCTAAGGTGTAGAAATGCTTCGAATTGCCTAAGTATGTGCAAATTGGCATATAAGGCCAAAATTATGATTCTAAAGTAAGCACATATTTAGGGGGAGCAATTCTATAAACTTAGTTTTCAAAATTTGTGCTTCAAATCTTATTCTTATGTAAGCTTTAATTGTGTTGCCATCAATCACCAAAAAGGGGGAGATTGAAAGCTCTCTTGTGAGTTTTGGTGTTTGGATGACAACTCAATTAAAGGACTAACAAGTGTGTTGAGTGTTGAACAGGTGCTTAGTGTAAAGCTGACAGGGTTTAACACAAGTGAACAAGTGTGATGGCCCAAGGACTAGATAATGGGCATCACAAGTTAGATGGACATTGCAAAAGTGATACTCGGGTGCGTAGCTCGGAGACAACTGATCAAGCCAAGGACGGAGGCAAGAAGAGCTTCGAGGTACCAAGTGCACGGGAGAAGGTCAAGGAGACTGAGGAACCCAAGGCCAAGGGTGAAGAAGAAAGCTTGCAAAGTCAAGGGTGATCGAGTTGAGAACAGCTACGGCACATCAAGGATCACTATATAAGGACGTGACTTACAACCAATGAGGTAACAGCTACAGTTATGTGGTGTAAGTCATAAGGCTCAAGATCAAGCTCTAAGAAGGAGATCAAGGTCACTAGAAGGAGAACAAGTGTCAAAACCAGAACTGGAAGCAGCCCAAAAGAGCTAAGTTCACCTTGATCTTTAGTTTGGTTTGTTCCTAGGTTTGGAGATGTTCTATGTGATCTTTGCAGGATGTTGGAGCCAAGAAATGTCAACCTAGATCAAGTCAAGCAGACTTGATGATTTATGAGTCCAACATCGAAACTCATGCATGTGAAATGCTAGATGTAATAATTAAGAGAAGGTATGTTTCTGGACTTAGTACATTGGTTTGTGTACTAATATATTTGTCTAAGTGTTAGAAACAGAAAGAAGAAGAAGAAAGAAGAGGAGAAAATGACTTGGCGGTGTGCTGCCGAGACCCAGCTCGGTCTGGAGCACCGGACTGTCCGGTGTGCACCGGACAGTGTCCGGTGCGCCAGGCCGACTCGGCGCGAACTGGCCGCTCTCGGGAATTCGCCGACGGCGTACGGCTAAAATTCACCGGACTGTCCGGTGTGCACCGGACTGTCCGGTGAGCCAACGGTCGGCCAGGGCCAACGGTCGGCCGCGCAATCCGCGCGGGACACGTGGCCGAGCCAACGGTCGGAAGACGGCACCGGACTGTCCGGTGTGCACCGGACTGTCCGGTGCGCCAACGGCTCTCAGATCTCCGCCGGTTTGCAACGGTCGGGAAGCGCTGGATAAGGAAAGAAATCGGTCACCGGACATGTCCGGTGTGCACCGGACTGTCCGGTGCCCCCGACGACAGAAGGCAAGATTGGCCTTCCAGAATTGCCTCCAACGGCTCCTAGGCCCCTTGTGCCTATAAAAGGGACCCCTAGGCGCCTCAAGCAAAAGAGAAGCACAGCCAACAAGTGTAGACTTCATTGGAATCAATTCTCGCTCTCCCTCTTGTGTGTAACTCTATAGTTTGTGTAGAAGGCACAACTATAAGCCTTTAGAGAGAGGAGTAGTGCTGCTAAGAGCTAGAGCAAGGTCTTGAGCGTATCGTTACTCTGCCGGGGTGCTGCCAAGAAGTTTGTAAGCAGTCGCGGTTCTGTTGTAACCCCACTCAATAGTGAAAGGCTCTATCTGTCATTCTGACAGATCTGAGCAAACGGAGGAAGGAGTTGAAATAGACTCCAAGCCCAGGTGTGGCTAACTCCAACGAGGATTAGGCAAGCATTTCAGGCTTGGCCGAACCTCGGGATAAATCCTTGCGTCTGTGTGCTCTGTTCTGTATTGTATCCTGACTCTCTGTCTTACTCGTCTTTATATCTGCACTTCAATACTTATCTGTGGTATAAGCTTTATTTGAAGTGCAGGACACTTTTGAGACAGGATCTCTGATTCCGCTGCAACCTACTCGAAGAGTCTTCTCACTCCACTGCGTACTAAGTCTTCGAGTAGAGTAAGAATTTAAGTTTTAAAGTAATAAGTTTTATTCGCCTATTCACCCCCCCCTCTAGGCGACATCCAGATCCTGTTCCCGGGTCAAAGGGAACTTTCACATTCCCGCCAAGGAGAAAGGGAAGGCCCCTATGGCTAGTAGTGCTAAAAAGAACCATGCTTTTATGTATCATGATAGGAGACATACTAGAAATGCTTATAATGCTTTTGATTCACATGTGTATGATTCTAATGCCATGTTTGCCTCTAGTTGATTCTAATGCCATGTTTGCCTCTAGTTCCCATGTTATGCATGATAGAAATGTTGCTAGGAAAAATGTTATGCCTAGAAGAAATTTTGCTCATGTTCCTAGGAAAGTAGTGAATGAACCTTCTACCATTTATTATGCTTGCAATGCTCCCTTTGCTATTTGTAGAAAGGGTAAGAATGTGATTGCTAGGAAGTTAGGGGCAAAATGCAAGGGAGATAAAACTTGCATTTGGGTCCCTAAAACTATTGTGACTAACCTTGTAGGACCCAACAAGAGTTGGGTACCTAAGACCCAAGCCTAAATTTGCCTTGCAGGTTTATGCATCCGGGGGCTCAAGCTGGATTATCGACAGCGGATGCACAAACCATATGACGGGGGAGAAGAAGATGTTCACCTCTTACGTCAAGAATAAGGATTCCCAAGATTCAATCATATTCGGTGATGGGAACCAAGGCAAGGTGAAAGGATTAGGCAAGATTGCAATATCCAATGAGCACTCTATCTCGAATGTGTTTTTAGTAGAGTCTCTTGGATATAATTTACTATCTATTAGTCAATTGTGCAATATGGGATATAACTGTTTATTCACAAACATAGATGTGTCTGTCTTTAGAAGGTGTGACGGTTCACTAGCCTTTAAGGGTGTACTAGACGACAAACTTTATTTAGTTGATTTTGCAAAAGAAGAGGCCGGTCTAGATGCATGCTTAATTGCTAAGACTTGCATGGGTTGGCTGTGGCATCGCCGTTTAGCACATGTGGGAATGAAGAACCTTCACAAGCTTTTAAAGGGAGAACACGTGATAGGTTTAACTAATGTGCATTTCGAAAAAGATAGACCTTGTGCAGCTTGTCAAGCAGGTAAACAAGTGGGAGGAGGGCATCACAACAAGAATGTGATGACCACATCAAGACCCCTGGAGCTGCTACATATGGACCTCTTCGGACCCGTCGCCTATCTAAGCATAGGAGGAAGTAAGTATGGTTTAGTTATTGTCGATGACTATTCCCGCTTCACTTGGGTATTCTTTTTACAGGATAAGTCTGAAACCCAAGGGACTCTCAAGGGCTTTCTAAGGAGAGCTCAAAACGAGTTTGAGCTCAAGGTGAAGAAAATAAGGAGCGACAATGGGTCCGAGTTCAAGAACCTTCAAGTGGAGGAGTATCTTGAGGAGGAAGGGATCAAACACGAGTTCTCCGCTCCCTACACACCACAACAAAATGGTGTGGTAGAGAGGAAGAACAGGACGCTCATCGATATGGCGAGGACGATGCTTGGAGAGTTCAAGACCCCCGAGTGCTTTTGGTCGGAAGCCGTGAACACGGCTTGCCACGCCATCAACCGGGTCTACCTTCATCGCCTCCTCAAGAAGACGTCGTATGAGCTGCTAACCGGTAACAAACCCAATTTATCGTACTTTCGTGTATTTGGGAGCAAATGCTACATTCTAGTGAAGAAGGGTAGAAATTCTAAGTTTGCTCCCAAAGCTGTAGAAGGGTTTTTATTAGGTTATGATTCAAATACAAAGGCGTATAGGGTCTTCAACAAAACATCGGGTTTGGTTGAAGTCTCTAGCGACGTTGTATTTGATGAGACTAATGGCTCTCCAAGAGAGCAAGTTGTTGATCTTGATGATGTAGATGAAGAAGATGTTCCGACGACCGCTATACGCACCATGGCGATTGGAGAGGTGCGGCCATGGGAACAAAATGAGAGAGATCAACCTTCTTCCTCAACTATGGTGCATCCCCCAACTCAAGACGATGGTCAGGTTCATCAATAGGAGGCGTGTGATCAAGGGGGAGCACAAGATGATCATGTGATGGAGGAAGAAGCACAACCGCCACCTCCAACCCAAGTGCGAGCGATGATTCAAAGGGATCATCCCGTCGATCAAATTCTGGGTGACATTAGCAAGGGAGTAACTACTCGGTCTCGATTAGTTAATTTTTGTGAGCATTACTCCTTTGTCTCTTCTATTGAGCCTTTCAGGGTAGAAGAGGCCTTGCTAGATCCGGACTGGGTGTTGGCCATGCAAGAGGAGCTCAACAACTTCAAAAGGAATGAAGTTTGGACGCTGGTGCCTCGTCCTAAGCAAAATATTGTGGGAACCAAGTGGGTGTTTCGCAATAAACAAGACGAGCACGGAGTGGTGACGAGGAACAAGGCTCGACTTGTGGCAAAAGGTTATGCCCAAGTCGTAGGTTTGGACTTTGAGGAGACTTTTGCTCCTGTGGCTAGGCTAGAGTCAATTCGTATGTTGCTAGCATATGCCGCTCACCATTCTTTCAGGTTGTACCAAATGGATGTGAAGAGTGCTTTCCTCAACGGGCCAATCAAGGAGGAGGTATACGTGGAGCAACCCCCTGGCTTCGAGGATGAGCGGTATCCCGACCACGTGTGTAAGCTCTCTAAGGCGCTCTATGGACTTAAGCAAGCCCCAAGAGCATGGTATGAATGCCTTAGAGATTTCTTAATTGCTAATGCTTTCAAGGTTGGGAAAGCCGATCCAACTCTTTTCACTAAGACATGTGATGGTGATTTGTTTGTGTGCCAAATTTATGTCGATGACATAATATTTGGTTCTACTAATCAAAAGTCTTATGAAGAGTTTAGCAGGGTCATGACGCAGAAATTCGAGATGTCGATGATGGGCGAGTTGAACTACTTCCTTGGGTTCCAAGTGAAGCAACTCAAGGACGGTACCTTCATCTCCCAAACGAAGTACACGCAAGACCTGCTGAAGCGGTTTGGGATGAAGGACGCCAAGCCCGCAAAGACTCCGATGGGAACCGACGGACACACCGACCTCAACAAAGGAGGTAAGTCCGTTGATCAAAAGGCATACCGGTCAATGATAGGGTCTTTACTTTATTTATGTGCTAGTAGACCGGATATTATGCTTAGCGTATGCATGTGTGCTAGATTTCAATCCGATCCTAAGGAGTGTCACTTAGTGGCGGTGAAGCGAATCTTTAGATATTTGGTCGCTACGCCTTGCTTCGGGATCTGGTATCCAAAGGGGTCTACCTTTGACTTAATTAGATATTCAGATTCCGACTATGCTGGATGTAAGGTCGATAGGAAGAGTACATCGGGGACGTGCCAATTCTTAGGAAGGTCCCTGGTGTCGTGGAACTCTAAGAAACAAACTTCTGTTGCCCTATCCACAGCTGAGGCCGAGTACGTTGCCGCAGGACAGTGTTGCGCGCAACTACTTTGGATGAGGCAAACCCTCAGGGACTTCGGCTACAATCTGAGCAAAGTCCCACTCCTATGTGATAATGAGAGTGCTATCTGCATGGCGGAAAATCCTGTTGAGCACAGCCGCACAAAGCACATAGACATCTGGCATCACTTTTTGAGAGACCACCAGCAAAAGGGAGATATCGAAGTGTTTCATGTTAGCTCCGAGAACCAGCTAGCCGATATCTTTACCAAGCCTCTAGATGAGCAGACCTTTTGCAGGTTGCGTAGTGAGCTCAATGTCTTAGATTCGCGGAACCTGGATTGATTTATAGCATACATGTGTTTATGCCTTTGGTCATGTTCCTTATGCATTTTGTTGCTTACTGTTGGTGCTCAAGTTGTACATACACTTCCCGGACCTCACAAGTCCGTTGCAAAGTGATGCACATATCTAGGGGGAGATGTGTTACAACTTGAACCTTTGAGACTAACTATGTGCTTGAGTTGGCTTGATTTAGTCTCAAAGGAGGTTTGAAAGGGAAAAGGTGGACTTGGACCATGAAAGACTTCCACTGCACTCCGATGAGAGGGTAACTTATTCCAAGTTCATCTCATGTACTCTTATTGCCTTTGTATTCTTATTAAAGATTTTTGGTGAGGCGATGGGGTTCAAGGGCCAAGATTAATCCCGTTTTGGTGCTTGATGCCAAAGGGGGAGAAAATAAAGGCCAAAGCGATAAATGGATCAACTACCACTTGAGAGATTTTGAAAATAGTAGAATAGAGTTTTTTGGTTTGACTGGTTTGACAAAACTTTTTTGTTGTCTCTCTTATCAAAAGTTGGCTTCTTGTGGGGAGAAGTGTTAATTATAGGAAAAAGGGGGAGTTTTTGAAATCTTGAATCAATTTCTCTTGGAATGACTCTCTTTATGGTTTAACAAGTGTGTTTGACTTAGAGATAGAGATTTGAGTTTGATTTGCAAAAACAAACCAAGTGGTGGCAAAGGGTGATCCATATATGTCAAAATATTGAATCAAAACAATTTGAGATCTTATTTGAAGTGATTTTGTATTTGTTCTACTTGCTTTATATTGTGTTGGCATAAATCACCAAAAAGGGGGAGATTGAAAGGGAAATGAGCCCTTGGGCCATTTCTAAGTGTTTTGGTGATTTAGTGTCAAACGCAAGTGCTTAAGTGCTAAATGGTGGACAAAGTACAAATCAAGTATCAAGGTATGTTTCTCAGACTTAGTACATTGTTTTAGAGACTAATGTATTGTGCCTAAGTGCTGGAAACAGGAAAAAGACAATTGGAAATGTCTTGGCTCGAACAGCCAAGACTCTGCTCAGTCTGGAAGCACCGGACTGTCCGGTGGTGCACCGGACAGTGTCCGGTGGTGCAGACGAGCACAAGCGAAGTGGCCGCTCTCGGGAATCCTCTGGCGGCGTACGGCTATAATTCACCGGACTGTCCGGTGGTGCACCGGACTGTCCGGTGAGCCAACGGTCAGCCGGGCCAACGGTCGGCCACGCAATCTGCGCGGGACACGTGGCCGGGCCAACGGCTAGAAGGGGGCACCGGACTGTCCGGTGTGCACCGGACAGTGTCCGGTGCGCCAACGGCTCTCTGGCGCCAACGGTCGGCTTCGCCATTTTTGGAAGGGAATCGGGCACCGGACATGTCCGGTGCGCCAGTCGACAGAAGGCAAGAATTGCCTTCCCTGATTGCTCTCAACGGCTCCTAGCTGCCTTGGGGCTATAAAAGGGACCCCTTGGCGCATGGAGGAGGACACGAAGCAACCTTAGAGCATTCTTGATCATCCACACTCATTCTTTGCGCATCCGTTTGTGATTCTAAGTGATTCGAGCTCCGTTCTAGTGAGAACTTTGAGATAGTCATTCGAGCTCGATTCTTGGCCGTGTGTGCGCGCGTTTTGCTATGGATTTGTGTGTGTTGCTTTCCTCCCTTACTCTGTGCTTCTTTGTGATCATATACTTGTAAGGGCGAGAGACTTCAATTTGTGGAGATTCCTCGCAAACGGGATAAAGAAAAGCAAAGCAAAACACCGTGGTATTCAAGTGGGTCTTTGGACCGCTTGAAAGGGGTTGATTGCAACCCTCGTCCGTTGGGACGCCACAACGTGGAGTAGGCAAGCGTTGGTCTTGGCCGAACCACGGGATAAACCACTGTGCCATCTCTGTGATTGATCTTCTGTGGTTATTGTGTTTTGTTGAGACTCCTCTCTAGCCACTTGGCATTATCTGTGCTAACACTTAACCAAGTTTTGTGGCTTAAGTTTGAAGTTTTACAGGATCACCTATTCACCCCCCCTCTAGGTGCTCTCACCTCTTTATACAATTCCCCTTCTATGATTTTATATGGCCTTGCTCTTGCTTACATTCTCTTGATGTATGCTTCATCATCAGCTAGATGGATTCCTGAAGGAAGGTTATAATTTCTATTCTCCAATCTTCGCTGTGTGTAGGGGAGACAGTTAGAATAGCTCTTTCAATCAAGTCAACCAAGGGTGCCTTTAACACTTTGAAGAGCACTTCGGGGACAGGAGGAGCCCCTGAGCGGCAGACTTAGCCAGCATATCAACTTGTTCGTTGTCTAGTCTCAGAATATTTTTTTACTAAAAACCACTCAAAGGAAGATTCCATCCTTCGGACCATATCAAATTACTTCTCCAAGCCTGGGCTCTTTACTTTGCTTCATTTGTCCACTTGACCTATGATGACTTAGGAGTCTGATTTCAAAACTGCTCTTCTTACACCCATTGCCTTTAACTTTCTTAATCCTAGAAGCAGAGCTTCGTACTTTGCTATATTGTTTGTGCGCTGGAACTGCAACTTGGCAGCATACGAAGTTCTTACTTTAGATGGTGAAACAATGACAGCTGCAGCACCAGCCCCGAAGGACCCCCATGAACCATCATAGAAGACTGTCTAGACAGCTTCATCTGATTGGGTTGCTTCGTCTTGTGAGCCTGGAGTCCAATCAACAATAAAATCTACTAATGCTTGAGATTGAATGGAAGATCTGTGAACGAAGTTTATGATAAACACATTGAGTTCTGCTACCCACTTTCCAATTTGACCTGAAACTTCTCTGTTTCTTATGATATCCTTGAGTGGTTGAGATGATGGCACAATAATGTTGTGGGATTGGAAGTAGTGTCGAAGCTTTCTTGAAGCCATTAGGACTGCATAGAGGACCTTCTCCATCTGTGTATAATTCCTTTTAGATGGGATTAATACTTCGGATACAAAGTAGACAGACATTTGCCTTTTCACACCTTCATTCACTACTTCTTGAACCAAGACATCACTTACAGTTGATTGCGAAGCTGATACATAAAGTAACAGAGGAGCCCTGGTGAAGGTGGAGAAAGTGTTGCTAACTTTATCAGGTAGTGTTTCAATTCTTTGAAGGCTTTTTGCTGGGAGGGTCCCCACTGAAAAACCTCTATTGATTTCAGGACATCAAAGAACGACAAGCTTTGTTTAGCAGATCTTGATTTGAATCTGTTTATAGAAGCTAGTCTCCCTGCTAACCTCTGAGCCCTTTTTCTTGACTTTGGTGGCTCCATCCAAAGTATTGCTTCGATTTTGTTCGGGTTTGCTTCTATTGCCTTTGTTGACACAAAACAAACCAGAAACTTGCCCTTTTTTACTCCGAAGACGCATTTCTTAGGGTTCAACTTTAGGCCTGCCCTTTGAAAATTGGTGAAGGTTTCTTGAGGATCTGAAATGTGATCTTGTTACTTCATACTTCTTACAATAATGTCATCGATATAAGTCAAAACATTCATGCCAGTTGCAAACTCAGCACTTTGGATGTCATTCTACTAAAGCTTCCTCTGGCATTCTTGAGCCCCTCAGGCATTCGAAGATAGCAGTAAGTGTCGCTGGGGGTTATGAAACTAGTCTTCGGCTCATCTTCCTTCTTCATACAAATTTTATGGTACCCTGAGTAACAATCCAATAAACTCATGAGCTCAAAAGTGGCAGCTACATCTACCAGAAAATCAATTCTTGGTAATGGGAATTCCTTCGGACATGCTTTATTGAGATATGTGAAGTCAATACACATCCTCCTCTTGCCATTGGATTTCTTGACCATAACTGTGTTGGCCAAACCATTCTGGGTATGCAACTTCCCTTATGGCCTTGGCAGTAAGCAATCCCTTTACTTTGGTCTTTGCACCTTTGGCCTTGTCTTCGGACATCTTACGAAGCTTTTGGTTACGTGGTCTGACACTTGATCCACGTTTAGAGCATGCTCTATTATGCTTCTGTCCACTCCACATAGGTCATTTGCTGACCAGAAAAATACATCCTTGTTGTGAAACAAAAACCTTCGGAGATTAGATTCTTGCCCCAAAGTTAGCTGATGGCCAAAGAAAACCCTCTACTTTGCAACATCATCACAGAGAAGTACTGGCTTCGGTTGATCCACCAAAGATGTATTTTCTTTTACTAGCTTTTCAGATTCTTGGATTTGTACTTCAGCTTTGCCTATGTTGTAAACAATCTTTGGTTCTTGTAGGGTCCCTTCCTACTCTTCTTACTGCCTCTTGACTGCCATAAACTGATATGATCCTTGATTGCTAGGTATCTTCATGCAAAGATAAGCTGAATGCAGAACCGCTTCGAATACATTGAGAGTGTCACACCCGGTTTTGAAGGTAAACCGAGTGCAAACCATGTACGTGCTAGGATCAGTAATTCACGTACACAGTGATTACATAAATGACTCATCATAGCACAATGCTTCGAGTTACAATAAAGAGTAAGTAATAATATTACAGACTAGAGCCATTTACATAATATAAATCAAAGTACACAGAGTCAAAACGTAGCCAACGTAAACAACCCACCACAGGCAGCTGACTGGGGGAGGTCGCTAGCCTAATCCTCGAACTCGTCGAAGTCCTGGAACTCCCGGAGATCCGCCTCGACAATGTTCTCCTTCTTCTTTACTTGAGCATAGATTGCACCAAAGGCAACCTGGTGGTTTGTGAAAGCAAGGGTGAGTACACATCAACGTACTCAGCAAATGTCCTGTTTGGCTGAAGTGGACTAGCTTTATGTGGGGTTAAGGTCAAGCAGTTGCTTTTAGTTGGTCAGGTAATTATTAATAGTAGAGAGTCATGTTTTAACATTAACCCAAGTTGTTAACCCAAAAGTACTCTTTCCAAATGGAAAGAATAGTAGAAACCATAAGCATAATCATCATCATAAAAACCATCATTATCCTCATCATCATCTGTAACCAAAGCATCTCTTATCAATGTGTCTCTAATCAATGGAGCTCCCTTGGCCGCTCATAACCGCAAGCACGGTTGATATATCAGTTTCATAACACTCTGCAGAGGTTGCGCACTTTACCCGCAAGTCGTGATTCCCTCTCTAGCCCGGGCTTGCAAGACCCTTATTCACTCCCGAGATGAATGGTTAGGGATTCACTACAAAGCCTTTACAAAGATTCCCTGAGACTGTAGCCGCCCGTTAGGTTTCCTGCACCGCACTCCTCCCCAAGGGGGCGAACCAACCTTGGCAGAGCGAGCCGCATACACCGAGCCCCATTAACGGCACGACGGCGAAGCGAACTACACCCCAGTTCCTCTAATTATTCAGCTAAGGGCGTCCCATTCTACCCTCATGGTTGCACTGTTTTCCCGGGCGGTCATCCAACGAACAGGTCCTTACGGAGAGGCACCCGAGAAACCGCTCGAGCCCCCTAAAGTATCACCAGTCCAACATCATAATCATAGAGACAACATCAGTATCATAAGTGTTCACATCATGTTCATTGATTAGAGTAAAGAAATAGCATGAAGCTAACCATAATAACCCAAAAGGTAATCAAGGACAAGGTAAATACAAAGCTAGTCAATCCTTAGGTTGATCATGGTATGCGGGTTGATGAATTATAAAGTAAATGTGACATAATAGGTCAGAGGACACTTGCCTTCACCAAATAGATGCTCAGAATCTTCAGCCTTGTAGAACTCGAAGAGCTGGGTCATTTGGTCGCCGAAGCTTGACCGTCGATTCCTCGAAGCTCAGAAACGAACCGCGATCTAATCGCAACGCGACGAGAAGACGAACAGGCACAAGCAAACAAACATATACATATGCATAAGAACATTACACCATACAAGATAAAATGTTATAAAAGCGAGCAATATAAAATAGAGAGCGCCTCTACGGTTACGTGAGGAAAAGAACCACGATAGTCGAAGCTACGGTCGAGGGGTTAGCGTGTCTACGTTAAACAAGTACTAATTAGAACATCCAATTCAACATAATTATATTAATTGATATTAATAAAATGTAAATTAATACTATTACTTAGTTTTGACTAACTTACTATTTTAATAGTTGACAGTTAAGCAAGTATCTTAATGAATATGAGCGATTCTAAGCGAGACGAATTAACGACGCACGACGTGCAAACACGATGTGCGCAACGCGCGGACACAAATGACTTAGCGCGCGGACAACGCGTGATACGCGCGAACGGCACGCGGCAAGGCGCGCGACACACGCGAACGGCACACGACAACGCGTGCGAACAACACGCGCGACACACGCGAACGACACGCGACGACGTGCGCGAAACAGCACCGCGGCACGCGCGGACCGACATGCGAAACTAATAAATAAATAACGTGATTAAACTAAATAATTATTAATAAATAACATTTCAGTTAAGGTTAATCATATTGGTGACATATTATAAATGCGCAAATCGAATTCCTAAATTAGGTTTTTAAATTGAAACGCCGTTCTAGTAGCCACTGGTTAAACAAACGTTTAACTAAATTAAATAAAATGTGCAAAAATTGGGATAAATATTTCTAAATTAAGATAATTTTAATACGAATCTAACGCAACTTGGATGGATCGAATCGAATTTAAAACGCAAAAGTTATGAATATTTTAAACCATACTGTAATTCGTGCGGACTAAATTTACGAGACTGTCATCGTCTTCTTCCTCTCATCTTCTTCCTCCCATCCATGGAAGAGAGAGGAGGGAAGAGGAGGGGGCTGCGCACGGGAGGTCGGGTCGAGCTGGCCGGGGGCGGGCGCGGCCGCACGGGGCACGAGGGGCGCAGCCACCGCCGCCGCCGTCGGGGAGGGGAAACGGAGGGGGATGGGCGCCGCCGCCGGGAAGGTGAGGGGAGAGTGAGGGAGGTCCTGCGTGGACGGAAAAACGAAGAAACGAAGAAACTCTAGGTACAACAATGGAGGTTCTCACCGGGGAAGAAGACCCTCGCCGGAGCCGAGAGGAAATCCGTCGATTGCCGGAGATTCGGAGATTCAATCGACAAATCGAACGCGCTGCGACGAAGCCCTCGATGAGACGAACGCAGTGGTACCCTCGGATTCCACAGACGATGCACGGATTGGGAGTAATTGCTTGCCGGAGTTGTCGCCGGAGTTAGAACCGCCCCGAACTTCGGCGAGCAATACCGAGATTTGGAGAAAACGTTTCGTGTTCTGGAACGGGCTCGACGAGATGAAGTCGGACATATATATATATATATATATATATATATATATATATATATATATATATATATATATATATATATATAGGGCTTGGATGAGATGAGAATTCAGTTAAAATTCAGATTTTACTATTTTTAAAATTCGAAAAAGCCTAGAAATCTATATTTTGTTCTCAAAATATTATAGATACTTTCAAAAATTCTAGAAAAATTCTTATAAATGTTTTGGCATCTAATGAACTCAAAAAACATAATTAGAATTTCTAAAAACATTTTTAAGTTCCACAAATAAATAGATTTTGGTTTCCGGAAAATAGAAAAATATTCCGAAAAATATGAAAATTTACCGAGCGCTTCTATAAGATATGTTAACATGTTTCAAACACATTTTGCACTTAGAAACACCATGCAACGACATGAATTCAACAACCAAAGTGCCTCTAAGGCTCATTCCACTAGGTTTACGCTAATATAAAACAAAATAATTCTCCATTTTTAGGGAAAAGAGAAAGGAAAGCGAAGAACTGAGAGAGTAACACTTGAATTTGGTGGATATTAGAAAAGAAATTTTATACCCCCAAATTCAAGGTGTTACAGAGAGTTCCTCTTTCGATGATGGCATTGTATGGGAATTCTATATCAAACATGACTTCCTCTGTTCTTGTATTGTTGACATAGCCAAAGGTAATAGGCATAGCCAGCTTTCCTAGTGCCATCATCTGTTGTCCTCTGAAGCCAAAGAGAGGAAAAGCTAAATCCTGGATCTTATCTTCGGGCTCTTGCATTTGCTTGAAAGCCTTGGAAAATATGATGTCTGCAGCACTGCCTATGTCGACCAAGACATTGTGTACCACAAAGCCTTTGATAACACAAGAGATAACCACGACATCTCTATGTGGATAGTCTTTGAGATGAAGATCATCCTGAGAGAAGGTAATAGGAATATCGGACCACTTGGTCCTAATGTAGGGTCCTTGGACGCCTACATATTGTATCCTTCTTTGGTCCTCTTTCTTTTGCTTTTTGTTGCTGGGTTCGAAGGTCGAGCCCCTAGTGTTGGGAGCATAAGATTCTCCATGGATGGTGACAAAGCATGATGGCTTGCCATGCTCTTCATCGTGGTGTAGCTTGTTGTGGTCGTAGATCACCGGAGATGGGCGCCAATGTTGGTACTTGATTTCAATCCCCTGAAGGTATCGAAAATCAAGGCAACACAAGTTAAATATTTGGACCTTCATCCTTTGGTTTAACACTTCTCTGAAGTGTTAGCACGAAGGACGAAGGTTCTCAAAAGGAAGTGAGAATGAAATGGTATGAAAAGATAATGTAAAGTGTTGTATGGAACTCATCTCATGTGCCTTAGCATTCGTATTAAATGAGTTTACAAGCTTACCTTCAGCTCTTTAACACAAGGTGGCATGAAGGCTCTTCAAAGGCTAAGCTATACGAAGCTATGGTTCTCCCAAAAGGTATCTTATACATGGCACTGTTCATCTATTTATAGAGAAGATGAACCACCTTCGTACAAAATTACAATCATGCCCCTCAAGGTTTTATACACATTGTTTACAAATGATATCAAGGTAACATTGTATTTTCTCCTTCTTTTGCTACGTAGGTCTTGGCCTTCGTCATATGAAAGCTTCTCCATAGGCTTGCGTTCGAAGCTTTTCTCCTTTTGCTGAAGCTATCAACTTAAGCTCACACCTTTATTATCTGTGCGCATAGGCGAAGCTTCTTTATACGCTATTTCGACCGAAGGACATCTTTTCCATTGATTTAAATGTACCTAAAACACACTTATTCATGTCGAAGTAAAAGGTTAAATGTGGACCTTCGGCAAAGGTAGGCCCCCAACACCTATCACAACCAAAAATATGTTATTTTAGGTTGTAAATACTTATTTTAACTGCCTTTTGGTAGCATGAAGTTTAGGTGCATTGTTCCCATTTTATCCTTATGTTATAGTGCACGACTAACTATAGATCCCTTTTGTAAAGGATATACTAGTAGTTGTCCATGCATGTCTATAACTTCTATATATGGTATACGGCTTTGTTTGTACAACACAAACCAACATGAGTTGCAGTGTTAGAGGTGAGGTCTCTCTTCCTAGAGACCATAGTTCAAATTCTAGCACCTGCACCTATTTGATCTTTTCAACCCTTTTTCATAGCTCGCTCGGTTGCTCGTCCTCCTTCAGTTAGCGCGGTGGTACTTTATGGGAGCGGTATCGGTAACGGTCCTACTGGTATGCGACAAGCAAGGGAGATGAACAGACCTACACACAAAATTGGTGTTTTTAAGAAGTAGAGATTGGCGGACGTAACACCTAAATAATAGAGGAATAAAAGTATGGGTTATGAATTATATGTATTTATTTGATATATCAATTCTCATGTTTAAGTAAGTAGCCTAATTAATAAACTACAAATAAAATAATCTTATGCACGCATAGTGGAGTTTTGAGCTATGCACTTAATTTGGGTGTGAAACTTTGACACAGTTTGAATTTGAAAAAAATTAGAAAAGAAAAAGGAAACCAAAATATAAAAGCAAAAATAAAAAAGAGAATCCTCGCGCTGGGTCAAAACCTAAGCTCCCGGTCCAAGAAAAACACCTGCATCCCACTCCTCGCTCACGTCGCTGGCCCAACTTACCTATGCTGCTAGATCGCGCACACGTCGTGGCCTCAGCACTGCCATATGGGCCCAAATGGACAGCCATTGCGCGTAACACGCCTCGGCGGGCTAGCGGGACCTACGCTCAGCGTCGCCTACCACAGAACATCGAAACACTGATAGGTGGGGCCCTCTCGTCAGCCACTAAACTGATCGCCACTATGCCTCTTCCTCGCGGCGCAATCCTCTCGTGTGGCCCAACAAACTCACCACACTACACGGACTTTGTTACAACCCCCACCGAGTATCGTCCGTTCATGAATCCTCTAGGCGTAGGCCCATCTATATGCCCATGCCTAGCCCTTCCCATGCCCCGCCGTATTATGGGAGAGTATTGTTAAGTAACCCTTGTTAGGGTTATGTGGTCAAATACCTGCTTTGCCCCTGAGGGGTCTCACATCTCTATATAAGGAACATGTACACCACCTCATGTGATAGAGATCAGAAAGAGGCCAGAGGCCCAACCCTATATCCAGTGTCTCGTGTGTTTCCTCTGTCGTGCTTATGGGAAGGGAGACGAGTCTTCTACAGCTTCTCGCGCCTCTACTGCTGACGGGAGGGAAGGGAGCGGATCTGGTGATCCGTGGTAACGTAGTTTTCAACACGTTATCAGCACGCTCTACCTCGACGTTGTTGTGGATCAGATCTGCATCAACTCTTCGTCAAGCCGGCAGGTCCCTGGCATAGCCGAACTGTCCTACGCGACAGACTTTGATTCCTCCCATATCCAATCGACTGGTATGAAGTTTTTAGTGGATGTGCGATTTATTTTTTTTTTGTCGCGGTCGGTGTCTTCGAACAGCGTCGCCATAGTCTCATGGGGTTTGCACACCTCGATGTCCACGCTGTCGTCCATGGCGCCGCGGAATCGCCACCGGCTGGTCCGGAGACTGCGAACCCAGCACCGCCTTAGCCAGAGCGAGGACTGGACGGTCGATGGGCGTGCGTGCCCTGCCTCTGCATGTCTTGCACGCATGTGCGTGGGAACGACTGGCACTAGGAGTGCGCTGGCCACAGTGGTCGAAAAGCTTGGCCTCGTACCGTCTGTCTCTGATGATGACAGAATTAGGAACTGGTTTGAGTTACCTATCTTGACCACCGCGCCGGAAGCGCAAACGCCAGAGCCATGCGATGGGTGGTCGTCGGGGACACAGTGACTGCAGAGCGTGACGCAGTCTCTGCGATCCGCTTCTACCGTACGGTTGAAGGGCGATACGCTTCTCCCGCGGTGCATGGTCAAAGTGCATGGCGTATTGAAAGGAAAGGTGCAACCATCCATCCACGAACACGTGCATGTGGTGGGCTCCATGAGCAAAGAGTTGGGCCGCCGCACATAGATGGAATAAAGCATGTTATTTTAATACAGTTTTGTTGAATTAAACTTTGGTACAATTAGTTTGTATACATGCTCATATTATTTATTCTATTTATTTCCTGTCGCAAATCAAATAGAATAAAGCATGTTTTATTTTGTACTTTTCGACCTTGATTAATTATTTTATGTCGCAATTAATTACTATAAAATGCACACTTAGTTTTGAAAAAATGGTTTTTACACGCGATGTGTTATGTTCATACATTAATTTTGGTGTTTATTTTTCTGCTTTTATTTCTCGTAGGAGATTTAGTAGAAAAATATTAAAATGTATGTAAAGTCTATATTGTGCATATTTAAATCGCTCTAAATATTTATATTATGTTGAGCTTTTGTACTCACGTCGAGCGATTAAATTATATAATGGGTACTCAGACACGCCGATCAGGCTGCATTGGTAATCGACTGAGTTATGACATTAGCTGAATATTGACTGCGCCCTGGCAACACGACGCAATATTTGTGTCGTTCGAACTTAGCTGCGTCATGTGATTGCTATGTCGCGCTCTACATTAATCGGATCGCTCCCGTTGAGTCAGACCGCCATTGCTGAGTCGCGTATTTTTTGCATGCCCTGTAGGCACTGTCTGTCTGCCGCGAGCCACAATTGCGCCTGTTGCGCACGTTGCGTGGATTTATCGTGTACCCTAATTACCGAGCCATAATTGTGCCTGTTGCGCTTATTACGAAGGCTTGCTATATTGTCGTAGCCCTGATGGCCGCACACGCGTTGACGCCAGATACACTAGAGCTTGTACTCGCGTGGATTGTGGTGGGTTGTTCAAGGTCCTGAAGTCACATTATGTGCAACCTTCGTAAACAATTTTGTTTTCGCTCTATATTTTGTTTGATCGTGTTGTGTGGCATTGTATATTTATATATATTGCCAAGTGGCCATAACAACTATATCAAGCTCTATAGTGCTTGAATAATCTAGGAAATTAAATTGAAATACAACAAAACATGGACAAGTTAATTCTCTCCTCTCTCCTCATGCATAAAGTTTTACCCGAAGTAACCCGAATATATATAATATAATGCATGAAAGCCTTTTTGGCATAGAAGATATCACAAATTGGGATTTTATTAGTAAGCAATAAGACCTTATTAGATGAATAAATGCTAGAATCTCAGTCATACGTTGCTCAACCAGATGTTGGCACATTGCTATTTGTCGCTGAACGGCATGAAGCGAACTTTGAGATAAATAGCTAGTACCTTAGCAACACGAAGTTGCGAGTACATCGAAAGGTAATTCTGAGAATTTTTTCACAATGTTTGTGTGAAAAACCATTGTGTGTTCCCGTCGAACCAATTTACTCGTCCTATCTAGGACCTCTATGCTTGTGTTGCATACACCTCTCAGAATTGTAAATACTTATAGTCACTGAATTGACTCGGTATAGTCCTTTGACAAGTTTGGTATACACTATAAGCTAAATGGTAAAGGTCGGTCCTGAATGGACATATACCTGGGGTTTATGTAGCCGAACTACACTGAATTCCACCCATTGGCATGCTTACCATTATCTACCTCTGATCTACCAGAAGCGAGAAGAGTAGACAAATAACTATGAAATCCCACATCACCACAGAGCTTGAAGTGTAATTGGACATTAACATGTCCTTGGTCCTCGGAGCCAGAAGAGTCATATGTCTTGACCACTAGACTACTAGTGGTGATAATTTGTGATAGAAATATGAAGGTCTTGTAGAGACATGTTGTACCCTCTCTACCCCTGATGATTTCTTCGTATGAGAGCAATACTATCTGTTGTTGAAGACGGATCCTAGGCGGATACCAGTATTGTTTCGTTCTTGCCAAGCAGTTATCATCATTTGCTTCATCAAAAGATAGTTATATGGTGATTTTTCCCAGATAAAAATAAATTCTTGGCCTTGTCTGTTCTATTCCAAAGCTTCTCTTTTTGCCGAACAACGAAGAGATCGAAATAATGCTTTATAGAACAATTTGGTATATAATATGAGGAGAAATGTTTGCCTTGCTGGCAACACCACAAATAACTAATTATTGTTATAAGTTCTCTCTCAAAATTATTATACCTAAAAATGTTGCATTAACCGATACCCAATTTCAGAACGGTATGAGTAATTGGGTAAACCATGGGCAATAATAAAATGAGCTGGACTATACATCTCTGCATATAAAAATCTTTGCTTGGCAGCATTGGCCTGATGTCGTGCACTTCACTACCAATATAAACACACACATTTTTCCTATATGCTTAAAAGCACAATGCAACCAGTGAATGTCTTTGTGAGCGTTAGACCTTGATGGTCATTTTACTTATTGATCTGAAGTCAACTACTGGCTCCAAACGACGAATGGTATGCATGAGCCCCTGAAGGACCCTTATGGATAAAATAGTGTTGTGCATATCAGTCTAAATCTTAATGATTGACTGTGCATTTGGTAATAATAATAATAAGTTTGCAGGATTGTAACCATGAAGCAACTTGCTATTGCGTGTCTCGCTGGATGTTGAGACTAACCCTTCACGTTGAAGGACAAATATGTAGTATTCATGCCACTACATTAATCTAAGTCCAAAGCTCACTGCATAAAACCCCTATCTGTAGTGTGCTTAAGATTTCCCAAATAAATCACCACAATAGCATACATTGCCCACAACTAGATGATTGTGGTTGGGGATTTTATCTGTATGCTTTTAGAACATCTCGACATTAGGGGGAGGAATGCCCATATGGTGTAATGCCTTAATATTCTATTAAACGCACAAAAGCCAAACTGAATCTGTCGTTCGGTGTGTACTCCTGTGTATATGGAGTTTGCCAGAAATCGTTGAGGAGTAACCATATTGGTCTGAATGCTTCTACCTGATGTAGATGTGGATATACCCGGGATTAATATCATATCCACATTTGACTTATTGGTATTTGATCTATTCTGCGGGGACGCCTGCGGATATGGTCCATTGGCCTTAGTCAAAGCATATGTTCTGATTGCAGATTCACGTGGTCTATGATAACTCTCCTCTGATTAATTCACCCTGATGGTGATTTGCCTCACGAAGAGGTTCATCTTGATGATGAAGTTCCTAGCAATGCGCGCAATATCATTGTGCTGGGAATATGGAACAATGAATCTTTCGTTTTGGGAAATGATGGAGATCATTATTAAATGTGGGAGACAAATGTGTCGACACCTATCTTGCCTCTATAGATTGCAAAGGGATCCAAAACAAAGTCCTAGGCATGAGTGCTTGAAGCTCTCTTATCGGGTCAATGATAAATGCAATCGAGGCTGAACCAATAATCGCAAAATGGAAGTCGCGAGCTTGAAATTCGGACATTTATGGGCACTATTGAAATAATGTGTGGTGAATGCGATGGTTCAAGTGGTCTTGTGAGAGACCCATCCCACATATGTGTTGAGTAAACAATGTTCCGCTATATGATATAATCTGGCAAATGGCATGAATTAAACTATGCAGTTAATAGGATTCAGAAGATCCGTCATGAGATCCAAGGAGGACTCATATTCTTAAATTATAAATATGCAACATATAAATCTCATACCGAATAATACATTCCTGATGAATGATCACTCTCCTATGTAGGGAGAATATCTCCTAGTTGAGATCATCGTTCCCAGATGGAACCTATCCAGAAGAAACAAAGTCTGTGTTGAACACCAAAGTTTGATAACCCATATAAAGGGATAAAGACCCATACAGACCCGGAAAGGAATAAGATGAGGTACCAAAGGACTTGAAGTTCACCGAATAAGCACATGTGCATTCCACGATCTTACTCATGGTATTTTCCACTAGATGTGGAATTATGGTATCCTCTAAAGCCCTGATGGCAGAAACCTATAAGGTTTAGGTGTTACTGGCAAAATATCCCCATTGTGCCAGAATGACAGACTATAACGATGTATCTGATCGATGAAAAATCCCTGATGGATTACGATCTTTGATGGACTTTTGTTACACCATCATAGATGTTGCAATGGATGATCGCCTCGAGCGATGTGTCATATTTAGAATATGTACTATTGCAACTATATTATCCCCTAAGTCCTATTGAAGGACATGTTATTTGCTTTGCACAACTATGTATAAATTGTGGTGTAAGATAGAAAATGATAGCACCCCAACCTCATCCATTCTCGTTGTTCCAGATGAACAATGAGACATATATCTTGAAGAATATGCTTGAGTTATGAGGGATAACGACTTTGACAGATGTCATCGTCAGGGGGAGCGACTGCTTATATTGATCACAATCGTGAGACAATAAATGTCATATTCTATGCCCTGAAGGCGTGAGCTTGATGATCAATATGTGAACCTTTATGGAACTTTCTATCAAACATATAGATCCAGTCGATCGAACACTATCAATCAAGGTGGCTTATTTATATTGATATGTGCACTTACCTCGTATATTCTAGAAGTGAGTAGAGGTAAAGTTCCTGAAATAGTCCTTGCAAGGATATGCAATCTGATTGCTAAATCTTTATATGCATATACTTCTAGAAGAAGATGTTTTGCCTTATTGATACGATTTTGCAAGGATCAGGGGGAGCACATTTCTAAAGTTAGCCCTTGTAGAAGATTCGATAGAATCTAGATCCGAGAGGATCGAAATCTGTCCCGATGACAGTTGTTGTACTCTTTTTTCCTTGGTGAGTTTTCTTGAAGTTTCTCACATGAGGTTTTTAACGAGGCAACAAAGTGCAAATGCAATTTGTATCACCATGCACTCTTTCTCCATATTTTTCCCTCTGGGTTTTTTGGAGTTTTAACGAGGCATGTGTTGGTCATGGTATTCGCCCAAGGGGGAGTGTTAAGTAACCCTTGTTAGGGTTATGTGGGCAAATACCTGCTTTGCCCCTGAGGGGTCTCACATCTCTATATAAGGAACCTGTACACCACCTCATGTGATAGAGATCAGAAAGAGGCCAGAGGCCCAACCCTATATCCAGTGTCTCGTGTGTTTCCTCTGTCGTGCTTATGGGAAGGGAGACGGGTCTTCTACAGCTTCTCGCGCCTCTACTGCTGACGGGAGGGAAGGGAGCGGATCTGGTGATCCGTGGTAACGTAGTTTTCAACAAGTATCACCACCACGCGCAGGAAAGCGAGTAGAGGGCCACCGCACGCAATCTTCGACTCGCCATCGATTCATCCTGGATGAGCGCACTGTGGATGTCACCACCGCACGCAATCTTCGACTCGCACTGTGTATTATTATCAAATGGACTGTTTATTATTCATGGTAAGATTATTTTGGTTAATTGGAACATGGAGCGACCACCCGAGAAAATAGTGCTACCACAAGGGTAGAATGGGATGCCCTTGACCATGTAATTAGGAAAGCTAGTTGGGGTTGATCCTTTGTCGAAAGGGGCAAGCGAGGTGTGAGGAGCTGCCAATATAGGGAGGTTATTAGGTCAATCTTTATGTGACAGCTTTTTGGGCGAGGGATTCCTATATCGCCCCCTCCTACCTGAATCTGTAGCGGGTTCTCTCTTGCTAGTGGAACATTAGAAAGGCCTCGTAGGGATACCCTGGCTCGCCTCCTCGGTAGAGGTGTATGGGAATCATAACCCCGTGGCAGATGGTATCACAAAATGTGGGTAAAGATGTGCAACCTCTGCAGAGTGTAAAACTGATATATCAGCCATGCTCACGATCATGAGCGGCTCGGACCCTTACATGAGTAACTTATAGAATTAAACTTAATCTATCATTTGCATTGCATTGTGGGATTTATTATTAATTGTGGGTTGGTATACACCTATACTTAGTAACTGTTAATAAAGTTTTGACCAACTTATTAAAAGCAATGCACAACCTTAACCATTATTTGTTGATAAGCCTTAAACTACACATGAGCCCCCACCGTAAGTGATCTCATGCACATTATTCTCCACACTTGCTGAGTAACTTATAGAATTAAACTTAATCTATCATTTGCATTGCATTGTGGGATTTATTATTAATTGTGGGTTGGTATACACCTATACTTAGTAACTGTTAATAAAGTTTTGACCAACTTATTAAAAGCAATGCACAACCTTAACCATTATTTGTTGATAAGCCTTAAACTACACATGAGCCCCCACCGTAAGTGATCTCATGCACATTATTCTCCACACTTGCTGAGTGTTGACCATATATGGGCTCACCCTTGATATAATCACACCAGGAGAAGAAAAGGTATCGCCAGAGGAGACTACTACGATGAGATCTAGGTGTCGTCTCCTAGTCAACTGTTGGCGCCGAGGAAATAATTATGTTAGTTCAATTTATTTATTATCAATTATTTTGTAAGACATTTTCATTGTGTAATAAAGATTATGACATTTGTCTCTATACACTGAGTCATTGTATGTGTGGACCTTTACTTGGTGCACATATGAGACGCACCCAGTTTGCCCTTAAATCCGGGTGTGACAGAAGTGGTATTAAAGGAATGTTGACTGAAGGACGTAACCTAGATAAAACTGGACAAAACCCTTACCTACTTGTCTTTACTCCGATTCTTTCTAAACTTTCCTTGATCTTGTCTCATCTTTTGTTGCTTTACTCAGACTACTCTTATCTTTTCTACTCTAAAAGACAAAAAGGATTTCACACCTTGGAATCCTATATCTATGAATTCCCAAAGAGATAGGAGACCTAAGACAAAAAATATTTTATCGATATTTAGGCACTTGAAAGTTTGTTCTTATTATAACTGCTTGATTCGCTTCTTCGATTGATTGAAATATTTGTGGGGTTATATCCACAATAAAACCTATTATAATGGGTACATGCTAGCATGTACCAACATAGAGGTAGTATAGTAATGATAGGTAGGTGGCACTCTAATCTACTAAGCTATTGTGACCCAAAAGATCTCGACCTAAAAGTAAGGTGTCCCATATTTAATCATTTGTCTTATCTGCATATCTATCTTACCTTATGTCTTTAACTCAGATGATCAATACTAGGACAAGAGGAAGTGTTGATCAACCTACACGCATCCGCCAAAGAAGGGCAGTAATTAATTTAGAACCGGAGATGAATCCCCCCAAAATCCTCCACCTGTTGGGTCGGAAGCCTTTTTCACCGCCCAAATCCAGCTGTTGCAACATATGTCCAACACCATGGCCGACATGCAAGCCCATCTCAACAATAACAGCAACACCCACACCAACCACCACCCAGAGATAAACATCGCGAGTTCAAGAGCCACAAGCCACCCACTTTTCCAGCTCCCTAGATCCACTGCAAGCTGATGACTAGTTGAAGTCCATGGAGAATATGTTCAACATTTCCCAATACACTGACATAGAGAAGGTACTATATGCATCGGGTCACCTCACTGGATTGGTGGGATGCTTACTGCGCTGCACATGCTGCTGCTGACACCATCACCAAGGAAGAATTTTCAACCAATTTCAGAAACTATCATATTCCTGTCGGTTTAATGAAGATTAAGAAGGAGATCCTCTCACTCAGGCATGGAGGGATGTTAATAAGCGAGTATAGAGACAAATTCATCCAGTTGTCTAGATATGCTCCTTAGGAGGTCGCTGAAGATGAAAAGAAGCATGAATTGCTCTTGGATGGACTCATCAGGCCACTCCAATACCAGCTGATGTCTCACTCATTCCCATCTTTCCAGAAACTTCTGGACAAGGCCATAGCCCTTGAACACAAACATGTTCAGTTATGCGAGATGAAGAGAAAGTCTATCACTTAGGGATAGGGAGGCAGCAGCCGTCGTCCTCGTTACGCACAACCTTAGGGGTACCCCAGCTCATTTAGCAAGAGGGCAACAGTCATACCAGCGCCCTGTTCAGCAGCCACTGCAGGCCACCCCTCAAACATCATGTCCTCGTCAGGCTGCCCCAGCTAGCACCCCGGCGAGACCTACTGGCCTGAACATCACTACATGCAATTCATGCTTCAAGTGTGGTGAGGTTGGACACTATGCCGACGCTTGTCCTAAGAGGAATACCAACACAACACAACTCTAGCTCGTAATAGTAACCCTAACAGGTCAAATCAACCTGCCAGCAGTCAGGCTCCATCCGAAAACCACAACCAGCAGAACTTCACTCTCAGTCGGGTTAATTAGATCAGCATTGATGCTACTGCTGATGGCTCTGATATCGTCATTGGTACGTTCCTCATTAATTCCATACCAACATCTATACTATTTGACTTGAGGGCTTCACATTCATTTATCTTTGCTCATTATGTTAATTCGCATGATCTACCCCTCCTAAATATGTGCAAACCCATGGTAATTGTCACACCTAAGGGACCTATTGAAGCAAATTTTGTATGCCATGAAATAAACATAACGATTTTGGGAAGAAATTTTTGGGCCATACCCATAGTGCTGGAGGAAAGTAGCATAGATTTGATCCTTGGTATGGCATGATTGAAAAAGTGCAATGCAGTTATACATTGTGCTAGAGGAACTGTAGAGCTCACCAGCCCGGACGAAGACAGATTTGAGGTAGCAGTCACCTTGTCCCCATCCACTAAACCTCCAATCTATTAGCTAAAAGGCAAATTTGTGGGCGATCGTATCCATGTAATTAGAGACTACCCAGATGTTTTTTTGGAACAGTTACCCGATATGCCACCAGATCGGGATGTGAAGTTCGTTATAGACCTTATAGCCGGCACAACTCCTATTTCTAAAATACCATGTAGAATGTTCGTAGAAGAATTAAAAGAACTTAAGAAATAGTTAAAAGAGTTACAAGATATGGGGTTTTTTCATCCTAGTTTGTCACCTTAGGGAGCCCCTATCTTATTTGTGCAAAACAAGGATGATTCCCAGAAGATGTGTGTTGATTATCGGTCACTCAATGATGCAACCATAAAAAACAAATACCCCTTACCCAGAATTGAGGATTTGTTCGACTAGATGAGAGGTGCTAGTCTTTTTTTAAAATTGGTCTAAGGTTCGGTTATCATTAGATAAAGATTAGGTCTGCTGACATTCCCAAAACGAGCTTCTCTACCCGATATGGACTCTACGAGTTCACGGTATTGTTGTTCGGTTTGACCAATGCACCAGCCTACTTCATGATTTCGATGAATATCTTGATAAGTTTGTTGTGGTATTCATCGACGATATTCTGATCTATTCCAATGATGATGGAGAACATGTGGAGCACCTAAGGCTAGTATTGCAGAAGTTGAGGGATAACCATCTTTATGCCAAATTCAGTAAATGTGAATTCTAGTTGGATGAAATACCTTTTCTTGGGCATATTATCTCCAATGGAGGAATCACAATTGATCCAGCCAAGGTAAAAGAAATAGTGGGATGGAAGATACCTAAATCGGTTACTGGAATCCAGAGTTTCTTGGGACTAGCAGGATATTACCGACACTTCATCGAGGGGTTTTCCAAAATAGCAAAGCTGATGTCCTCGTTGTTAGAGAAGGTAAGGGAAATTAAGTGGACTCCAGCCTGCCAGGATAGTTTTAATCTGCTGAAGTTGAAGTTGATGTCACCCCCAGTATTGGTCATGTTGAATTTGCAAAAAGGATTTGATATATATTGTGATGCATATCGTCAGGGATTGGGATGTGTTCTTATGCAAGAAGGGCATGTCATAGCCTATGCATCCCACCAGTTAAAAAAGCACGAGTTGAACTACCCCTCACATGACCTAGAACTTGTTGCAGTCGTGCACGCCCTTAAGATTTGGAGACACTATGTAATGGGAACCAAATGCCAGATTTACACAGACCACAAAAGTTTGAAGTACATCTTAACCCAGAAAGACCTAAACCTTAGGTAACGTCGTTGGCCGGAACTCATCAAGGATTATGACTTGGAGATTTATTACCACCTAGGCACTGTGAATCTGGTTGCATATGCCTTGAGTCGGTAGGGTCAAGCTCATACAGCTATGGCCACCCAGCTACCTGACAAGTTGGTAGAGGAGTTTGATAGGCTCATACTAGGGATAGTTGCCCATGCAGAGGGAGTTAATACAGAAGTGGAACCTACCTTGGAACATGATATACAGAAGGGTCAAATGGGTGATGCCATGATTCAAGAAATTAGAGACCTGATGGCAGAAGCCAAAGGTCCAGACTTCACGAAAGATGAGCAAGGCACAATTTGGTTCAAGAACAGGATATGTGTTCCTGAGATAGATAGTCTCCGAGAAACCATATTGAAAGAAGCCCATGAGTCAGCCTATTCTATTCACCCAGGTAGTACTAAGATGTACCAGGACCTGAAACAAAAGTATTGGTGGTATGGAATGAAGAGAGTTGTAGCCTCGCATGTAGATGTATGTGATGTTTACCAGAGGGTAAAAGCTGAACATAAAAGACCAGTCAGACTACTTCAACTGTTAAAGATACCTGAATGGAAGTGGGAAGAGATCGGTATGGATTTCATCGTTGCTCTACCCCGCACTCCTGCTGGGTATGACTCTATTTGGGTAATTGTGGATAGGCCAACCAAAGTAGCCCACTTTATCCCAAGGAAGACCACTTATTCGGGGGCTCGATTGTCAGATTTGTACATGTCATTGTGTGTCTACATGGCATTCCAAAGAAAATCATATCGGACAGAGGATCCGAGTTCACCTCCCGGTTCTAGTAGAAGTTACACGAGAGTACGGACACAAATATAAACTTCAGCTCAACCTACCATCCCCAAATAGATGGCCAAACCGAAAGGACCAATCAGGTGCTAGAAGATATGTTGAGAGCTTGTGCTCTTAAACATGGTGGCAATTGGGACAAGAGTCTACCTGTCGGGGACCATAATTAGGGGTACCCCCAAAACTCCTAATCTCAGCTGGTAACCCCCATCAGCACAAAGCTGCGAAGGCCTGATGGGTGCGATTAAGTCAAGGCTCGGTCCACTCAAGGGACACAACCTCGCCTCGCCCGAGCCCAGCCTCGGGCAAGGGCAGCCGACCCCGGAGGATTCACGTCTCGCCCGAGGGCCCCTCAAGCAACGGACACACCTTCGGCTCGCCCGAGGCCCAGTCTTCGCCAAGAAGCAACCTTGGCCGGATCGCCACACCGACCGACCATATCGCAGAAGCATTTAATGCAAGGACCGCCTGACACCTTATCCTGACGCGCGCTCTTCAGTTGACAGAGCCGAAGTGACCGCAGTCACTTCGCCGCTCCACTGACCGACCTGACAAGAAGACAGCGCTGCCTGCGTCGCTCCGACTGCTGTGCCACTCGAAAGAGTGAGGCTGACAGCAGCCAAGTCCGGCCTCGGGCGCCATAGGAAGCTCCGCCTCGCCCGACCCCAGGGCTCGGCCCCCGTCTCGGCCTCGGACGATGAACTCCGCTTCGCCTGACCCCAGGGCTCGGACTCAGCCTCGGCTCCGGAAGACGACGAACTCCGTCTCGCCCGACCCCAGGGCTCGGACTCGGCCTCGGCTCCGGAAGACGACGAACTCCGCCTCGCCCGACCCCAGGGCTCGGACTCGGCCTCGGCTCCGGAAGACGACGAACTCCGCCTCGCCCGACCCCAGGGCTCGGACTCAGCCCTGGCCTCAGCCGACGGTCTCCGCCTCACCCGACCCGAGGCTCGGACTCGACCTCGACCACGGAAGACAGACTCGACCTCGACCTCGGAGGAGCCTCCGCCTCGCCCGACCCAGGGCTCGGACCGACCACGTCACAGGGGGGCCATCATTACCCTACCCCTAGCTAGCTCAGGCTACGGGGAACAAGACCGGCGTCCCATCTGGCTCGCCCCGGTAAACAAATAATGATGGCGCCCCGCATGCTCCATGACGACGGCGGCTCTCAGCCCCTTACGGAAGCAAGGAGACATCAGCAAGGACTCGACAGCCCCGACAGCTGTCCTTCCGCAAGGCTCCAGTGCTCCTCCGACGGCCACGACATCACATGAACAGGGTGCCAAAACCTCTCCGGCTGCCACGACGGCATGTACTTAGGGCGCTAGCTCCTCTCTGCTAGACACGTTAGCGCACTGCTACATCTCCTATTGTACACCCGGGCCCTCTCCTTACGCCTCTAAAAGGAAGGTCCAGGGCACTCGTACGAGAAGGTTGGCCGCGCGGAGAGGATGGGACGGCGCGTGCAAGCCTCTCGCTCCCTCCCACGCGGACGCTTGTAACCCCCTACTGCAAGCGCACCCGACCTGGGCGCAGGACAACACGAAGGCCGCGGGTTTCCCACTTACGTCTGTCTCCTTCCCCCCCCTTTCGTGCTCCGTCTCACGCCGACCCATCTGGGCTGGGACACGCGGCGACAATTTACTCATCGGTCCAGGGACCCCCCAGGGTCGAAACGCCGACAGTTGGCGCGCCAGGTAGGGGCCTGCTGCGTGTTGACGAACAGCTTCCCGTCAAGCTCCAGATGGGTAGTCTCCAGCAACCTTTCCAGCCCGGGACGGTGCTCCATTTCGGGAGTCTTGAGTTCATGTCCCTCGACGACAGCTACGACATGATACTCCTTCCTCCGCCGCGCGACAGCGACAATGGCGGCCGACAACCCGCCCGCCGGCGGTGGAATCAACGACGTCTTCCCCACGTGGCGAAAGAACAACATTCGGGTTTGTCCCGTTGCCTCCCCCGCCGACGGAGGAGGAGGCGGGGCAACCAAGGCCAAGCAGGAGGCGGCACCTCGTCGGCTGTCGAGCGAGTCGACAGCGCCGACGCCCCAGCGGGGGACACGTCGGGCGTCAACCTCGCGTCTGAGACGAAGACGAGCGTCGTTTCCCCGCAACACGCCAACTCTAAGCAGACGAACGACGCCAGCACGCTCGCGAAGGACTTGCTGGGCGTTGCCCTCGTACCTGAGACGACGGTGCAGTCCGCCCCTGACGCGACTTCATCACCGTTCGTCGACCGAGAGGTACCGACCGGTCCCCATCTCGTGCCTTTTAGATCTAGCTGCGACCCACCAAGCGACCCCGCTTTGGTGGACACTTTTATAAAGGCATGTTCAAACCCTCCGGGGTATCGTATGCGGTCACCCTGGGACCGGCTGACGGCCGTCTCGACCTACGGACCCTCGGGTTCCGAGGAAGATGACGAGCCCGACTTTTGTTGGGATTTCTCCAGACTCGGTAACCCCAGTGCCATGTGGGACCTCATGACCGCATGCGACTACTGCCTTTCCGATTGTTCCGACGGTAGCCGCAGCTTCGGCGACGAGGACTGCGGCCCAAGTCGTGAATGTTTCCACGTCGATCTAGGGGGTCCCGGCGAAGGCAACCATCTTGGTATACCGAAAAACGGTGATCCCCCTAGGCCTGCGCCTCGCGTTGACATCCTTCGTGAGCTAGCTGTGGTCCCAGTCCTTGCGGGGGGTCAGGACGCACAGCTCGAGCAAATCTGCGAGATGCAGGCCAGGCTCGACGAGGGAGCAGGAACACTTGAGCCGCTCCAGCAGAACATCGAGCAGGAATGGGCAAACCAAGCTCCGACCGGAGAAGCGTGTCACCTACCCCAGGGCATCCAGCACCACATTGCCGACGACGTCAGGGCAAGGCCGCCACCGGCTTCTAGTGGGGTCGGCCAGAACCTGGCTGCGGCAGCGATACTACTCCGCGCGATGCCGAAACCATCGACCACCGAAGGGCGGCGTATCCAGGGAGAGCTCAAGAATCTCCTGGAGGATGCCGCGGTCCGACGGGCCGAAAGCTCTGCCTCCCGAAGGCAGGGGTACCCCTCGAAGCATCGCGCCGCGACTTCTCGATTCATGCGGGAAGCCTCGGTCCACACCGGGCGCATGCGCAACACAGCGCCTGCGGCCCCGGGTCGCCTCGGCAACGAGCACCACCACCGCAATCGTCGAACCCACCTCGACGAGAGGGTGCGCCGAGGTTACCACCCCAGGCGTGGGGGACGCTACGACAACGAGGAGGATCGGAGTCCCTCGCCCGAACCACCCGGTCCGCAGGCTTTCAGCCGGGCCATACGACGGACGTCGTTCCCGACCCGGTTCCGAACCCCGACTACTATCACAAAGTACTCAGGGGAGACGAGGCCGGAACTGTGGCTCGCGGACTACCGGCTGGCCTGCCAACTAGGTGGAACGGACGATGACAACCTCATCATCCGCAACCTCCCCCTGTTCCTCTCCGACACTGCTCGAGCCTGGCTGGAGCATCTGCCTCCGGGGCAGATCTCCAACTGGGACGACCTGGTCCAGGCCTTCGCCGGCAACTTCTAGGGCACGTACGTGCGCCCTGGGAACTCCTGGGATCTCCGAAGCTGCCGCCAGCAGCCGGGAGAGTCTCTCCGGGACTACATCCGGCGATTCTCGAAGCAGCGCACCGAGCTACCCAACGTCACCGACTCGGATGTCATCGGCGCGTTCCTCGCCGGCACCACCTGCCGTGACCTGGTGAGCAAGCTGGGTCGCAAGACCCCCACCAGGGCGAGCGAGCTGATGGACATCGCCGCCAAGTTTGCCTCTGGCCAGGAGGCGGTTGAGGCCATCTTCCGGAAGGACAAGCAGCCCCAGGGCCGCCAGCTGGAAGATGTCCCCGAGGCGTCCACTCAGCGTGGCACCAAGAAAGGCAAGAAGAAGTCGCAAGCGAAACGCGACGCCGCCGACGCGGACCTTGTCGCCGCCGCTGAGTACTAGGGATGGATCCGGATATTTATTCGGATGTCAATTTTTTGGTCTTCTTTCTTCGATTGTGAACAAATAACATATAGAATTTGCTATGTAAATTTATATTCTTGTTTTTAGCATTGAGGCTATTAATCTTCACAAAAAATAAACATTAAATTCGTTCTAGATATTTTTAAATAATTGATATAAAATTCGGATGTCTATCCGAATACGGATTCGGATGTTTTTTCACCTTTTTTGTTGTAGGGAGAAAATAATGTACATAAAAAAGTATACAAAAATTTATTTAAATACTTCATAATATTCTTCATAACATTGCCAAAAATTAGCTTTAAATTATATGTATATCTATGCTAAAATATTAGATTTGTGATACAATTCGGATGTTTTGGGAACATCCCTACTGAGTACAAGAACCCTCGGAAACCTCCCGGAGGCGCCAATCTCTTCGACAAGATGCTCAAGGAGCCATGCCCCTATCACCAGGGGCCCGTCAAGCACACCCTTGAGGAGTGCGTCATGCTTCGGCGCCACTTTCACAGGGCCGGGCCACCTGCGGAAGGTGGCGGGGCCCACAACAACGATAAGAGGGAGGATCACAAGGCAGTGGAGTTCACCGAGGTCCACGACTGCTTCATGATCTACGGTGGGCCAGTGGCGAACACCTCAGCTCGGCACCGCAAACAAGAGCGTCGGGAGGTCTGCTCGGTAAAGGTGGCGGCGCCAGTCTACCTAGACTGGTCCGACAAGCCCATCACCTTCGACCAAGGCGACCACCCCGACCGCGTGTCGAGCCCGGGGAAGTATTCGCTTGTTGTCGACCCCGTCATCGGCAACGTCAGGCTCACCAAGGTCCTCATGGACGGAGGCAGCAACCTCAACATCATCTACGCCGAGACCCTCGGGCTCCTGCGGATCGATCTGTCCTCGGTCCGGGCAGGCGCGACGCCTTTTCACGGGATCATTCCCGGGAAGCACGTCCAGCCCCTCGTTCAACTCGATCTGCCCGTCTGCTTCGGGACTCCCTCCAACTTCCGAAGGGAAACCCTCACGTTCGAGGCGGTCGGGTTCCGAGGAACCTACCACGCAGTGCTGGGGAGGCCATGCTACGCCAAGTTCATGGCCGTCCCCAACTACACCTACCTCAAGCTCAAGATGTCGGGCCCCAACGGGGTCATCACCGTCGGCCCCACGTACCGACACGCGTACGAATGCGACGTGGAGTGCGTGGAGTACGCCGAGGCCCTCATCGCCGACCTGGAGAGCCTCTCCAAGGAGGCGCCAGACGTGAAGCGCCATGCCGGCAACTTCGAGCCAACAGAGACGGTCAAGTCCATCCCTCTCGACCCCAGCAACGACGCCTCCAAGCAGATCCGGATCGGCTCCGAGCTCGACCCCAAATAGGAAGCAGTGCTCGTCGACTTTCCCCGCGTGAACGCCGAAGTCTTTGCGTGGAGTCCCTCGGACATGCCTGGCATACCGAGGGATGTCGCCGAGCACTCGCTGGATATCCGAGCTGGAGCCCGACCCGTGAAGCAACCTCTGCGCCGATTCGACGAAGAAAAGCGCAGAGCCATAGGCGAGGAGATCCATAAGCTGATGGCCACAGGGTTCATCAAAGAGGTATTCCATCCCGAATGGCTTGCCAACCCTGTGCTTGTGAGAAAGAAAGGAGGGAAATGGCGGATGTGTGTAGACTACACTGGTCTAAACAAAGCATGTCCGAAGGTTCCCTACCCTCTGCCTCGCATCGATCAAATCGTGGATTCCATTGCTGGGTGCGAAACCCTGTCTTTCCTCGAGGCCTACTCAGGGTATCACCAAATCAGGATGAAAGTGTCCGGCCACCTCGTGACTTCTTTCATCACACCTTTTGGCATGTACTACTACGTTATTATGCCATTTGGTTTGAGGAATGCGGGTGCGACATACCAAAGGTGCATGAACACGTGTTCGGCGAACACATTGGTCGAACGGTCGAGGCTTACGTCGATGACATAGTAGTCAAGATGAGGAAAGCCTCCGACCTCCTTTCCGACCTTGAAACGACATTCCGGTGTCTCAAGGCGAAAGGCGTAAAACTCAACCCCGAGAAGTGTGTCTTCGGGGTCCCCCGAGGCATGCTCTTGGGGTTCATCGTCTCCGAACGGGGCATCGAGGCCAACCCGGAGAAAATCGCGACCATCACCAACATGGGGCCCATCAAGGACTTGAAAGGCGTACAGAGGGTCATGGGATGCCTTGCGGCTCTGAGCCGCTTCATCTCGCGCCTTGGCGAAAGAGGCCTACCTTTGTACCGCCTCTTAAGGAAGGTCGAGTGCTTCACTTGGACCCCTGAGGCCGAGGAAGCCCTCGGGAACCTGAAGGCGCTCCTCACAACGCGCCCATCTTGGTGCCCCCCGCTGCCGGAGAAGCCCTCTTGATCTACGTCGCCGCTACCACTCAGGTGGTCAGCGCCGCGATCGTGGTTGAGAGACGAGAAGAAGGCCATGCATTGCCCATCCAGAGGCCGGTCTACTTCGTCAGTGAGGTACTATCCGAGACCAAGATCCGCTACCCACAGATTCAGAAGCTGCTGTACGCGGTGATTCTGACGCGAAGGAAGTTGCGACACTACTTCGAGTCTCATCCGGTGACTGTGGTGTCATCCTTCCCCCTGGGGAGATCATCCAGTGCCGAGAGGCCTCGGGTAGGATTGCAAAGTGGGCGGTGGAAATGATGGGCGAGACAATCTCGTTCGCCCCTCGGAAGGCCATCAAGTCCCAAGTCTTGGCGGACTTTGTGGCTGAATGGGTCGACACCCAGCTCCCAACGGCTCCGATCCAACCGGAACTCTGGACCATGTTTTTCGATGGGTCGCTGATGAAGACAGGGGCAGGCGCAGGCCTGCTCTTCATCTCGCCCCTCGGGAAGCACCTATGCTACGTGTTGCGCCTCCATTTCCCGGCGTCCAACAATGTGGCCGAGTACGAGGCTCTGGTCAATGGGTTGCGCATCGCCATCGAGCTAGGGGTCTGACGCCTCGACGCTCGCGGTGACTCGCAGCTCGTCATTGACCAAGTCATGAAGAACTCCCACTGCCGCGACCCAAAGATGGAAGCCTACTGCGATGAGGTTCGACGCCTGGAGGACAAGTTCTACGGGCTCGAGCTCAACCACATCGCCCGACGATACAACGAGACTGCGGACGAGCTGGCTAAGATAGCCTCGGGGCGAACAACGGTTCCCCCAGACGTCTTCTCCCGAGACTTACATCAACCCTCAGTCAAGACTGACGACACGCCCGAGCCCGAGAAGCTCTCGGCTCAGCCCGAGGCGCCCTCGGCTCAGCCCGAGGCACCCTCGGCTCAGCCCGAGGCACCCTCGGCCCCCGAGGGTGAGGCACTACGCGTCGAGGAAGAGCGGAGCGGGGTCACGCCTAATCGAAACTGGCAGACCCCGTACCTGCAATATTTCCACCGAGGAGAGCTGCCCCTCGACCGAGCCGAAGCTCGGCGACTGGCGCGGCGCGCCAAGTCGTTCGTCTTGCTGGGGGACGAGAAGGAGCTCTACCACCGCAGCCCCTCAGGCATCCTCCAGCGATGCATATCCATCGCCGAAGGCCATGAGCTTTTACAAGAAATACACTCGGGGGCTTGCGGTCTCCACGCAGCGCCCCGAGCCCTTGTTGGAAACGCCTTCCGACAAGGTTTCTACTGGCCGACCGTGGTGGCCGACGCCACTAGAATTGTCCGCACCTGCCAAGGGTGTCAATTCTACGCAAGGCAGACCCACCTGCCCGCTCAGGCTTTGCAGACGATACCCATCACCTGGTCGTTTGTTGTATGGGGTCTGGACCTCGTCGGCCCCTTGCAGAAGGCACCCGGGGGCTACACGCACCTGCTGGTCGCCATCGATAAATTCTCCAAGTGGATCGAGGTCCGGCCCCTGAACAGCATCAGGTCCGAACAGGCGGTGGCATTCTTCACCAACATCATCCATCGCTTTGGGGTCCTGAACTCCATCATCACCGACAACGGCACCCAGTTCACCGGCAGAAAGTTCCTGGACTTCTGCGAGGATCACCACATCCGGGTGGACTGGGCCGCCGTGGCTCACCCCATGACGAATGGGCAAGTAGAGCGTGCCAACGGCATGATTCTGCAAGGACTCAAGCCACGGATCTACAACGACCTCAACAAGTTCGGCAAGCGATGGATGAAAGAGCTCCCCTCGGTGGTCTGGAGTCTAAGGACAACGCCGAGCCGAGCCACGGGCTTCACACCGTTCTTTCTAGTCTATGGGGCCGAGGCCATCTTGCCCACAAACTTAGAATACGGTTCCCCGCGGGCGAGGGCCTACGACGACCGAAGCAACCAGACCGACCGAGAAGATTCACTGGACCAGCTAGAAGAGGCTCGGGACATGGCCTTACTACACTCGGCGCGGTATCAACAGCCCCTGCGACGCTACCACGCCCGAGGGGTTCGGTCCCGAGACCTCCAGGTGGGCGACTTGGTGCTTCGGCTGCGACAAGACGCCCAAGGGCAGCACAAGCTCACGCCTCCCTGCGAAGGGCCGTTCGTCATCGCCAAGGTTCTAAAACCCGGGACATACAAGCTGGCCAACAGTCAAGGCGAGGTCTACAGCAACGCTTGGAACATCTGACAGCTACGTCGCTTCTACCCTTAAGATGCTTTCAAGTTGTTCGTACATCTCGTCCACGCACAAAGTCTAACCATCAAGGAAGGGTCAGCCTTGCCTCGGCAAAGCCCGACCCTCCCTTGGGGGCTAGAAGGGGGGAACCCCCTCCGCGTCAAAATTTTCCTCGGAAAAAAGTCTTTCGCCAGAACGTCTTTCGTGCTTTCTGACTACTTTGAAAGTGGGATCCTGAAAACGACGGAGTACACGTAAGCAGCCAAGGCCGACTGAGCCGAGGGACTGCTACGCCTCCGGGATACGGATACCTCACTCATCACCTTCTGCGATAAGTAACTCACGCTCGGATAAGCGATTCCGCTGACCGAACAAGTCTTAATGCTCGGAAACCCTTCTGCCGAAACGATTTTTCGGGCCTTCTCGACTACATCGTTAGCAGAATCCTATGGACGAGTAAGAGTACACGTAAGCGGCAAGGCTGACCGAGCCGAGGGACTCCTACGCCTCCAGGATACGGATACCTCACTCATCACCTTCCGTGAAAAGTAACTCTCGCTCGGACAAACAATTCTGTTACCGACAAATAAGTCCTGATACTCGAAACAAGGGGAAAAGAAACACAGCTTTACAACACAACGACAGTATGTTTGGGCCTTGGCGGCCGCAGAAAACATACGCACACTACAAGATAAACCGATCCTGCAGGCTCGGGCCTTGATGGAGGGGGAGCAGTAGCACCCTCGGCGTCAACTACACCTTCGGCGAAGTCCGACCGAGCCTCGGACGGCAACGCGGACGGAGGATCTCTGCTCCGAAGGACGACATCAGCACCACGCCTGGGCCATTGCCGCCAGGGTCTCCTCCAGGAATCCGGCCCGAGCAGACGGCTCAGTCGGCCACCCCGAATCCTCAGCCAGCTGTCCCTCGAGGACATCAGCCCGGCTCATGGCCTCGGCAACTCGACTCCGGCGCTGGTCCCGCTAGTGGACGGCCCGGCCAGGCTCCTGCCGACGAAGTCTTCTTTTCGAGCCAACTCTGCCTCTGTCCACACTGACACCGCTGCCTCCGGCTCCAGTTCATCGAAGAGCGACCGAGGGTTCCTTTAACTAAGCAAGAGAAGCCTCGGGCGGCAAGGCCGACCGAGCTGAGGGACTCCTACGCCTCCGGGATACGGATACCTCACTCGTCACCTTCGCACGAGGCAACTCACACTTGGTTAAGCGGTTCAGTTAGCCGACAGGCGAGTCCTAGTGCTCGGAATGAGGAAAAAACATGGCTTCATGCCAAAAATACATACATGTTCAGGCCCCGACAGCCACAATGAACAGACACCGGCAGTCAAGGTGCCATTACAAACGGAACTCCGGTTTCGCCTCCGCAGGTACGAACAACCCCCCACGTTGGGGGCCTGCGGAGCAACAGAAGGCCAACGGATGACTCGCCGACGCCCGAAGAACAGCAGCGACAACGACCTCTGCTCCAAGCGGCCGAACAGCAGCAGTGATAACCTCAGGGCGGATGCTGCTGCCATAAGGCCCTCGCCCACGTCCCCACTCGAGGGGCGAGGACAAGCAGAAGGCCGTAGAGTTGGAGGTCAGTCCGCGGGCGGCACCGACTATCTCGTCGACGGAGAAACCTCTTCCGGCTGCCGCGGCGGAAGGTGGCACCGGAAGCGGCGCCGAAGCCGCTCGGGCCGGAGAGCCGGACACGCGGCAGCTGCCAGCGCCACGAACGGCGAACGCCCTTCCCCCCGATCACTGAGGGAAGGAGCGGGCCGCTGCCCGCGCGGAGACCGACCCCAACTCGGCGCACTCCTCTTCCCAACACTGATGATGAACATCCTTGAAGCTGAGGGAGGGGCAGAGGCCGCAACCCGGCTTGCTTCTCCCCACCCAGGAGCTGGTGGTCACCGTCTTGGGTGACCACCGGCGAGGGGATGCAGCCGGGCTGCCTGATGAAAATCCTTGAAGCCGAACGATGGTTGAAAGGTACCAACTTCCGCGAAGTTGCGTTCCTCCAACGACGACAAGGCGGAAGAACCGCGGGCGCCCCCCATCCGGGGGCTCGGAAGGTGGAAAGACGTGATGCATGAGGGGAGCGCGGAGACATGGTTGCCTTTCGAGGGGGTCACCCTCCTTTTAAAGGCAACTCTCCCCACTCGCGTCCTTAGCCGTCGTGGGCTGAGTCTTCTCCAACACGCTCCAAGGTCTTCCCCCTACGACACGGGGGCTGGGTCCCACGCGTCATGCAAACTGGCCCAGGACAGAAGGAGCCAAAAACCGCCGCGCGCGGTGCGCGCACCTGCCTAGCGGTTACGAGCATTCCTCCACTTTTGCCCAGGCCAGCGGGTGAAAGGGCGGACCGCCATGCAGGCGGCATGCAACCGCACCAAGGGGGCGCACCCTTTCGACTTCGACGTGTCCAGCATGGAGGCCCAGGCCCACACGTCATATAACAGGCGCGCCGGTTACTACGTGCAAGAAACTGCACCGCCACTCGCACCACTACCGTGCCTCCTCGACTGCGGAACCAGTACCGCGACTCGAGGCAACCCTGCGCATGACCCAACAGTGCCAACCAGGCACATCGGTCACGGGTCAGTTAGCCACGGGAGAAGGCGCGACGGTCGATACGGCCAGAAATGGGCCGGCAGTAATGGCGGTGGCAGGCGGGCGGAAGTAGCCGTCACGTCGTCAGCAAGCTCACGCCCCCTCCTAGGACAGCGAAAGGACCCTCTCCCACGGCGTGAAGACGACGCGTCCGTGTTCTGTTCCTCGAACGGCTCGTGCACACACGATGGCCGCCCCGTGAACCACTCGTCCCATCGCATTAACTCTGCGGCAGGACAGGCGGCACCTTTGGCAGGCGAAGCAGGCGACGCTTCACCTTCGCCATAATGACCGCGTCAAAAAAGGTGCGCCACGTCATTCGATTTCGTATCCTTTTCCACTTCCTCTTTCTCTCTCTTGCCACAGGGACCGGGAAAGGGGATACCCCAAAAGGGATCCTTCTCCGCGAAGGAAGCGGGCCCCGAGCCCCCCCTACTGATCAGAGGTTCGAAGGCTGGCCCCTCAGAAGGGTTCAACAGCCGCCTCAGAGCACTCAGGCTCCGCGCCCACTACTGGTCAGAGGTTCGAAGGCCGGCCCCTCGAAAGGGTTCAACGGCCGCCTTAGGCCACTCGGGCTCCGCGCCCACTACTGATCAGGGGTTCGTAGGCTGGCCCCCGAAGGGTTCGACAGTCGCCTCAGACGCAGAGCGAGGGATGACCCTGGGTACGTTCGATACATAACCAAGGCTCGGGCTACGCTCCCGAGGTACCCTAGGACATTTCCGAGACCAACGGGAACGATCTTGTAACGGAATCCCTCCAGAGGGAGGCATCGAGCCCTCGGACCCTGTCAAAAGGGGACCGGGTCCGGCAAATCACCCGCAGGTACTTTTGGAGCGCGCCTCCGGGCCACTAGCCGACCCCTAACAAATGGGGCACGGGCATCCACTCGGATTACCCGTTAGCAGCTCACTGGAGACACCATGTTCGGCGCCCTCCGAGGGCAACATGGCGCTTTCCCCCCCTCCTCCTTGCGGAAACGCGACACAGGGGCATATGTAAAAAGCCGAGTCTGTCCTTGACCGTCCTCTCGCTCTGTGCGGAGGCTCGAGGGCTGCTCTCGCAAACCTGGCTCTGGCCAAACCGTTGACAGCGTCAACATACCAGACCGAGAACTTGGGACTCGACTATGTACCCAGGCTATGGTCAGTTCGCATGACGGAACGACCAGACCGGCCGAAGCACCACGAAATGCACTAAGACCTCGAAGGAGTCAAACCACTCCTCCGAGGCCTCGGGGGCTACACCCGGCGTGTGCGCTCGTGCGCACCCACCGGAACGAAACACAACCGAGAAAGGCCGGCCCCCTTGCAAAAAAGTGCGACAAAAGCCTCCAAGCGAGTATTAACACTCCCTTCGAGGCTCGGGGGCTACTGTCGGGGACCATAATTAGGGGTACCCCCAAGACTCCTAATCTCAGCTGGAAACCCCCATCAGCACAAAGCTGCGAAGGCCTGATGGGTGCGATTAAGTCAAGGCTCGGTCCACTCAAGTGACACGACCTCGCCTCGCCCGAGCCCAGCCTCGGGCAAGGGCAGCCGACCCCGGAGGATTCACGTCTCGCCCGAGGGCCCCCTCAAGCAACGAACACACCTTCGGCTCGCCCGAGGCCCAGTCTTCGCCAAGAAGCAACCTTGGCCGGATCACCACACCGACCGACCATATCGCAGAAGCATTTAATGCAAGGACCGCCTGACACCTTATCCTGACGCGCGCTCTTCAGTCGACAGAGCCGCCTGCGTCGCTCCGACTGCTGTGCCACTCGACGGAGTGAGGCTGACAGCAGCCAAGTCCGGCCTCGGGCGCCATAGGAAGCTCCGCCTCGCCCGACCCCAGGGCTCGGCCCCCGTCTCGGCCTCGGACGATGAACTCCGCTTTGCCCGACCCCAGGGCTCGGACTCAGCCTCGGCTCCGGAAGACGACGAACTCCGCCTCGCCCGACCCCAGGGCTCGGACTCGGCCTCGGCTCCGGAAGACGACAAACTCCGCCTCGCCCGACTCCAGGGCTCGGACTCGGCCTCGGCTCCGGAAGACGACGAACTCCGCCTCGCCCGACCCTAGGGCTCGGACTCAGCCCTGGCCTCAGTCGACGGTCTCTGCCTCGCCTGACCCGAGGCTCAGACTCGACCTCGACCTCGGAAGACAGACTCGACCTCGACCTCGGAGGAGCCTCTGCCTCGCCCGACCCAGGGCTCAGACCGACCACGTCACAGGGGGGGCCATCATTACCCTACCCCTAGCTAGCTCAGGCTACGGAGAACAAGACCAACGTCCCATCTAGCTCGCCCCGGTAAACAAATAATGATGGCGCCCCGCATGCTCCATGACGACGGCGGCTCTCAACCCCTTACGGAAGCAAGAAGACGTCAGCAAGGACTCGATAGCCCCGATAGCTGTCCTTCCGCAAGGCTCCAGCGCTCCTCCGACGGCCACGACATCACATGAACAGGGTGCCAAAACCTCTCCGGCTGCCACGACGGCATGTACTTTGGGCGCTAGCTCCTCTCTGCTAGACACGTTAGCGCACTGCTACATCTTTATTGTACACCTGGGCCCTCTCCTTACGCCTATAAAAGGAAGGTCCAGGGCACTCGTACGAGAAGGTTGGCCACGCGGAGAGGATGGGACGGCACGTGCAAGCCTCTCGCTCCCTCCCACGCGGACGCTTGTAACCCCCTACTGCAAGCGCACCCGACCTGGGCGCAGGACAACACGAAGGCCGCGGGTTTCCCCCTTACGCCTGTCTCCTTTTTTCCCCCTTTCGTGCTTCGTCTCGCGCCGACCCATCTGGGCTGGGACACGCGGCGACAATTTACTCGTCGGTCCAGGGACCCCCCGGGGTCGAAACGCCGACACTACCCTACATAGATTTTTCATATAATAACAATTACCAAGCCAGTTTGAAGATGTCCCCGTTCGAGGCATTATACGGGAGAAAGTGTAGAACTCCATTGTATTGGGATCAGACTCGCGAAAAACAGTTCTTCAGACCGGAAATCATCCAAGAAGCAGAGGAGCAAGTTTGAATAATTAGAGAGAACCTGAGGACAACACAGTCAAGGCGGAAAAGTTTTGTTGACACTCGAAGAAGACAGTTGGAGTTTGATGAAAGTGATCACGTATACCTAAAAGTGTCACTAATTCGGGGCATGAGAAGATTCAAAGTCCAGGGGAAGTTGTCGCCTCGCTTTATTGGACCCTTCAAAATCCTAAAGCGAGTTGGGCAAGTGGCCTACCTGTTGGTCACTTGTTTTCAATTGTTGTGAATTAAAAACAAGGCAACACAGTATTAGACATTAAGGACCTTCATCCTTCGAAGCATTATCTTCTCTTGAAGACAATAGTTCTTGGACGAAGGTGATGAAATATATGTTTTTATCTCTCAATTGACCCTTTTTAAGGGTTCATGGTTTGTAAGCACAATACCATAATGCGATATGATATTAAATCTCCTATTTTATTTGTATATTCAAACAAGAGGATAGCCTGAATTACATAATGATAAAAGATTACATTTATACCTTTGGTTCCGTGCGAAGGGTAAATGCAAGAATCTCCTTCAATTCATGCGTGAACAGTACGAGGGTATTGTTCATCTATTTATAGGCATGGGACACAGTCCAAGCAAAAGTACAATTGTGCCCTTGATGCCTACACATTTGTTCTGATACAGAAAATGAGGGTTAAGTTATCTTTCTACTCCTGACTTGAATTGTTGCAATCCCTTCAGAGCTTAGCAAAAGAAAAAGCTATGATTGTGTCATTTGTCGAAGCTCTACTTTGTTGTTGTACCTTCGGCAATTGGTCCTGCATTACATCTATCAAATGAGCCAAAGCAGCTTGTTGAGGACCTTCGGCAGAGAAGTAGACCCCCAACAGTAGCCCCTTCGCGATGCTAGGTCATTTTTTCATAACGAGCTCGATCCACGAAACATATGGAGGCTTCATAATGCCGAAGGTCCGAAAAACACCTTCTTTGAGCTTGTTATTAAAAATGAATAAAATAGCCACGGACTCCATCGGTCCACCAACCAGCCAGTGTATCTAGCGTGGCGATTCGCCTTTTTCACCTGCAGGACTATATAAACAGATTGGTTGGTGTCAAGTTATTACAACATTCATTGCACTTCCATCGTTGTGCTGCTAAAAATTTTCACTACAACCGAAGGTGTTTGTGCTCTTTTCGTCTTTTAACCATGCTTCGACATAAGTGGTAAAGATCTTTTAGCTTCATCTTGACAATTCAAAGGACAGAATTAGATCTACTGCTAGACTGACGAATGAAAGAGGGGAGACCGAAGCAACTGAGACAGCTCCGATCTTAGAAATAATGAGAGATTCTGGGATGGTTGCTCAGACGGAAGAGGAAATTGTGCCAGAGAAAAATAATATTGATGTCAAAGCCAACAGTGATAATGCTTCGGATGATGATGGTATCTTGAGCCTAAGTAAATCCAGTCATATTGAATTTGGCAAATCTACTGTGAAGCCTGGTGACCTGACTTTAATGAAGAAACTTGGTTACTTTGGAAAGAATGATGATGAGTTGATAAGGTTCGCATGTGATGAAATAGTTTCGGAACCAAAGGATGATGAGGTGATAGTTTTCAAGAGCTTCTTCCGCGCTGGGTTTTGGTTCCCTTTGTATGAAATGATTGACGAAATAGTGAAGAAATTCGAAATATATCTCCATCATCTAACTCCAAATGCAATAGTTAGGTCAGTGTTTATATATGGGCCCTTCGAAGTCAGGGTGTAAGCGCAAATGCTGAAGGTTGAACTGGGTAATGGACGCCATGGGCTTCGAATATCCTGACTATGAAAAATTTGAAGAAGAAGCTGGAGGAGTAAAAAAGAATAGGGTTGTTAGTATTTTGAAAAGACAAGCAATGAGGTCAATTGAAGAGGACAAAAAGAAAACTGTATCAAAGAAATGAAAGATTAGAGAAGAGTCGAAGTCTTTGGCCTTTAAAAAGCGAAAATCTTCAGAATTAGGCCGCACTGAGAAGAAGTTGCCTAGTCCGCCAGAACGAGCCCCTGATACTTCTTCGACTTCATCTATCGAGGTGACAGAGATTCTGAAGGTAATGACTGAACCCTTCCCCTTAGCTATGCTAAGTCCACTAAGATGAGACCTGATTAGCTTATTATAGAATGGAAAGAATGTCAAAGGAGGGAACAAAAAGGATCCTTCGACAACTGGAGGAAGGAAATGTTCAAAAGAAACGTCATATGATGGCCATCATGAGGGTTGTACACAAGACTCCCCCACCAGAGGCGACAAAAAAGATTTGTTCTCCCGCTGCTGCCGAAGTAGAGCCTGAAGCCGAAAGTAGCGGAGGCCCGCTCGGGACCACGCTATCAGAGATTGATAGACTTATAGCTAATGTGGTACACGATATGGAACTAGATGAAGTTATTGCTGTTGAATCTGTGGCTTCGGAAATGAAAAATATTGAAGAAACTTCTTCAGAGAACAAGATCTTTGATCTACGTCACCTGGGTGGCCAGCAACTCTCTGAAGAAGACATTTCTGAGCTAAGAGAGTTTGCTATTGCGGGTGGCTACCAGCTCGAGTCTATTATTTTTGGTGGTGTTGATGAAGAGATTTTAGGATGCATCCCTGACTGTGCTGGGGCAAAAATTGTTAATACATTATCAAAAGCATCTGATTTCCGAAACTTGAATGAGATCTCAGCAACTATAGGAAACAACATATTACTGGCAGCTTATTTTACTCGATTTTAAGGTACAAATTCTTTTTTTTCTTCTTCTAATTCATTGCTTTTCAAATTTTTAAGGGTCAAAAACTTATGTAGCTTCGGCCTTTGTGACAGAGCTTCCTACTAAGCAAAGCCTTTAAGTTGCAGCAATAGTGCGAAGATAAGAAGAATGAGCTTATTGTTAATGATCTGGAAAAGAAGGTAAAGAACCTTGAAGACTTGTTGCAATAAAAGAACTCTAAGCTCAAGGCTGCCGAAGCAAATCTTGCTGAAGCTCACCTTCGTAGCAAAAACCAAGACATCCAAATTTTAGATTAGAACAAAAAATTGGAAAGGTTGAGCAAAGAACTTGAACAGGTAAAGTCATCTTTTGAAGGTACTATAACTCGTTTCAAGCGTGAGGCCGAAGAACTAAATCAAAAGGTCAAAGTCGAAGGAGAGAAGAGCTCTAAATTATCTGTAGCTTTAAAAACACTTCGAGTTTCCTGCTTTGGCTTTGCAACACGATGTACTTCACGTTTGCAAGAAATTTTCAATTCAGTCGGAGCAACTTTAGAGGGCATCAAACATTCTGTCGACAATATCCCGAAAGCACTTGAATGGATTGAGAAAGAAGTTAATGATTTTGACAAAGTTATGGTGGGGCATGGTGACTTCTGTTCGTTAGTGGCTGCCCGAGGGACTGCTGTAATCGTTTCCAAAGCCGTGTGCATCCACTTGAAAAGCGTCAACAAACCAACCTTAAGCATCTCTCAAGCTGACCTGGACAATATTCTTGGTGAAGCCAGAAGCGTGGGTAACAGATTCGTTACCCGGATTTGGACAAAGGGCGACCGAGAAGTTGCTGGAAACGAAGCTCGAGCGCTACTTGAAGTATAAAAAAATATTTGTTTACTTCCTTCTACTTTCTTCATGCTTGTTGTTGATCAGTATTGATATGATGCTATTTTCATACTGACGTTGGCGGAGAATGAAGACCCGAAGCTAAAGATTTCTGGCGAAGACCTGAAGACATTCTTGTAGATTTTGTGTAAAATATAGTTAAGTGGAAAAAACAATGTAGTGTAAACATTCCTTGTAAATGTGTACCAATACCTTGCAATATTACCTTATGTTGTTTCCATTTGCTTTGCAGTGGACAAAACCATGTTATTTTACTTTTGAGTCGAAAGGCGAAAACACCTTCCCTTCTTTTCATTAAAGCATCATAAGCTTCTTGTTAGTTTCTTATGCGAAATACGATCATGCGATGAAGCCAAAATTCCTATAATGAATGCTTGTATGAATGCAAATTATGATGCCATGCGCTATGCGAGTGATGTTTGCCAAAGGTAAAAAAAATAGACTCTACATCCCCTTAGGAACAACTTTGGAGTCTCTTCACCTTTACTAAGTGGTATTTTAGCTCCGCATCGCCTTAGGAACAACTTTGGAACTTCTTCACCTTTACTAGGTGGTATTTTAGCTCTGCATCCCCTTAGGAACGACTTTGGAGCTTCTTTACCATTACTAGGTGGTATTTTAGGTCTGCATCCCCTTAGGAACAACTTTGGAGCTTCTTCACCTTTACTATGTGGTATTTTAGCTCTGCATCCCCTTATGAACGACTTTGGAGATTCTTCCTTTTTCTTGTTTGCACTCGATGGTGTAATCCCAGATCTTTACATTTTACATATGGGGGAAATTTGCCCTCGTATTGAATAGGGTTGGAAAAGAAAATAAAAAATACAAAAATATGGCCCCATTAAAAAACTTTCTCCCCGCTTGATAGGAAAAAAGGGAACCATAAAAATGGAAAGTTACATAATTATCACACATAGTACCTTTGAAGCTCATCTGCATTCCAGGATCTTGGAATATCATTCCCTTCCATGTCCCTCAATATGTATAATCCTGGTCTTGCCAAAGATACTACCAGAAAAGGACCTTCCCATTTGAGCTGCAACTTACCAATAGTTTCTGGGTTGACTACTCTTCGAAGCGCCTTGACCAAGCTTACAAGGTCTAGGGTGCTTGAATCACGCCTCTTTAGATATACTTCCATGATTCGAACGACAAGTGTAACACCCTGAATTTGGGGGTAAAATTTTTTCTTCTTTTTACTCACCAAATTCAGACGTTACTCTCTTTTCTCTTCCCGTTTCGCTCCTTCTTCCCAATTTCAAAGCAGTATAGCGACTGGTGTCCAAATTGAGTGTAAACAAAACCTAAGTTGACATGGGTGTTGCATCATGCCGAATCATATTTCTTTTGTCTGATGTCGTGTTTAGTCACGTGTGTTGCTTAGTCTTGTTTCAAATTTTGCTTCGCGAATCGATTTCCGATCTGTGGTTGTGCGTGCCACGGGGTTTTGACCCGTAGTGCGGCCCAGCCCATCCCGACCCGACCCAGCCCAGCCCGGCTTAGCTCGGCCCGCACGCCCCTGGCGCCCGTGCCCTCCCCTGGTCTCTTTCCCTCATTTCAATTCTCCCGCGCTGCAACCTCCTCTCCCACCTCTCTCTCTCCCCCATGGTGCCCTAGGTTTTAGAGACGCAGATCGCCGGAATTTGGATCCCCGAGGTGAGCTCTGATCTCCCTCTCTCTCTTCCCCTCCCCTCCCCTTTCTTCTTCCCTACACACCCCCTGTAGCCCCATCGCGCGCCCCCTGCAGCCCCCCCTCCCCGCGGCCCCGCGTCCACGCTCCTTGGCGGCGGCCCATGCCCGGTGGCTCGCCCGCGGCCCCGCGCCGCGTCCCTACCCCCCGGTGGCTTGCCCCCACACCGCGTCCTGCGCCCCCGGTGGCTCGCCCGCGCACTGGCGGCCGTGCGCCCTTAGTTTAGTCGATGTGTTGTGTCGCACGCTTCGTCGCGCGATGATTCATTTTAAATTCATCTTTATTAATGATTTGTGTCACGCGCTTCGTCGCGCGACATTTCGTTTAAAATTCAAGTCCGTTAACGTAAGCCGTCGTGCGTTTCGTCGCGCGACGCTTAACGTCTCTTTATAATTAAGTGCAAGAGTCTCGTTGCGCGCCCCATCGCGCGACAGGTCGTTTATTTCTTAATTCAATTTAAGTGTTGTGTCGCGCGTCTCGCCGCACGACAATCCTTTTAATCTATCTTAATCTGTTCATAATAATTAAATATGGAACATGACTTTACCTTATATTTAACGCAATGGCTAAATTAATACCATTCTGTTTAGACGAGTATTTTAATTTATAATCGTGTAACGTGATCGCTTCTCGACCGTGGCCTCGACCGTTACTTTCTCTTTCTCGCTTAGTCGTAGGTGTGAGCCCTGCGTCAAACGTCTGTTTAATTATTGCATTCTATTGTATGGTGTACTGTTCTTTTGTATTAAATGTGTGGAATGTATGTTTGAACTCGTATAGATAACAGTCAGTTGGTGGAGTCCGAAGGAGTTGCAGGTGAAGACCCTAAGCAGCAATCGGTTGGTGAAGGCAAGTGTCCCTTGACCCATCTATGTCTTACTCATTCTTATAATTCACTACCCGCATTTACACAGTTTATACCTAAGGATTGACTAGCTTTTGTCTATCTTGTCCTTGTTTACCTATTTTGGTTGGGTTATTTCAGTTTAGCTTTATGCTAGCGCTTCACATTAATCAATGAACATGATGAGATTATCTATGATACGATGTTTTCCCTTTTGATTATGATGATGGTACTTGTGGCCCTTAAGGGGACTCGAGCTATTTCTCGAGTGCCTCTCCGTAAGGACCTGTTCGTTGGATGACCGCTCGGGAAAACAGTGCAACCATGAGGGTGGAGTGGGACGCCCTTAGCTGAGTAATTAGAGGAACTGGGGTGTAGTTCTCTTCGCCGTCGTGCCATTAATGGGGCTCGGTGTATGCGGCTCGCTCTGCCAAGGTTGCTTCGCCCCTTGGGGAGGAGTGCGGCACATTTAGGAAACCTAACGGGCGGCTACAGCCCCAGGAAATCTTTGTAAAGGCTACGTAGTGAGACCCTGCCTATTCACCTTGGTAGTGTTTAAGGGTTTGATTGGCCCGAGGCAAGAGGGAATCACGACTTATGGGTAAAGTGCGCAACCTCTGCAGAGTGTTATGAAACTGATATATCAGTCATGCTCGCGGTTATGAGCGGCCAAGGGAGCTCCATTGATTAGAGATACTTGATCAGAGATGTATGGTTTACAGGTGGTGATGAGGATGATGGTTTAGGTTATGACAATGGTAATGGTAAGTGGTATTCTTTCCGTTTGGAAAGGGTACATCTGGGTTAATAACTTGGGTTAATGCTAAAACCTGGCTTTCTACTAGTAAATAATAACCTGACCAACTAAAAGCAATTGCTTGACTTAACTCCACATAAAGCTAGTCCACTACAACCAAACGGGACATTTTGCTGAGTATGTTGATGTGTACTCACCCTTGCTTTACACACCAAACCCCCCCAGGTTGTCCGCGTTGCAACCACTGCTCAGGTGAAGATGAAGTCATGGAGGAGGACTTCCAGGAGTTCCAAGAGTATGATGAGTTCTAGGCGTGGGTTAGCGGCATGTGACGGAACCTCTTAAGTCATTAGGCCCACCTACAGTTGTCCTTGTCCAACGGACCTCAGACAACCCTGCAGGTGCCCCTGATCACTTGACAAGTACAGTATCTGTATTTCTTACCTTTTCCAAGAGCGTTTCACCCGTCACGCAGACATTACAATACATCGGAGGTACGAAAATGCGGAAGCAGTTACAATACCTTACTTTATATTAAAGTAAGGAAGAGTTGTATTATTATAGGCCAGAACGAATATAAGAGTGCTGAGTAATATTCTTACATAACCTGGGAGGCAAAAACCCCTCCCGAATAAACAGTAAAAAGTTTTTCTTAACGGAGGACCCTTCCTCCTGCAGCTTTAGTCTTGATTTTCTTCTTTGGGCACCACCCTGGAACAAAAGCAACAAAAGTTTGTTGCTTCATCTCCTAAAACAACATGGGACAAAGCCCTGAGTACGAAATGTACTTTCGCAAGTCTTACCCGTCAAAATAAAAGACTCCCAAGGATATGCTGGCCTTTAGGAGTCAAGGTATGGCTTATCAATTATCAAAGACTCTGTTTGCAGAAATGCTTACTAATAGTGGATCCTTAAAAATCTAGTTTTACTTGTCAGGTTAAGTAAAGTTACTTGTATCTAGGGTTCTTTCTACCCTAGTTCAAGCACTTGACCTATACTAGCCAATTTCTTTTCAACCCTTCTTATTCACTGGCATGCTACGTGTAGGTCAGTGACCAAGTCTTCATGTCCGCGAAGTTATGACGATCCGAATCGATTATACCCAGTTGAGGATCTCCAATCACACGACATATGTAGCACTTAACCCTTGCATATGTCAACTCGCCACCGAGGTTCTTAAGACCAGATCAGGTTCATGCCAAACGAGAGCATAGATACACCACCGTCCAGCCACTTTCCACGGAGGGTACGCGCTACTCTCGCCATCTCTCCACTCCCATTACGTGTTATCTTATTCTGGTATTATTCTGCCCGAGGCAAAGCTTACCCATGACGAGGCATGTGACCAGTTAAAGGGTCCTCGATCATCAAGCCTACATCGACAAAGTCCTTAATCGACGCAGATGGAGACACTACACCGAGACTCTCTTCTCGTGCAAGTCACCTGCCCGGTCTCAGCTTTATCATTTCAAACCCAAAGTTTGGTACCTGTCAGAGGTACATCTTTTTCGATGTTGAACCCATCATGGTCATGATGGATCCACCATCAAGTTTTATTTTCTAAAACATCCCACCCACTTTGCAGTATCATCTTTTGTGAAAACAAAACATTTTGTTTTCTAGAGCAAAGCTAAGCATAAGAAAAACCTTTTTGTAAATCAGGGATTAAGGAGAAGTAATCAAATCCAAGGAAGGAAATGCAGCAACTTGTTTAGCACACAACTCCTATCACCTAATGCATCAAGTAAGTGAGAAAGATTTCAAAATAGCAAGGAGGTGGCAAATGCACCGGGGCTTGCCTTGAGTGATAGGTGAATCAGGCTCTGTTCCGCAGATATCAAAATAAAAACAGTTTCCTGCCTGAGGTTCTTCAGGGGGTGGTGGTGAAGTCCTCGCTTCTTCAACTTCTATTTCCTCTTCGTTCTCTAGATATAACCATATATAATCATGAATGCTTATGTAATGCTCATGAAAATGCTAGGATAATAAAAGTTTATTATCTAATGTCTTGAATATAACTTTCCTTCACGGATCTCCGAGAAACTAGGGTTTTCGGAGTCTATAGTGAAGTTCATAGGGCAGGGGCTAGGGTTTTGGGTTCTAGGTATCAAACATGGTCCAAATCATACCAAACTTTACCCAAGGCTTCTAAATATTACTTAAAGCTTGTCTAAAAAAATTTGGTGAATTTTGGGATTATAAATTTCTCTATAAAATTCCAGAAGTATGGATTTTGGCTATTTTAAATGCCCCAAAATTCCCTATTGGAACTAAAAAACATGAAACTATTTTTATTAAATACTGTAGAAAATTAGGAGCCAAGTAAAATTAATTTGGAATTTTTAGCATTTTTCTATAATTTTCTGGAAATCCTCAAAGTCCAGAAGAAAAAGAAAAAGGAAAACATGCTACAATGATTGGGCTGAAACTGGCCTGGGTCAGCCCATTTACTGGCGAAAGCGCGCCTGCGCGTGCCCACGCTGCTGGTTTTGCAGAAAGGCCCCTATCAGTTTGAATAACTAGAAACAAGTCACGGCGCTATTTCCATGTCTCACTGACACATTACAAAAACATCCCCCGAGTTCTATTTCTTCACCGTCGGAAGTCCACGACGGCAAACAGTGAAGGGCCGAGCTCCGGCGAGCTTGTACCATTCGATTCACGCAACGACTGGTGCTCTACTATGGCTGAGAACAAATTTGAACCCTAACAAGAGTTTCCCCTCAACTAATTTCACTAACGGCGCTCTAGCCTGCTCTGTCCACGGTGACCGTATGATCAACAGACATTCTAATGTGTTCCCGGTGATCTAAGGTAGCTTAGCTCAATTGAGTTGGTCGAGGAGTATCAGGAGCAAGTAAGGGTGCTGAAACAAGAAAGCAGAGGGCAAGATCGGACCTGAATCGAGCTGGCCACGACGAGGTTATACCGCTCGGTGTTCTGGGTTGATTTGGGGGAAATCCCAAATTGGGGAGTTCTAGTGGATGATTCGAGGCACTGGTTGATCTGCTGGGTGCACAATTACTTAGCGGAGCAGGCGGGGTCGGCAATTTATATGCTCCCCCAGCGGTGGCTGGTGAATTTGAGAGAGATGCACGGCGGCCGGAGAAGAAGAAGGTTACTAGCGCGGTGATTCGTGGCCTATTACCGTGGCAAGCTCCCTGACGACCACCGGACGAGCTAACGTGAGTCACGGCGGTGAGATTAACGTGCCAAGGCACGTGGCGCAAGGCACGTGGCGCAAGGCCGTGAAGAGGCTATCTCCGGCGAACCTATCCAAGGCGGCCGCGACACGCTCGGGTACGGCGGCCGGAGTAAAATAGCGGCTGAAGTTCATCCCTGGGCTATATTTCTTACCCCCGGTGCTATCCAATTGATCCGAGCGCGAATCACCATGGCAATAGCACGAATCCGCGTGTGGCTCATCGGCGGCGAGGGGATCAGAATCTGATCCAATCTATTACTGTACCATGGGATTGTTCTTCAGTCAGCGTGACAGACCATGTTTGGGGTGGATTTTCTCTTGATTTTACATGGCAACAAAACCATTGTTCTGCAGCAAAGTTGTAGCCTAATAGACTAGCTACAATCTTGTTATAGCAATCACAGTCAAACACTCACTAGATCATGCTCGAATCCCAGCTCAAAGAGTGCTCAATCACACTGTCAGCCTGAATTCAGACCTAAGGCAGTCTGACAGCCCATCTTTGGGCTCATTTTCCTTCAAACTTTTCATGTGACCATGGTTTAATCCCTATAGCAAAGTTATTCTCCTTTTATAGGTCTACAAACTTGATGTGTTGACTTAGGGCAAAATCTTCATAATTTGGAAGATATAGGGCTTCAAAGTTGAGCCAATCCACTGAAATTCAGACTTAACTCAATAGAGTTTAAGTGGGGCTTTTTGCAAATAAGTCCAAAACTTAGGGTTTCATTTGTGTTGGAACTTGCTCTCAATCGCAAGGAGGCCAACAAGGGTGAACAGAGGTGACAACAGGGTTACGCGCTAGGAGGCAATAGCTCTGTCAATCTCTCCTCCCACGGGCACTGTACAGGGGTATTTATAGGTACCTGAGCGCCCAGCGCCTTGCGCTAAGGACGCATGTGCCCTCAGCTACCTAGGTTATCCCTAGAATATTCCCATAAAGCGGGGTTACAGACTGTAATTACAGGGATGCCTTTACAGGTTAGGCCCGTAACCGGCGGCGGCCACACAGGGCCCGTTACAATGGGCCGGGACGCACGTGGGCCTCTGAGCTGGACGAGGCCGCACTGTGGGATGACTTCGTCGCCGGTCTTCGTCTGGTGCCGATCAAGCGAAGGGTGTCCCTGCCTGTTCTGTCTCTGTCTGACCAGCGGTTATCAGCGAAGACTTCGAGCGAGGGGTGGCGCCTTTGCCTTCGCCCCAACATTTGCCCTCCGAGGGACCAGTTCGACAAAGTCACCTGGTGCCGAAGACGTCGCTAGATGGCGGAGACGCTGCCCTCGCTCGAAGTGGTTCCGCGGGGGTTTTTGATGTGACCGTTGATGGACGGCGTACTGTTGGATTGTGGGTTTCCCGAAGCGTCGCGCCCTGTCGGATTGCGGGTTTCCCGAAGAGCCGCGCCCTGCCTATAAAAGGGGGCGGGGGTCGGCGCTTTTTGAACTTCGCCTTCCGCGCTCCGTGAAAACTCTAGCCGCCCGCCGTCTTGCTGCCCGTTTGCCCGCCGTGCTCTTGTTCGCCGGAGATCTGGCTCGAGTGAAGCAGACCGCCCGCCGCCGCCGACGATACGTAGCGATGCCGTCCTCTTCTTCTTCCGCTGCCGCTACGCCGCCGGCCGATTCCTCGCCGCCAGCCGCCGCCTCGTCTGAGGAGACGCTGAGTAGTTTGATGGCGGAGGAGTTGCGCGCCGGCGATTCTGTTGATTTTGGCGTGTCGCGGATGACGTCAGCCCGCGTTCAAGATATGCAGCGGTTGGGTTACTTTGGCGGCGGAGTTGCTCGTGCTCCGGGGACGGAGGAAGTCCCCGAGCCGGAGGGTGAGTTGGTCGTTTTCGAGGCGTTCTTCGCCGCCGGTCTCCGCTTGCCTGCGCACCGGTTTGTTGGCGAAGTCCTGCGTAGGTTCAACGTTCAAATACATCAGCTGACACCGAATGTCGTGGTGGCGTTGTCGAAGTATGTCTGGGCGACGACTTCGTACGGCGGACAGCCATCGGTTGAAGTTTTTGCGAAGTATTATTGTTTGCACTGGCAGAAGAGGATGATTGGGGGCGAAGTTGCTCAGTCTGGGTCATGCACATTCACGCCGAAGACCGGTAAGACCACGATGCAAGTAGTTGAGTTGGTTCCATGCGCCCGCAACAAGTGGGGCAACTGGAATGAATTTTGGTTTTACGTTGCTGAGGGTACCGTCGAAGGCCATGAGGGACTCCCTGTGTCCGAGATGTGCTCTCATTATTACTCAGCGTATCCGCCCTTTGAAGTGGCAGAGGAGGATGCAGACGAAGGGGCCCTTCGGTGCGCCGCCGGTCAGAGCAGTGGGCGCGATTTAGTTGAAGAGTTCGTGGCGTACGGGGTGTGGCCCTTGGCGCATGGCTGGGCGTTGGGCGAAGTGTGCCCTCGCCAGATGCCTTTTCACGGTGGAAGGGTGGTGCGAAGTCCTGCCTTCGCACTGAATCTGCGAAACCGCGACCCGGCCGCCTTTGTGCGTGATGCGGAGGATGGGGCGGTGCGGCTCGTGGGACGTTACGTGCCGAGGACGGAAGGCCAGCGCAGCTTTGATATCCGTGGGTCAAATGACCGCTTGAACAGGGTTTTCGAATTAAATCAATTGCCGTACGACGGCTATCCTGGTCAAGACGACGCGGACCGCCGTGGAAAGAAACCGGTGGTGGAGACTGGAGACGACCCTGCGCCGGCGGCCGCCCCCTCCTCCAGAAAGAGAAAATTAGGTACTGCTATGGGAGGACTTGGGGTGTCTGATAGTTTTGCTAGAGAGTTGATGAGGACGTGCGCGGCCCTGGGGGGAAGGATGTCTTCGCCCGAGCTCCGGGAGTCTTCGGCTCGGATGCTGAGGGTTACCGGGGGTTTTTGGCCTAGGAATGTTCCTATCCCCCGCGCGGCTGGCGAGGACTGTTTTACATCTTGCATGGTTCGTGAATGGAGAGTTTTTCCTTACGGGCGGAATATTGCTGCTGTTGTGTCGGCAGTGATGGACAAAGATCGCCAAGGGGCAGCGCAAAAACGCCAGGCGGCTGTCAGGCTTCATGAAGCTAGGCCAAAGAGGCAGCGGGGGTCTGCAAAGGCTGCGGCCTCCGGCGGAGGCAAACCGCCGCTGGCGGCGAAGCCGGGCGCCTCTGCATCTAGCAAGGCGCCAGAGGCAACGGCAGGCGCCGGAGGCTCCAAATCGACGAAGGTGGTGCCTCCGATCAGCGGAGTGGCGGAGGTCGCGAAGGCGGCCCGAGCGTTGCCGTTGTCGAGCAAACGTGTTGCCGACTTCGGCACCGATATTAATGTGGACGACTATCTTGGTGGTAAGTCGTTGGCTTGTTTTTTTTTAATTCGTTGATACGTTACAGGGTCGGACGAAGGCCAGCTTGCTGTAGTTGCGCCTGCCGCGGTGATCGCGACGGCTGCCATAGTGCCGAAGGCGAGGGGCGAGGCCCTTGGCGCCGGAGGCGAGGTGTCGGCCCTTGCAGTTGTCAGGGACGAGGCGGGCGCAGCAACCCGCCGGCTGAAGGAGGTGACGGAGGCGCTGAGTCAGGTCCACTGAGTCAGTTGTTTTTTTTTTGGGCAACGGCCTTACTTGTGCTCTGTAGGTGGCTGACTTCGCCAGCCGTACTGCGTCGGGGGCCCTCACGACAGCTGTGTCTGCCGAAGTCGAGAGACTTCGGACGCAACATGCTGACGCTGTCCGTGAAAAATCGGCCTCCGACAGTAAGTGCCGTAAGCTGACGGACAAGGTGGCCGCACTGGAGAGGGAGAAGGCTGACCTCCGGCGCCAACTGGCGGGGGAGAGGAGGGAGACCAACGAGGCCGTCGCCAGGGAGCAGGCTGCGCAGGCGGAGGCCAAACTGGCGCGGGCGGAAGGCAATCTTGCCAGGAAGCGCGCCGAACAGCTGCAGGAGCGGCTCACCGCCCTGGAGAGCCGCGTGAAGGGGGCCGAGGCCGCGATGCGCGCGGAGGCCGAACGGACGCGCACATAGCTTATGGATACATATCGTGAGCTGGGTGCGCGGACCGGTGACTTCGAGGTGCCGGACCGAGAGCTCGGGCTTCGCTGTCTGGAATGGGTGCAGGAGGAGCTGCAGGAACTCCCCGTTGTCGTGGGGGGGTTCATGTCGTACGCCTCCCTGGTCACCTGCGAGGGGGCGATGAACGCACTCTCCCGCGAAGGGTGCCGGCACTTCGAGGTCTTCGACCAGGCAGATGAAGATTTTGAGCGAGATGTCTATAAGGTCGGAGACCCCGTCGTGAAGGAATCCGCCGGGGCCCTCTACGACCGGATGTGGGGTTCGCACGGTCGTGAGGTGGTCAGGGAGCGGGCCGAGACTGCGAGGGCTCAGGTAACGTTGTCGTTTGTTTGGCGTTTGCTGGATGTGGGCTGTGCGTGTGTTTGCTGAATTTTGTGTGTTTTGTCTTAGGCGGCGCGTGGCGAGCGGGTGGACGACTTCGGGGCGTTGAACAGCGCGCTGCCTGACCCGGAGCCGACCCCTGCGGAGGCCGTGTCTGGGGTCACCCTGGAGCCAACCCCGGAGACCGCGGAAGACGCACCGGAAGCCCCCGCATCCGCTGCGGCCGACGAAGACCTGCCCCCAAAGGTGGCCGAAGGCGCACCTGATGCCCCCGCAGCAACTGCGCCGAGTGCTGAAGATCCCATGGCGGTGGCGGCGGAAATAACAGCGGGAGCGGCGGCGGAGCCAACGGCGGAGGCTCCCGCAGCGTCAGGGCCTTCGCAGGTGGCGTAGTGGGTGTATAGGGTTGGGGAATTTTGGATATGTTGCTGAATTTTGGTTGCTGCGCAGGTTCAAGATTTTGGGCCTGCGCACGCAACCGCTACTACTGAATTTTTGGCGGCTTCGACCGCGGAAGGTGGTAATGAATATGGTGGATCTGCATCTGAGTTTTTTGATTTTACTGACTCTGGGAGCTCGGTTGAGTGGACTAAGGAGTCGTCGGAGGAGGACTTGGACTATTTTGCGGCCTTGGACGTGGCCGCGGCGGAGGCCTCGCCACACGCCGCGGACGCGCGAGATGTGCCAGGTCCTAGCACCGGGCGCCGACGACGAAGGGTGGTTGCAAAGCGTAGGGTTAGTACGGAGGAAGGGGCTCGGCTTCGCGTGAGTAGGGCTGGTCGGCAGGAACTGTTGTCTTTGCCGGCCGCCGCGAGTACAGGGGAAGGGGAACTGCGAAGTCTTTTTGCGGGTGAGGAGCTTAGGATAATGTTATTTAATTATAGGGAGATGGGAATTATTCCTAAGGTTGAGCCTATGTAGAGTGTGGCGCCCTCGCTTGTATATGTGTAAAGGCTTGTACGATGAAGTCGTGTGCCCTCGCTTGCCTGTGCCTGCGAAGGCGTTGTGTACTTTGTCTGGTATGTTTTGTTATGCTGTGCTGGTGTGATTATAGTCGGTCTTGGCGCGGTCGGTTTGATGCTGTCGTTTCTGCTTTTGTTGTACTAGTCCGGCTGCGCCCTTAGGCGGCTTCTGCGCGGATAGACTTCGCGGTAGACTTCGGTTTTTTCGCACCTGTTGTGCTAGTCCGGCTGCACCCTTAGGCGACTTCTGCGCGGATAGTCTTCGCGGTAGACTTTGGTTTTTTCGCACTTGTTGTGCTAGTCCGGCTGCACCCTTAGGCGACTTCTGCGCGGATAGTCTTCGCGGTAGACTTTGGTTTTTTCGCACTTATTGTGCTAGTCCGGCTGCACCCTTAGGCGACTTCTGCGCGGATAGTCTTCGCGGTAGACTTTGGTTTTTTCGCACTTGTTGTGCTAGTCCGGCTGCACCCTTAGGCAACTTCTGCGCGGATAGTCTTCGCGGTAGACTTTGGTTTTTTCGCACTTGTTGTGCTAGTCCGGCTGCACCCTTAGGCGACTTCTGCGCGGATAGTCTTCGCGGTAGACTTTGGTTTTTTCGCACTTGCTGTGCTAGTCCGGCTGCACCCTTAGGCGACTTCTGCGCGGATAGTCTTCGCGGTAGACTTTGGTTTTTTCGCACTTGCTGTGCTAGTCCGGCTGCACCCTTAGGCGACTTCTGCGCGGATAGTTTTCGCGGTAGACTTTGGTTTTTTTCGCACTTGTTGTGCTAGTCCGGCTGCACCCTTAGGCGACTTCTGCGCGGATAGTCTTCGCGGTAGACTTTGGTTTTTTTGCACTTGCTGTGCTAGTCCGGCTGTGAGAGCACCTAGAGGGGGGGTGAATAGGTGATCCTGTAAAACTTCAAACTTAAGCCACAAAACTTAGTTAAGTGTTAGCACAATTAATGCCAAGTGGCAAGAGAGGAGTCTCACAAAACACAGAAACCACAGAAGATCAATCACAGAGATGACACAATGGTTTATCCCGTGGTTCGGCCAAGACCAACGCTTGCTTACTCCACGTTGTGGCGTCCCAACGGACGAGGGTTGCAATCAACCCCTCTCAAGCGGTCCAAAGACCCACTTGAATACCACGGTGTTTTGCTTTCTTTTCTTTATCCCGTTTGCAAGGAATCTCCACAAATTGGAGTCTCTTGCCCTTACAAGTATATGATCACAAAGAAGCACAGAGTAAGGGAGGGAAGCAACACACACAAATCCACAGCGAAACGCGCACACACACTGCCAAGAATCGAGCTCAAATAACTATCTCAAAGTTCTCACTAGAACGGAGCTCGAATCACTTAGAATCACAAACGAATGCGCAAAGACTGAGTGTGGATGATCAAGAATGCTCTTAGGTTGCTTGGGTGTCTTCTCCATGCGCCAAGGGGTCCCTTTTATAGCCCCAAGGCAGCTAGGAGCCGTTGAGAGCAAATCTGGAAGGCCATCCTTGCCTTCTGTCATCGGGCGCACCGGACAGTCCGGTGCCCGATTCCCTTCCTTAATTGGCGAAGCCGACCGTTGGCGCCTGAGAGCCGTTGGCGCACCGGACACTGTCCGGTGCACACCGGACAGTCCGGTGCCCCCTTCTAGCCGTTGGCTCGGCCACGTGTCCCGCGCGGATCGCGCGGTCGACCGTTGGCCCGGCCGACCGTTGGCTCACCGGACAGTCCGGTGCACACCGGACAGTCCGGTGAATTATAGCCGTATGTCGCCGGTGAATTCCCGAGAGCGGCCACTTTGCTCGAGTCAGCCTGGCGCACCGGACACAGTCCGGTGCACCACCGGACAGTCCGGTGCTCCCAGACTGAGCAGAGTCTTGGCTGCTCGAGCCAAGACATTTCCAATTGTATTTTTCCTGTTTCCAGCACTTAGACACAATACATTAGTCTCTAAAACAATGTACTAAGTCTGAGAAACATACCTTGATACTTGATTTGTACTTTGTTCACCATTTAGCACTTAAGCACTTGTGTTTGACACCAAATCACCAAAACACTTAGAAATGGCCCAAGGGCACATTTCCCTTTCAATCTCCCCCTTTTTGGTGATTTATGCCAACACAATATAAAGCAAGTAGAACAAATACAAAATCACTTCAAATAAGATCTCAAATTGTTTTGATTCATATTTTGACATATATGGATCACTCTTTGCCACCACTTGGTTTGTTTTTGCAAATCAAACTCAAATCTCTAAGTCAAACACACTAGTTAGGACATAAAGAGAGTCATTCCAAGAGAAATTGATTCAAGATTTCAAAAACTCCCCCTTTTTCCCATAATTAACACTTCTCCCCACAAGAAGCCAACTTTTGACAAGAGAGACAACAAAAGAGTTTTGGCAAACCAAAAGCTCTATTCTCCCATAATTAACACTTCTCCCCACAAGAAGCCAACTTTTGACAAGAGAGACAACAAAAGAGTTTTGACAAACCAAAAGCTCTATTCTACTATTTTCAAAATCTCTCAAGTGGTAGCTGATCCATTTATCGCTTTGGCCTTTATTTTCTCCCCCTTTGGCATCAAGGACCAAAACGGGATTAACCTTGGCCCTTTAACCCCATTGCCTCACCAAAATCTTCAATTAAGAATACAAAGGCAATAAGAGTACATGAGATGAACTTGGAATAAGTTACCCTCTTATCGGAGTGCAGTGGAAGTCTTTCATGGTCCAAGTCCACCTTTTCCCTTTCAAACCTCCTTTGAGACTAAAACAAGCAACCTCAACCATATGGTTAGTCTCAAAGGGTCAAGTTGTAACACATCTCCCCCTAAATATGTGCACCACGTTGCAACAGACTTGTGAGGTCTAGGGAGTGTTTGTACAACTTGAGCACCATAAATAAGCAACAAAATGCAGAATGAACATGATCAAAGGCATAAACACATGTATGCTACAATTCAATCCAAGTTCCGCGAATCTAAGACATTTAGCTCACTACGCAACCTGCAAAAGGTCTTTTCATCTAAAGGCTTAGTGAAGATATCGGCTAGCTGGTTCTCGGTGCTAACATGAAACACTTCGATATCTCCCTTTTGCTGGTGGTCTCTCAAAAAGTGATGCCGGATGTCTATGTGCTTTGTGCGGTTGTGCTCAACAGGATTTTCCGCCATGCGGATAGCACTCTCATTATCACATAGGAGTGGGACTTTGCTCAGATTGTAGCCAAAGTCCCTGAGGGTTTGCCTCATCCAAAGTAGTTGCGCGCAACACTGTCCTGCGGCAACGTACTCGGCCTCAGCGGTGGATAGGGCAACGGAAGTTTGTTTCTTAGAATTCCATGACACCAAGGACCTTCCTAAGAATTGGCACGTCCCCGATGTACTCTTCCTATCGACCTTACATCCAGCATAGTCGGAATCTGAATATCCAATTAAGTCAAAGGTAGACCCCTTTGGATACCAGAGCCCGAAGCAAGGCGTAGCAACTAAATATCTAAGGATTCGCTTCACCGCCACTAAGTGACACTCCTTTAAAAGCTTGTGAAGGTTCTTCATTCCCACATGTGCTAAACGGCGATGCCACAGCCAGCCCATGCAAGTCTTAGCAATTAAGCATGCATCTAGACCGGCCTCCTCTTTTGCAAAATCAACTAAGTAAAGTTTGCCATCTAATACACCCTTAAAAGCTAATGAACCATCACTTCTTCTAAAGACAGACACATCTACATTTGTAAATAGACAATTATATCCCATACTACATAACTGACTAACAGATAACAAATTGTATCCTAGAGACTCTACTAAAAACACATTAGAGATAGAGTGCTCATTTGATATTGCAATTTTACCTAACCCTTTTACCTTGCCTTGATTCCCATCACCGAATATTATTGAATCTTGGGAATCCTTGTTTTTGACGTAGGAGGTGAACATCTTCTTCTCCCCCGTCATATGGTTTGTGCATCCGCTGTCGATAATCCAGCTTGAACCCCCGGATGCATAAACCTGCAAGGCAAATTTAGGCTTGGGTCTTAGGTACCCAACTCATGTTGGGTCCTACAAGGTTAGTGCAAATATCCTTAGGAATCCAAATGCAAGTTTTGTCTCCCTTGCATTTTGCCCCTAACTTCCTAGCAACTATTTTCCTATCCTTTCTACAAATAGCAAAGGAAGCATTCAAAGCATGATATATTGTAGAAGGTTCATTAACTTTCCTAGGAACATTAACAACATTTCTCCTAGGCATATTATGAACAACATTTCTCCTACTAACATTTCTATCATGCACATAAGAAGAACTAGAAGCAAACATGGCATGAGAATCAAAAGCATCATATGCATTATAACTCCGATAAGCATTTCTAGATTGTCTCCTATCATGATACAAAAAGGCATAGTTCTTTTTAGCACTACTAGCCATAGGGGCCTTCCCTTTCTCCTTGGCGGAGATGGGAGCCTTATGGCTTGTTAAGTTCTTGACTTCTCTCTTGAAGCCAAGCCCATCCTTAATTGAGGGGTGTCTACCAAACGTGTAGGCATCCCTAGCAAATTTTAGTTTCTCAAAATCACTTTTGCTAGTCTCAAGTTGGGCATTAAGACTAGCTACCTCTTCATTTAATTTAGAAATGCAAGCTAGGTGTTCACTATAAGCATCAATGTTAATATCTTTACACCTAGTGCACGTTACAACATTTTCTACACAAGAGGTAGATTTACTGGCAATCTCTAACTTAGCATTCAAATCATCATTAATGCTTCTTAATTTAGAAATTGTCTCATGGCAAGAAGATAATTCACAAGAAAGCATTTCATTTCTTTTAACTTCTAGAGCATGAGATTTTTGTGCTTCTACAAATTTATCATGTTCTTCATACAACAAATCCTCTTGCCTTTCTAAAAGCATATTCTTATCATTCAAGGCATCAATCAATTCATTAATTTTGTCTACCTTGGTTCTATCTAGGCCCTTAAACAAACATGAATAATCTACTTCATCCTCATCACTAGATTCGTCCTCACTTGAAGAAGCATAGGTAGAGTTTCGAGTACATACCTTCTTCTCCCTTGCCATAAGGCATGTGTGCGCTCGTTTGGGAAGAGGGCTGATTTGTTGAAGGCGGTGGCGGCGAGTCCCTCGTTGTCGGAGTCGGAAGAGGAGCAATCCGAATCCCATTCCTTTCCAAGATGTGCCTCGCCCTTGGTCTTCTTGTAATTTTTCTTCTTTTCCCTCTTGTTTCCCTGTTCCTGGTCACTATCGTTATCGGGGCAGTTAGCGATAAAATGACCAATCTTACCGCACTTGAAGCATGAGCGCTTCCCCTTTGTCTTGGTCTTGCTTGGCTGCCCCTTGTGACCCTTTAGCACCGTCTTGAAGCGTTTGATGATGAGAGCCATCTCTTCATCATTAAGTCCGGCTGCCTCAATTTGTGCCACCTTGCTAGGTAGCGCCTCCTTGCTTCTTGTTGCTTTGAGAGCAAGAGGTTGCGGCTCGTTGATCGGTCCATTCAAGGCGTCGTCCACGTACCTCGCTTCCTTGATCATCATTCGCCCGCTGACGAATTTTCCTAGGACTTCTTCGGGCGACATTTTGGTGTACCTTGGATTCTCACGAATATTATTCACCAAATGAGGATCAAGAACGGTAAAAGACCTTAGCATCAGTCAGACGACGTCGTGGTCCGTCCATCGCGTGCTTCCGTAGCTCCTTATTTTGTTGATAAGGGTCTTGAGCCGGTTGTATGTTTGAGTTGGCTCCTCGCCCCTTATCATTGCGAATCGTCCAAGCTCGCCCTCCACCAATTCCATCTTGGTGAGCAAGGTGACATCATTCCCCTCATGAGAGATCTTGAGGGTGTCCCAAATCTGCTTGGCATTGTCCAAGCCGCTCACCTTATGGTACTCGTCCCTGCACAAAGAGGCTAGCAACACAGTAGTAGCTTGTGCATTTTTATGAATCTGTTCATTAATAAACATAGGACTATCCGTACTATCAAAGTGCATTCCACTCTCTACAATCTCCCATATGCTAGGATGGAGAGAGAACAAGTGAGTACGCATTTTGTGGCTCCAAAATCCGTAGTCCTCTCCATCAAAGTGAGGGGGCTTGCCAAGTGGAATGGGGAGCAAATGTGAATTTGAACTTTGCGGAATACGAGAGTAGTCAAAAGAAAAGTTCGAATTAACCGGTTTCCTTTTCTCGTAGTCGTTGTGGTCGTCGTCCTTTTGGGAAGAAGTAGACTCATCACTATCGTCGTAGTAGATGATCTCCTTGATGCGCTTTGTCTTCTTCTTCTTCCCATCTCTTCGCTTGTGGCCGGAGCCCGAGTCGATAGGCTTGTCATCCTTCGGCTCGTTGAAGATAGACTCCTTCTCGTTGTTGTTGACCACCATCCCCTTTCCCTTAGGATCCATCTCTTCGGGCGATTAGTCCCCTCTTGAAGAGAACGGCTCCGATACCAATTGAGAGCACCTAGAGGGGGGGTGAATAGGTGATCCTGTAAAACTTCAAACTTAAGCCACAAAACTTAGTTAAGTGTTAGCACAATTAATGCCAAGTGGCAAGAGAGGAGTCTCACAAAACACAGAAACCACAGAAGATCAATCACAGAGATGACACAGTGGTTTATCCCGTGGTTCGGCCAAGACCAACGCTTGCCTACTCCACGTTGTGGCGTCCCAACGGATGAGGGTTGCAATCAACCCCTCTCAAGCGGTCCAAAGACCCACTTGAATACCACAGTGTTTTGCTTTCTTTTCTTTATCCCGTTTGCAAGGAATCTCCACAAATTGGAGTCTCTTGCCCTTACAAGTATATGATCACAAAGAAGCACAGAGTAAGGGAGGGAAGCAACACACACAAATCCACAGCGAAACGCGCACACACACTGCCAAGAATCGAGCTCAAATAACTATCTCAAAGTTCTCACTAGAACGGAGCTCGAATCACTTAGAATCACAAACGAATGCGCAAAGACTGAGTGTGGATGATCAAGAATGCTCTTAGGTTGCTTGGGTGTCTTCTCCATGCGCCAAGGGGTCCCTTTTATAGCCCCAAGGCAGCTAGGAGTCATTGAGAGCAAATCTGGAAGGCCATCCTTGCCTTCTGTCATCGGGCGCACCGGACAGTCCGGTGCACCACCGGACACTGTCCGGTGCCCGATTCCCTTCCTTAATTGGCGAAGCCGACCGTTGGCGCCTGAGAGCCGTTGGCGCACCGGACACTGTCCGGTGCCCCCTTCTAGCCGTTGGCTCGGCCACGTGTCCCGCGCGGATCGCGCGGTCGACCGTTGGCCCGGCCGACCGTTGGCTCACCGGACAGTCCGGTGCACACCAGACAGTCCGGTGAATTATAGCCGTACGTCGCCGGTCAATTCCCGAGAGCTGCCACTTTGCTCGAGTCAGCCTGGCGCACCGGACACTGTCCGGTGCACCACCGGACAGTCCGGTGCTCCCAGACTGAGCAGAGTCTTGGCTGCTCGAGCCAAGACATTTCCAATTGTATTTTTCCTGTTTCCAGCACTTAGACACAATACATTAGTCTCTAAAACAATGTACTAAGTCTGAGAAACATTCCTTGATACTTGATTTGTACTTTGTTCACCATTTAGCACTTAAGCACTTGTGTTTGACACCAAATCACCAAAACACTTAGAAATGGCCCAAGGGCACATTTCCCTTTCAGGCTGCACCCTTAGGCGACTTCTGCGCGGATTTGTCGCACGCGAGGGTGGCTAGCGCTTAGCCTCGCGGTGACCTCGAATTGGTCGAATGTCGAAGACCGTCGTCGCGGTCTTTTTTCGACGCATGTTTTTGCGGGGGATTTTTCTCACATGTATTACATGGCTCCGCCTCGTTAAAAACCTCACCCCCCGGGAGGAAAAGAGTGCGGGCCGGTACAAGATTGTTTTTTGGCGAATTACAAGGGCGAGATCAGCCCTGATGAGTCAAACAAAAAATTTGCGGAGGTTGTCGATGTTCCAGGACTGCTCCAGGTCCTCGCCGTTTGGCGTTGTGAGCCTGTAAGCGCTGGGGAAGCTTTTGTCTTGACTATAAAGGGGCCCTCCCACTTGGGCTCCAGCTTGCCCCTGGACTCCGTCCGAGCTGTTCAGACGAGTACGAGGTCCCCTTCGCTGAACTCCCTCGGGATGACTGCGTGGTCGCGCCATGCTTTGGTCTGGGCTTGGTATTTGTTTAGGGCCTGCAGGGCGAAGACTGAAGCGTCCCCAATCCTCTGGGACTCAAATGTGATACAATTACTAGTCCCAGGAGGCTAGTAAACACATTTATACATCAGATGATTACAGATCTGCTTAAACGATACAAACCTATAAGGTGGCGAACAACTTTAAGAGTTGGTCCACAACTCGGGACATATCATCAGAGTGGGGCTGAAGCAGCCCGATATACGCAGCGAAGCAAATCAGCGGTCCAACAGCCACAGGCAAGGTTGGGAACAGTCGTAACTCTTACCCGATCTCCTTTTTCTGAAAAAAAAGTAAATAAGCAAGGGTGAGTACAAACGTACTCAGCAGCCCACCTTCACCCGCGGAATGGGGAAATCAGATATAATGCATGGAATATGTGGAGCTCAGGATATTTTGCAGAAACAACAATATTTTATGCAGAGTTGTTTTGAAAAACATTTCGTATTTTTGCAAAGCGCATCCTCTCCAAAAGGAGCAGGAAGTTTTTCAGTATTATAACAAAATCCCCTGGACTAAACCATCCAGGTATCTCAGCAGTTTCCCACTGGTTTTCCTTTTCAAAAACAGCTACTGGACTCCCCGTCCACCATAGCTCACGGCTCAACCACCGGACCTTTTAAAAACCATTTATCTCAAACGCACTTTTTTTTTGGAAAACAAAACATTAATTGCCATACCATACCAGACTCGTCCATTCCTGTGGACACGGACTATTCGAATAGGTTTTCAAACTCTGCGCAGAGGTGTACACTTTACCCACTAGTCCGGCTCTGCGATCTCATAGCTAGTGAGACCCGAATCCGAATCTCTTTCTTTCCTCGCACGTCCTAACCTTAACGGTTATACCGGAAGGATTCAGGCCACCACCATGTCCAAACCAGACAAAACTTTCCCCCTCCTTATCCTCCCGGTGCTCCCCAGCCTTCATAACCCTGGGGTTGGACCGTACGAGTTCAGATTGAGTGACTGCCCACACAGTCTCGAGTGGTTGTACTATTAAAGAGTACAGGTAGTGAAGATGACAAACCGGTCCTTATATGAGGGGACAATCCTTCTGCTCACGCCTAAACCAGCTGAGCCAACACCTTAGGCCCTCCCCTAAACCAGGGAGTCCCTGATTATCCCACTCACAAGGTGATAAGGGTGAAAACCCTTCATCACACACATTTTGAAAAGCATTTTTCTTTTGAAAACTCACACCTGTTCTCAAATCATTTAGAACATATATATCAAGGATTGATTGCGGCAAGCGGCTGGGTGGCCATAATAACTTGTCTCAAAATCATATCATGCATAAAATAACAGGCCGAGGGTTGTGGTTGAAAAATCATAGGTAATTTATGCATCAAAGGGATCCAGTGAGCTTGCCGTGCTTATCCGGCGAAGGGGGAAGAAGAGCTCGCAGAACTGGCTTCTGGCTCCTGGCGTAGACTTGTAGATCTGGCCTCCACGAGACAGTACGAACGCTCCGATAACTATGCAACATGAACAAGTAAACATACAAACAAGCAAGTATACCAACAAATATTTAGTATAGTGGTCAGAATAGAGATATATGGATGGGTAGAGTCTTGAGTAGAATCTGTGTCTTGTGGTGTTGAGAACTTGAGATACTACTAGTGGTGGAGCGGAGGTGCTTACCAGGAGGGTGGACTGGAGGTGAAGCGACACTATGCTGTAGCCGGTAGAGCGGAGTAACTGAGTGGGTGGGCGTTTGCCTTGGCTGAGGGTGTTGAGTGTGTGTGGAGAGGGAGAGGGTAGCTGGGTGTATTTATAGCTGGGTGTATGTGGTGTAGCACAGTGAAGTTCACTGTTGGTGAGAATAATGACGAATGAATCGTCTGACTTAGTCTGAACAGAGAGATTATAGGCAGAATATGGGATAAGAGTATTTTAGGAGTTTTCTGGATTATGAACCATGCTTATGGGATGACATGGTTGGATAGGGAATAATTCGATAAGAATTTAGAAACGAGAATTATTGGAATCTGAGTTTGGAAGCCTAGTTCGAAGGAATCTCAAGTTAAGCGTGCTCAACTTGGAGAAACCTAGGATGGGTGACCAGATGGGAAGTTCCCACTGGAAGTAAAATCACAGTCACCGGAGTTTGTATAACTGGGATATGGGTCTGGCTGGTCTTAGGTGGACTGGACAGCATGATGGATGAGTAGTTGAAATTTGGGGTGATCGGATGATCGATGAATAGTAACGGTGAATAGTAACGGTAAATAGTAACGGTAAAAAGTAACGGTAAAAAGTAACGGTAAAAAGTAACGGTGAATAGTAACGGTAAAAAGTAACGGTAAATAGTAACGGTAAAAAGTAACGGTAAATAGTAACGGTAAAAAGTAACGGTGAATAGTAACGGTAAAAAGTAACGGTAAATAGTAACGGTAAATAGTAACAGTAAATAGTGATGGTGAATAGTCGTATGAACGAACGATGAACGATGGATAGGAACTATGAACGAACGATGAACGATCGAATGATCGAACGAACGAACGATCGGAATTTTGGCAGCATAACGACAGGAAAAAGATTATTTGGACGAACGAACGGACGAACGATCGAACGAACGGACGAACGGACGAACGAACCATGAACGATCGGACGAACGATCAAACGATCGGACGAACGAATGATCGGAATTTCGGCAGCATAACAGCAGGAAAAAGATTATTTGGACGAACGAACGGACGAACGATCGAACGATCGGACGAACGGACGAACGAACCATGAACGATCGGACGAACGAACGAACAAACTAAGAACAGGGGGACGAACGATCGAAGAATGACCGAACGATCCTTGTGCTAGTGTGTGCTTGTGTGGAACATGGAGTGGGTGTGTGTGGGGGGGAGAGTTGCCATGAAATGGCTTGGGGTGGGATGAGAGGAGGCCCTTGCCCCTCTATTTATAGCCATGGTGGGGGGATTAGGGGGAGGGATGAGAGGATTAGTGGGAGGATGAGAGGATTAGTGGGAGATTAGCATGGATTTGTCTTATATGAGTGTAATTAGCTTATAGAGCTCACCGTATGATACCGGAGGCATACGTATACGTATGAGCATGAGAAAAGTTATGGAGAAAATATTTGTAGGGACTTGAAAAATGATTCTGAAGGTATTTCTCAGGAAGAAAATACTTGGACATATATCGGTGGAATATTTGGGCAGTATTTCTGAAAGAGTTTGAGGGTGATCACTGGGAAATATTTGTAGGATATTTTGAGGAGGATTTTAGAGAGAATATAGACCACTATATTTTATTTGCTGATATCAACATGCAAACAAACATTTTGAAATGAAATTTGAAATTCATTTTGAATTTAGAGCGAGTTTGAGAAAATTTCAAGATTTGAATTTTTGGGATGCTACAAATCTACCCCACTTAAAAGGAATCTCATCCTCGAGATTCGGCTTAGAAGGGTTATGGGTATAGCTTTACTTCAGCTACATATCTTCACTTTGCAACTCTTCGAGGAGATGGAACTTCAACAAAATCTGGCCCTTGCGGAGCATCCGGTTGCTGATTGCAAATGCTGATTCTGGCTACTCAAAGATCATCTTCAGGCTTCTAGGTTTCGTTTAGCTTATTGAGGAAACATCGATGCCAACACGCAAACCTTCCTCTTGCGAACTCCCACGTGGATTCCTTCCTTGATTGGTCTTCTGGTGCTTCATCAACGGAACTTGGGTGACCACTTCTCATCCAGAAACTTATATGCTTGGATGATCTGGTCCTCCAAAAGCTTGCTACAGGCCTTCTTCTTTTTCTCCATAGCAGGAACCTTACTGGAACACTACCTCACTTAAAAGAATGAGGGTAGAACTCTTGAATCTTGGGGATTTGAACTCCTTGAAGTACCTCATAACAAGGGTGTTACAGGGCCTTCTTCTGCTGTTGCTGCTTAAGCAGGCTACGGAGAAATGACTGACACAGGTTTGATTCTGGGAGAACCTTCTTCTTATCTTCTCTTTGCTATCTTCTTTTCTCTTCTCACTTTTCACTGCCTCTTTCTTTCTCTTTGCTCTTCCCACTGGAGGATTCTATCAAAGAGTATTACCATCATACAGAGGAGGAAGCCAAAGACTATGAACCATGTACAACAGTCTTCAACCCAAGAATCACCAAGCATTGTGATCTTAGGGGCGAGGGAGTGGGAAATGGGGTTGCTTGCGATTTGGCAGAGGGGATTTATCTGGAGTGTGCTTTGCTTTGAGCGAGATGGGAGTTGAGGGAGCTGGTGGGGGGTTTTATAGGCGAGTGTGGGTGCTCGGGTGCGGAGTGGCGGTGATGGAATAGGTGACACGAGGCAGCAGGTGCGACAAGGGGAAGGGGAGCCTGTTGCCGGCGACAATGGTGGCGGTGGGTGCGCTACCAAGGGGGCGAGGGGTGGTGGTAGTGCGCATGGAGGCGGGCACGTGTGCGGGGGGCACAGGTGAGTGGTGGGGTCAATGACCCTGATGTTTATGGTCTCTGGTTCCAAGAATCTTTGCCTCTCTATATGGTAACAACTCCTTCTGTCCTCTTTTCCTGTTTACTTTGACTCAGGGGCAGTGCTTTGATTCTCATGGTCGGTCCTTTTGACTGAGCGGCTGGACATGTTTCTTCTGTAGCTTATTGCGGCTTCAACTGTAAGCTTCCCGGTATCTTCTTGGGTAAGGTGGTTTTCTCTTGAGATGGGTTAAGGTGAGAATGGGAGCATAAGGTAAGGATTAGATCTAATTTGTGATCTATGTTTTTAGAGAAAACCTTTCTTAAAAAGAAGGAAAACACACAAGCTCAGCAATGATAAGCACAAACAAATCGAATGTTTTGAATAAGGGAAGGATAGAGTTTTTCCAAAGCACGGACTACTCAGATTCGGGGGCTAAGCATAACTACTATTGCTTGGCTCCTGAATTGAGAACTATGCTAAATGCGACTTATGAGCACTAACGTTAAAGCATCACATATGCACTCAAAAAGAGGAGAAAACATCAAGCAAAATTCATTTTGAAATGCCCTAGGGGGCCACACAATTAGAGTTTTGCAAAACACGATTCTACACGATTACTTCTCATACATGCAGGGCTCTAGCCAAAGTGAAGAAAAACTCCACTACCCAATGCATGCAGAGGACTGGGCATAACTAACTCAGATCTGGCAGCTTCTCTTCTGGCAAGGCTGGCTCACAACTTCAATCTGAGACATCTCCTGGATGGGTCAACAGGGAGTTGATGTTGATGACTTCTTCTGGCAGCGACTGAGATGGCAGCACGGGGTCGAACTCTTCTTCAAGCGGGACTGGCTCTTGTAGCTCCTCAGAGGGCGGCGGTGCTGGCGGGGTGCTTGCAGCTTCTTCCTTGACTTCAAGGGAGGGTGCTGGAATCTTCTTCATGGTGAGGGGCTCAAACAACTCTGGCGGGGGATCTTGGGAGGATTCAGGGTGCTCTTGCTTATTCATAGCCTGAGGGAAGACTGGAATTCCTTCAAAGACTATGGCTCCTTCCGAGAGTTCCCAAGCCTTCTTCTCTCCTCTGATAGAGACCAGGTGACCTTCAAGAATTTGGGGGTCTTCAGCTCTCCTTGGTTGAACTGGGTTGGATGGAGCGGGCTCTTGGATCCGCAGGGCTCTACGTTGGTTATGGGTTACCAAGTAGGCCTCCATGAGCTTCTGGACATGCTCATCCTTGGCTTGCTTCAGGGCTTCAACAGCAATGACTTCACGACTCTCCAAGGCAGCTACACGGGCTTGAGCTGAGGTGAGATCCACATGGAGCTTACGGTTGAGCTTCTCTGCATCTTCTGCTCGGGCAATCATCTGACGGTGGTGCCGAGCCAAGAAATCATACTGTGCATCTAGGGTGAGCAGGTATGCAGTGAGGTACACGACTGTGGGGTCATCCTCAAGCAGCTGCTGCTCTTCCAACGCACGCATCCTGGCCATCCAAACGGGACGGTTTCTCTGAAAGGGCGGAAAGAATCTGACTGGGGTGTCGGCCACTTCTTCTTCATAGATCTGACACAGGGCCCTCAATGCCTTGCGAGCGACGACTTGGCAGGTGTCTTTGAATCTGTGCCCAGCAGCAGTGACACTCCATTCCACATGGTGCGGACTGGATCCAATGTACACAGTCATGACACATTTCTCTGTGCCGTGCTCGACGAATTCACGACCATCATACTCTGGCTGGCTCCTGATTCCGAGGCGAACTGTGCATGCTCTCAGCAACTTGGGGAAACCATCTTCATTCTGGCAAAAGCTGGTTTGGCAGCGAACCTCCATCTGACTTCTGAGAGAAGAAAAGGGGAAAGCATTTTTGAAATGAAGGGATGAGAGCAAGATTTTTTTTAAGAAAATAGTTTGGACTCAAAAACTTTTGATCAGGCTAAGGGTTACGTCCTGCGGCCAACCTAACAGCTCTGATACCACCTGAAGCGTCCCCAATCCTCTGGGACTCAAATGTGATACAATTACTAGTCCCAGGAGGCTAGTAAACATATTTATACATCAGATGATTACAGATCTGCTTAAACGATACAAACCTATAAGGTGGCGAACAACTTTAAGAGTTGGTCCACAACTCGGGACATATCATCAGAGTGGGGCTGAAGCAGCCCGATATACGCAGCGAAGCAAATCAGCGGTCCAACAGCCACATGCAAGGTTGGGAACAGTCGTAACTCTTACCCGATCTCCTTTTTCTGAAAAAAAAGTAAATAAGCAAGGGTGAGTACAAACGTACTCAGCAGCCCACCTTCACCCGCGGAATGGGGAAATCAGATATAATGCATGGAATATGTGGAGCTCAGGATATTTTGCAGAAACAACAATATTTTATGCAGAGTTGTTTTGAAAAACATTTCGTATTTTTGCAAAGCGCATCCTCTCCAAAAGGAGCAGGAAGTTTTTCAGTATTATAACAAAATCCCCTGGACTAAACCATCCAGGTATCTCAGCAGTTTCCCACTGGTTTTCCTTTTCAAAAACAGCTACTGGACTCCCCGTCCACCATAGCTCACGGCTCAACCACCGGACCTTTTAAAAACCATTTATCTCAAACGCACTTTTTTTTGGAAAACAAAACATTAATTGCCATACCATACCAGACTCGTCCATTCCTGTGGACACGGACTATTCGAATAGGTTTTCAAACTCTGCGTAGAGGTGTACACTTTACCCACTAGTCCGGCTCTGCGATCTCATAGCTAGTGAGACCCGAATCCGAATCTCTTTCTTTCCTCGCACGTCCTAACCTTAACGGTTATACCGGAAGGAGTCAGGCCACCACCATGTCCAAACCGGACAAAACTTTCCCCCTCCTTATCCTCCTGGTGCTCCCCAGCCTTCATAACCCTGGGGTTGGACCGTACGAGTTCAGATTGAGTGACTGCCCACACAGTCTCGAGTGGTTGTACTATTAAAGAGTACAGGTAGTGAAGATGACAAACCGGTCCTTATATGAGGGGACAATCCTTCTGCTCACGCCTAAACCAGCTGAGCCAACACCTTAGGCCCTCCCCTAAACCAGGGAGTCCCTGATTATCCCACTCACAAGGTGATAAGGGTGAAAACCCTTCATCACACACATTTTGAAAAGCATTTTTCTTTTGAAAACTCACACCTGTTCTCAAATCATTTAGAACATATATATCAAGGATTGATTGCGGCAAGCGGCTGGGTGGCCATAATAACTTGTCTCAAAATCATATCATGCATAAAATAACAGGTCGAGGGTTGTGGTTGAAAAATCATAGGTAATTTATGCATCAAAGGGATCCAGTGAGCTTGCCGTGCTTATCCGGCGAAGGGGGAAGAAGAGCTCGCAGAACTGGCTTCTGGCTCCTGGCGTAGACTTGTAGATCTGGCCTCCACGAGACAGTACGAACGCTCCGATAACTATGCAACATGAACAAGTAAACATACAAACAAGCAAGTATACCAACAAATATTTAGTATAGTTGTCAGAATAGAGATATATGGATGGGTAGAGTCTTGAGTAGAATCTGTGTCTTGTGGTGTTGAGAACTTGAGATACTACTAGTGGTGGAGCGGAGGTGCTTACCAGGAGGGTGGACTGGAGGTGAAGCGACACTATGCTGTAGCCGGTAGAGCGGAGTAACTGAGTGGGTGGGCGTTTGCCTTGGCTGAGGGTGTTGAGTGTGTGTGGAGAGGGAGAGGGTAGCTGGGTGTATTTATAGCTGGGTGTATGTGGTGTAGCACAGTGAAGTTCACTGTTGGTGAGAATAATGACGAATGAATCGTCTGACTTAGTCTGAACAGAGAGATTATAGGCAGAATATGGGATAAGAGTATTTTAGGAGTTTTCTGGATTATGAACCATGCTTATGGGATGACATGGTTGGATAGGGAATAATTCGATAAGAATTTAGAAACGAGAATTATTGGAATCTGAGTTTGGAAGCCTGGTTCGAAGGAATCTCAAGTTAAGCGTGCTCAACTTGGAGAAACCTAGGATGGGTGACCAGATGGGAAGTTCCCACTGGAAGGAAAATCACAGTCACCGGAGTTTGTATAACTGGGATATGGGTCTGGCTGGTCTTAGGTGGACTGGACAGCATGATGGATGAGTAGTTGAAATTTGGGGTGATCGGATGATCGATGAATAGTAACGGTGAATAGTAACGGTAAATAGTAACGGTAAAAAGTAACGGTAAAAAGTAACGGTAAATAGTAACGGTAAAAAGTAACGGTGAATAGTAACGGTAAAAAGTAACGGTAAAAAGTAACGGTAAATAGTAACGGTAAATAGTAACGGTAAAAAGTAACGGTGAAAAGTAACGGTAAATAGTAACGGTAAATAGTAACGGTAAAAGTAACGGTAAATAGTAACAGTAAATAGTGATGGTGAATAGTCGTATGAACGAACGATGAACGATGGATAGGAACTATGAACGAACGATGAACGATCGAATGATCGAACGAACGAACGATCGGAATTTTGGCAGCATAACGACAGGAAAAAGATTATTTGGACGAACGAACGGACGAACGATCGAACGATCGGACGAACGGACGAACGAACCATGAACGATCGGACGAACGATCAAACGATCGGACGAACGAATGATCGGAATTTCGGCAGCATAACAGCAGGAAAAAGATTATTTGGACGAACGAACGGACGAACGATCGAACGATCGGACGAACGGACGAACGAACCATGAACGATCGGACGAACGAACGAACAAACTAAGAACAGGGGGACGAACGATCGAAGAATGACCGAACGATCCTTGTGCTAGTGTGTGCTTGTGTGGAACATGGAGTGGGTGTGTGTGGGGGGGGAGAGTTGCCATGAAATGGCTTGGGGTGGGATGAGAGGAGGCCCTTGCCCCTCTATTTATAGCCATGGTGGGGGGATTAGGGGGAGGGATGAGAGGATTAGTGGGAGGATGAGAGGATTAGTGGGAGATTAGCATGGATTTGTCTTATATGAGTGTAATTAGCTTATAGAGCTCACCGTATGATACCGGAGGCATACGTATACGTATGAGCATGAGAAAAGTTATGGAGAAAATATTTGTAGGGACTTGAAAAATGATTCTGAAGGTATTTCTCAGGAAGAAAATACTTGGACATATATCGGTGGAATATTTGGGCAGTATTTCTGAAAGAGTTTGAGGGTGATCACTGGGAAATATTTGTAGGATATTTTGAGGAGGATTTTAGAGAGAATATAGACCACTATATTTTATTTGCTGATATCAACATGCAAACAAACATTTTGAAATGAAATTTGAAATTCATTTTGAATTTAGAGCGAGTTTGAGAAAATTTCAAGATTTGAATTTTTGGGATGCTACAAAGACCCGGTCTCCGTCAATGAGATCCTTTGAAGTTGGCTCGTCCACGTCGGGGACGGCTGACGGAACTGTTCGCGGGGACCCATGCTTTATTTCTTGCGGGGTCATGGCCTCCGATCCGTATAGAAGGCGGAAAGGAGTGAACCCAGTCGCCCTGCACTCGGTTGTGTTTAGCGCCCAGACTGCCTCAGGTAACAAATCGGTCCATCTGCCTTTTTTCATCGAGGAGCATCTTCTTGACAGCTGTGAGATTTTCCCATTGGCGCACTCCACGACCCCGTTGGACTGCGGATGATAAACTGAAGCGAAGGCGAGCTTGGTGTCGATGGAGAAGCAAAAATCCTTGAAATCTTGGCTGTCAAACTGCTTGCCGTTGTCAACTGTTAGTTCGGACGGTACTCCGAAGCGGCAAACAATGTTTTGCCAGAAGAATTTTTGGGCGGTCTTCGATGTTATTGTAGAAACAGCCCTCGCCTCGATCCATTTGGTGAAGTATTCGACGGCTACGAAGGCGAACTTAAGGTTCCCCTGAGCGGTGGGTAGGGGCCCGACAATGTCCAGGCCCCAGCGCTGGAGAGGCCATGAATGGGCAATCAGCTTTGTATACTGCGAGGGGCTGCCTGACCGAGGAGAAAACTTCTGGCAGGCTTCGCAGGACCTTGTGACCCGATTTGCGGCGCAGATCATTGCGGGCCAGTAAAACCCTTGGCGGATCACCTTGGCAGCTAGGGCCCTTGGCCCTGCGTGCGAGCCGCACGTGCCACTATGGACTTCACGTAGGATCTGCATGCCTTCGGTTTCGGTGACGCACTTAAGCATTGGCTGACTGACCCCTTTCTTGTAGAGTTGGCCCTCAATCAGTGCGAAGTCCCGGCTTCGATGTCTGAGGCGCTTGGCCTCGCTGACGTCGTTTGGATGATAGTACCCCTGTAGGAACAGGGTTATTGGTGCCCGCCAGTCTTCGGTCATGATTAGGTTGACTATGCGGTGGCCCTCGCTGTCATTAGTTATTTGGAGCCCTTCGGGGCTCCGGATAGCCGGCGTGCCGATGGTATGAAAGAACACGTCGGAGGGCAAGGGCTCGCCCCTGGCGGCAGCCTTGGCCAATGCGTCGGCCTCCTCGTTCTTAGCCCTATCCACATGCTGCAAGGTGAACCCCTTGAATTGTCTCTCGAGGCTCCGGATGGCCGCGAGGTATTGCATAAGTGCGGGGTCCTTTGCTGCGTAGTCTTTCTCGACCTGGCCAGCAACTATCTTGGAGTCTGTCTTGATGATACAGGTGGTGACTCCGAGGGCCCTTAGCTTGCAGAGGCCGAGGATGACTGCTTCGTATTCTGCTATATTATTTGTGCATCTGTCGGATTCCAGAGCGAAGCTGAGGCGCGCTGCATATCTGTGCTTGACCCCGGCTGGTGAAGTGACGACTGCAGCGGCGCCTGCCCCCGCATGGCACCATGCGCCGTCGCAATGGATAGTCCAAACCTTCTCTGTGGACGGGTCTGGTTGTGTTACTGGCCCAGTCCAGTCGACGACGAAGTCTGCCGGGACTTGTGACTTGATGGCTGTCCTGGGCTCGAAGCTGATGTGGTAGCCGGATAGTTCGGCTGCCCACTTGGCGATCCTCACCGATGCCTCCGGGTTTCTAAATAATTCGCCGAGTCCCCTGTCTGAGGTGACTCGGACCTTGAATGCTTCGAAGTAATGGCGCAGCTTGCGCGAAGACATAACGACTGCGTAGGCAATCTTCTCCAGCTCTGTCATGTTGCACTTGGACGGTGTCAGTACTTCGGAGACATAGTAGACAGGGGATTGCCTGACCACGCCCTCAACTTTCTGCTCCTGCACAAGTGCCACGCTGACTGCATGCGGCGAAGCCGCGACGTAGAGTAATAGGGGGAGCGACGCGTCGGGGCTTGTGAGGATTGCCAGCTCCGACAGGTACTGTTTCAGTGAGGCGAAGGCCGCTGCCTGCTCCGGTCCCTAGGCGAAGTCTTTTGCACCGTGGAGTGTTTTGAGGAAGGGGAGACTTCTCTCGGCGGACCTGGAGATGAATCTGTTGAGAGCGGCCAATCTGCCTGTCAGACGCTGGACGTCCCTGGCAGACTGCGGAGGCGTCATGTTTACGATGGCCTGGATCTTGGTTGGGTTGGCCTCAATGTCGCGGTGTGATACCAGATAGCCCAATATTTTGCCTTGGCGAACGCCGAAGACGCACTTTTCCGGATTCAAGCGGAGTCGTGCGTCTCGCATGTTCGCGAATGTCTCGGCAAGGTCCGCGAGGTGATCTTCCTTGTTCTTGCTGGCGACGACGATGTCATCCACATATGCAAATATGTTTCTGCCAACCTGCCTTTCGAGTACTGTTTTGGTGAGTCTGGAGAAGGTAGACCCGACGTTCTTGAGTCCCTCCGGCATTCTGATGAAGCAATATGTGCCGAAGGGTGTTATAAAGCTGGTGCTGGCCTTGTCTTCCTCCTTCATGTATATCTGGTGGTAGCCGGAGAAGCAGTCGAGGAGTGACATGACCTCGCATCCGGCCGTGCTATCGACTATTTTGTCGATCCGTGGCAACGGGAAATTGTCCTTTGGGCAGGCCTTGTTGAGACTGGTAAAGTCTATGCACATTCGCCATTTCCCGCTTTTTTCTGCACCATTACAACATTGGAGAGCCACATCGGGTAAGCCACTGGCTCGATGAATTTAGCCTCTAGGAGGCGGTGCACCTCCGCCTTGGCGGCCTCTGTCTTTTCGTCGGACATTTTACGAAGCCTCTGCTTTTTTGGTCGCACCGAAGGGTCGAGTCCCAAGCTGTGCTCAATTATGGATCGGCTGACTCCAACCAGGTCGAGGGTGGACCAGGCGAAGACATCTTTATTTTTAGACAGGCAGCGGAGGAGTTTCTCTTCTTCGTGTGAGGTGAGGTCTTCGCTGATAGTGACTGTCTGCTTGGGCGTGGCCTGATCGAGGGGGACAGTCTTGGTCCCATCTTGGCTCTGCAGCTGTGCCTTGTCGTGTTGTTTATCCGTTGGCCTGGCGGGTGCAGAGACCTCACGCTGGGCCGTGAGGCAGTGCACATTCCTCTGACCGGGCACGAAGTCCCGCTCTATGTTGCGCGCCGTCTGCTGGTTGCCATAGACCGTAATGGCGCCTAGCGGTCCTGGTATCTTCATACATAGGTACAGTCCGTGGATGGCGGCTTCGAACTTATTGATGGAGCCCCGGCCCATGATGGCGTTGTACGGATATACCATATCGACGATATCAAAGGTTATTTGCTCACTTCGGGCATTGGGTGCTACACCGAAGGAGAGGGGCAACTCTATCTTGCCGACGGGAAAGGTGCCCTTGCCGCCGAAGCCATACAACGGGTTGTCCGAAGGCTTGAGCAGGCTGTGGCTTATGCCCATGCGGTCGAAGGCGTGAAGGAAGATGATGTCCGCCTGACTGCCGTTGTCGACTAGGACTTTGTGTAGGTCCCAGCCTGCCACGCTGCAATTGATGACCATAGCATCGATGTGGGGGGCGCTGCGCAGGTCGACGTCTCGTGCGTCGAAGGTTAGTGGTACATGGGACCATTTTGTCTGCACGACTGGGCCAGTGACGGCGACATGGTTGATGATGCGGTAGTGATCCCGCTTCTGCCGCTTGGTGTCGAAGTCAGTGCTGGACCCCCTAGTTATCATGTGAATGACTCCGCGATACGGTTGATCGGTGAAGTTTTCTTGCTTGGGGGCGTGGGGGTTGGGGATGTTTTGTTGTTGGTGGGGTGGGGGTGGGGGTGGAGGAGGTACGATTTGTACTTCCTGAAGGTGTTGGTAAGCGTGGTGCGGTGGATGCGGGGCGGGGGCGTGGATGTATGGTGGAGGGTGTTGCTGGTAAGTGTGCGCAACGACTCTTGGGTTGTCGGCCGGCTGCGCCCGTGCCATCCTGTCTCTTGTGGCCTTCACCTCGGGGCAGTCTTTGGTTTGGTGGGCACAGTCTTTGCCGTGGAAGAGGCAGTAGAATCGGCGCGGCGGCTGCGGCGCGCGCCCCCGGCCTCTGCCGCGAGCCCCACCTCCGCGGCCCTGGGGGATATTCCTGGCGACGAGGGGGGTCAGCAGCGGGGTGCTGGTTGGCGATGTTGTGCACTTGCTGCTGACTGCGGCCGTCTCGACCGGAGTCTGGCTGCGGAGTCCTTGTCCACGTGCGGCTGGACTGTGGGGCATCTTTGGGTTTCTGCTGTGACTCAACCTTGCGCTGGTGGAGCTCTTCAGATTTGGCATATTTTTCAAAGAGCTGATATAGCTCCTGGAGGTTCTTGGGTGGATCTCTGATACAGTGGCTGTAGAGGACGCCGGCACGAAGGCCACTGATGGCGTAGTGGATAGCGATCTAATCATCAACGGAGGGCAGCTGTGACTTGAGTGTTAAGAATTTGCAGTAATACTCCCGCAGGGTCTCCTTTTCCAGCTGCTTGCAAAGCGAGAGCTCGGCCAAGGCATCGGTGTCTGGGCGGTACCCTTGGAAGTTGAGCAGGAACTTGTCCCTGAGACTTCTCCATGAATCAACGGACAGTGGAGGCAATCTGGTGAACCAGGTGAGAGCTGGGCCCTCTAGGGCAATGATGAAGGACTTCACCATTGTGGCGTCGTCCCCTCCGGCAGATGCAACGGCGACCTGATAACTCATTATGTATTGCGCCGGGTCAGTGCTGCCGTTGTACTTGGGATAAGTCCCTGCTCGGAAGTTAGCTGGCCAAGGCGTCACTTGCAGGTGTGGCGCCAGGGGACTTCGCTCGTCGAGGTAGTTGACCCCTTGGAATGGCGCGGCGTGCTGGAAGGTGTAGCCACGCAGGGGGAAATGCGGGTCTTCCGGCTGTGCTCGGTGTTGCGGGGGTGGCCCATGCTGCAGGCCGAGGTGGTCTTCGCGCGGGTCTTCTGGTTGTGCGCGCTGCTGGAGGGGTGCCCCTTGCTGCAGGCCAAGGTGGCCTTCACGCTGCATCAGCGTGATCTCTCGCTCGAGGTCTTGGGCCTTCTGCTCCTCGTCGCGTATCATTTGCCGCACCTTTGCTAGTGCGGACACACGCTGGCGCTTGGCCTCCAGTATCTCTTTCTGCCTCTGGAGATTGTGGTTCTTGAGGCGCAGGGCGCGCAGCTGTTCTTCCGCTGAGAAGCCGAGGACTTCACTGTCCTCGGCGAGGCCCGCGTCTTCCAGTGGGGCGAAGCCTGGGGGCGGCTGTGATTGTCCTTGGGGCCGCAGGTGCGGAAGGTGTCGTCTTCGCAGGTGCGGGGAACATTGTCGTCAGTGGGCTCTTGGTGGGTGGATTGGGTGAGGGCGAGGGCCTTGCCCTTACTTGCGGCGAGCAGTGCTGCCTTCGCAGCCTCGTCAGCCTTCGGGTTAGCTCTCTTGGGTGCCATCGCGGGTGGTTTTGTCGTAGCACGAACGGTGGGCGCCAAATGTTGGAATGTCACACCCGGTTTTGGAAGGTAAACCGAATGTGAACCATGTACGTGCCAGGATCAGAACTCACGTACATAGCGATTACATAAATGACTCATCATAGCACAATGCTTCGAATAACAATAAAGGGTAAGTAATAATATGAAAGACTAGAGTCATTTACATAGTAAAATCAAAGTACACAGAATAGAAACGTAGCCAATGTAAATAAACCCACCACAGGCAGCTGACTGGGGGAGGTCGCTAGCCTAATCCTCGAACTCGTCAAAGCCCTAGAACTCCTGGAGATCCGCCTCGACGCCTTCTTCTTTACCTGAGCATAGATTGCACCAAAGGCAACCTGGTGTTTTGTGAAAGCAAGGGTGAGTACACATCAACGTACTCAGCAAATGTCCCGTTTGGCTGAGGTGGACTAGCTTTATGTGGGGTTTAGCTCAAGCAGTTGCTTTTAGTTGGTCAGATATTTATTATTAGTGGAAGCCAAGTTTTATAATATAATCAACCCGTGAATCATTTCCTCATCGAGGAAAAACAATATCATCGTCGAGCCAAAACCATAAATAAAATCATTGTATCTCGAACCATCTGTATCTCTAATCAAAGAGGATCCCAAGGCCGCTCATAACCGTGAGCACGGCTGATATATCAGTTTCATTACCCTCTGCAGAGGTCGCACACTTTACCCATGAGCCGTGATTCCCATTTTGCCCGGGGATCATGACTCCCCATTGATCACTTCCTAGGTGGTCCGGCAGGGTATCACTACGTAGCTTTTACAAAGATTCCCTAGAGGTCATAGCCGCCCGTTAGGTTTCTCCAGTTTGATAAACACAGTACCTCTCCCCGTAGGAGGGTGACTAACAAAAGCAAAACGAAAGAACCTCGGCACTCAGCCTCGGCAAAGCAAGCACTGTGCCTGGACCCCATTGACGGCACGACGGCGAAGCAACTACACCTCTAGTTCCTCTAATTAATTAGCTAAGGGCATCCCATTTCACCCTCATGGTTGCACTGTTATCCCGGGTGGTCTCTCAACGAACAGGTCCTTACGGAGAGGTACTCGGGAAACAGCCCGAGTCCCCTAAATGCCACAAGTATATCATCATGTCCAAAATAAAATCATAGTATCATCATTGTATCTCATCATGTTCATTGATTAAAGTAAAGCGCTAGCATGTAGCTAACCATAGTAACCCAAAAGGTAAATCAAGGACAAGGTAAATAGAAAGCTAGTAAATCCTTAGGTTGTTCATAGTATGCAGGACAGTGTATTATAAAGTAAATGGGACATTATGGGTCAGAGGACACTTGCCTTCACCAAACAGATGCTCAGGGTCTTCAACTTCGTGGAACTCGAAGAGCCAGATCACTTGGTCGCCAACTCTTGATCTTCGATCCCTCGAAGCTCGGAAACGGATCGCAAACTATTCGCGACGCACAGCGAATACCAACAGGCACAAACAAACAAATATATGTATATGCGTAAGAACATTACACCATTCAAATAAAACATAATAAAATATACACAACGAAATAGAGCGTGTTACTACGGTCGCGCGAGGAAAAAGAAACGCGATAGTCGGAGCTACGCTCGAGAAGTTATCGCGTTTACACTAAGTGGGTATGAGTTATAATATTTAATTCAATATAACCATGTTAATTGATATGTATTAAATGCAAGTTAAAAAAACTACTTAGTTTTGACTAACTAACAATATTAACAGTAGACGACTAAATAAATAGTTAATTAACTGGCATGAGTGATTATAAGCGAACGACTTAATATCGCGTGCGGACAGCGCGCGATACACGCGAATGACACATGCCAGTTTCTATTTGTTTGTTGCATGCAGAAGATCATGGAGGGGCAGGAGGGCTAGAGGCATTGCTGCATGCCAGTGCCATGCGTGCGCGTGGAACCCAGGCGGCGGTTTCTTCTTCGTTGATGGCACAAGCGCTGCTTGTAACCGCGCATGGCAGTGAGGCTCGCCGACGACCGACCTTGCAGCAGCGCAGTTGGGGAAGGTTCGACCGGGGGACGCCCGGGTGGGAGCGGCTCGCACGCCCTGGTGGGGGAAACGGCACGCGCGCAACAGGATGGCCACGGCAGCGATGCAAAGCTTTATAGGCGCTCGCAACGGGGCGCACGACAGGAGCGACGAGGTGGGGCTGGGCAGCGTCGGCAACCAGCAGCGGGTGTGGCGGCGCTCGCCAATGCGACGCGCGTGGCTAGGTCAGTGGGGCGTGGTGGCTGGGCAGCCATGGCCGACCATGGGTGGCTGTAGCTTGGCATGCGCACGCGCAAGGGCGTGATGAGGGGCTGCGACGGCTACGGACTAAAAAAAATGAAAAATACCACCGGAGAAGAAAGGTTGCTCACCGGAAATGTATTCGACAACATTGGGGAAGAGGGCATGCAGCGACGGTCCCACGGCTCTGCACCGAGAGCGCTTGTGCGCAAGGACAATGCAACACATGGGAGTTTTCCATGGAGTTTGAGCTGTTGCAGTTTGGGGAAGAAGACATGGAGGGGGGTTTCAATGGTGGGGTACATGTATATAAAGAAGAGGGTGCGAGAGGCAGTTGTCGATTTTGCCGCGGATTGCGTTCTGGTCGAGCGAAAGAGACGGTTGCGTGACGATTTGAGCGAGAAAGTATACGACAGAAACTGAGTTAGGCGGGGGTAGAAAGGGTTAGATAAAATTAGACTAAGGCGGTCAGAGCTGGCCCGTGGGCCCTAGATGACGAGGTAGACGCCGAAGGGGTAGACAGGGATAGACGAGGATCGCCGATGCGAGCAGCATGCTGTTCGCGAGAAGACGCGGTTCGGTGATCACGCAAAAAGGGCACGAGATCTGGAATAGGTTCGACGAGAGGAAGATATATATATATATATATATATATATATATATATAGTCTAGTTTCCAAAATTTTATAGTTTTTGCAACTACTACATTTTAGTTATTTAATTAATATTAGAAAAACTGAAATTCATATTTAATACTCAAAGAAACGTTTTGAAGGTTCCCGAAAGTTTTTCGGAAACGAGATCAACATAATTCAATATAGTTCGAAAACCTTCGCACACATAAACACTATGCAACAACATGAATGCAACAATAAAGATTATCGCTTATATATAACACCAATAACTCTCTATTATTTAGAAAAAAAGAAGAAAAGTAAGTAAAAGGATAGCGTAACACCTGAATTTGGTTGATATTAAGAAAGAAATTTTATACCCCAAATTCAGGGTGTTACATGGAACTTGCTCTCAATCGCAAGGAGGCCAACAAGGGTGAACAGAGGTGATAACAGGGTTACGCGCTAGGAGGCAATAGCTCTGTCAATCTCTCCTCCCACGGGCACTGTACAGGGGTATTTATAGGTACCTGAGCGCCCAGCGCCTTGCGCTAAGGACGCATGTGCCCTCAGCTACCTAGGTTATCCCTAGAATATTCCCATAAAGCGGGGTTACAGACTGTAATTACAGGGATGCCTTTACAGGTTAGGCCCGTAACCGGCGGCGGCCACGCAGGGCCCGTTACAATGGGCCGGGACGCACGTGGGCCTCTGAGCTGGACGAGGCCGCACTGTGGGATGACTTCGTCGCCGGTCTTCGTCTGGTGCCGATCAAGCGAAGGGTGTCCCTGCCTGTTCTGTCTCTGTCTGACCAGCGGTTATCAGCGAAGACTTCGAGCGAGGGGTGGCGCCTTTGCCTTCGCCCCAACAATTTGCAAATCTCCAAATATGTGAACCATATGAGCTAAGGTTCCCTATTTCCATTATTTTTGCACTTAGGTCCAAGATGTGCACACTTTTACAGATAACCCCCTAGGGTTTCAGTCCAGGGTTTTTTAGGGGTCTATTTAAGGTTTTTGGTGCTTCTAGGGTTTGGATGCTACTTGAGTCCATCCATGGTGATATTTTATAATCATTTTAACTAAGTTTTGAAGTTCTCTCTTAGTTAGGCTTTGTTTATTCTTCTGAGCCCAGTTTAGGGTTAAGTACCCTACTCTAGGGTTTCACCCATAAAATGTCATATCAATACAACTTGTTTGAAATTTTTGCCTAGTGAATGCATTCTAGGTGTAACAAACACATGATATGACAATGTTTATGATGTTATGCTCAAGTTTTAGTGGCAGTAACACCAGGGGTGTTACACGGCAAACCCCCAGTCGGCTGCCTATGTAGGCCGTGTGTATCTACGTTTCTTTTCCGCACTTTGATTATTGTTAAAGACTATGTGGATGTCTCAGACATCATGATGTAATTGACTATTATACCCTCTTTTATGTCATTATTTTAGCAATGTGTGATGATGTCCAGTTATGTAACTGTTGTGTACGTGAATTGCTGATCCTGGCACGTACATGGTTCGCATTCGGTTTGCCTTCTAAAACTGGGTGTGACATAGGTGGTATCAAAGTCGTGCTGACTGTAGGACCGCTAACCTAGAATAGAATGGTCGTTCTAAGGATTATAGACCCCTATTATTACCTTGACTTTGGTATCCCTTCAAAAATTGGTCAAATCGACCAAACCTATGTTCTACTATATATTATTATACCTTGCTGAAAATTTTATTTTATTCTAATTCCTCATTTATTTATGGTCTACTTGCTGGTCATTTTAGTTATGTTCTCACTCTTATGCTTACGGTGTCTTTTGTAGATGGCTCGTCTTAGACACACTGCACGGAAGTCAGTCATTCCTTTCTTGCCTACTCGTCTCGCGGAGCGTCCGCTTCGCTGTCTAGTGACTGGTCAGTCTAGCCACTTGGAGAGGCTGCACCACCGCCTGCACGAGGAACAGGAGCGTCGATGACAGGAGCTGGAGCAGCAGGACTCTTCTTTCTCGCTTCAGCAGGAGATAGAGTCTGTGAGGAGTTGTTCCCCTGTGCTCCCACTGGAGGCGCCCCCTGCACCACCACTGAGCGCCCCAGCCGCTGGAGTAGCTGTTGGAGGAGACCCAGACGGCGGAGGTGGTGACAGCAGCTCGAGCCACGACACCGACCTTTCAGAGGAGCAGGAGTTGGAAGGATGGGTTGCCTGACCCATCACTCGCGACGCCGCTCGCGGGTGTCATTTCCACAATGTGCTCGACACCTTCCTACGCCAGGCACTCGACCGGCGTACTTGGTCCATCGAGTATCGTTGTGTTGTCTTTCAGCATAGTCGCGGGGTTTACCCGGACCGCTGGGAGGCGACCTGCTTGGTGCGCCGTCCGGAGAACAGTCTCCGGGGTGTGGAGGTCTGCTCAGAGCACTATTCTATCTCTGAGCGGGACTCGGCTGAGGCGGCCATGCAAGATGTCGCATGGCGTGCGCTTTCGCACTACTTCTCAATGCTCGGCGGGGTAGCCGATGGTCTTAACCTGAAGTATTACCCCCGCCGTCCATCTGGCAGCACAAAAGGCGTGGTTGTCTCACCTGTTGGTGAGGACAATCCTAGGTTGAGCAGCACAGTCAACCTAGCCGCCGTGCTAAACATGGAGCTAGACCATGCATTAGACGAGCTGAGTAGGGCTCGTGCTGAGATTGCCCAGCTGTGGGCTGAGCGCGCGGAGCATCGTCACCTGGAGGATGGCTCCCTCGCTCCAATCGGGACTCAGCACCCGTACCCCTCACCTCAGCGTGGACACCAGGCTTATGGCAACCCCGACTGCAGGACCAAGATAAATTTAGAACCATAGATCTTCAACGTCAGATCTTGTAATTAATGCAAATATATATATAGAAGTTATAGTCTTAGCATCAGTCTTACTCTTAGTTAGTCTTAGTTAGATAGGGTAGTTTGCTTATCCTGTGCCTTTATGTTTGTCATGATGAACTATGTTGGATTTGGATCTTTGTAATGACTGTCGCCAGGGTGTAGGTATCCCCTGCACTTTAGTTTACCTGTTAAGTGTTAATAAAATTAGTTACCTAGTTGGGAAGCCCTTTTGTTCTACTTTCCTCTTTATCTGAGAAGTTGTGTTTGCCTGTGTTGGAAGTCAGTGAAGATGTTCATCTGTTCAGTATTGTGGAAGGATTCTATACTATTTTCTTATGCTGTAAGCTTGCAAGATCAGTTCTGATGTGTGATTGCATTCTACAGATGTCAGACAACAGGCGCAGAGGAGGAAGGCGTGCTCAGCAGGAGCAGGCAGCACCGCAAGATGAGGCACCCCATCAACAGCTGCCACCCCCGCCCCTGATGACCATCGAGCAGATGTTCCTAATGCAGACTCAGGCAGTTCAAGCCATCGGTCCGACTCTGGCCGCCATTCAGCAGCAGCAGCAGCAGCCACCACCCCAGCCTCAGATGCCCAGAGATAAGCGTGCTGAATTCATGAGAGGTCATCCCCTAGTGTTTGCTCACTCTGCTGACCCCATGGATGCTGATGATTGGTTGCGCACTGTGGAGCGGGAGTTGCACACCGCTCAGTGCAACGACAGTGAAGGAGGAGTTCCTGGCGCTCAAGCAAGGGCCTATGTCTGTCAGTGAGTACCGAAACAAGTTTCTGCAACTGTCCCGCTATGCTCCTGAGGATGTCAACACAGATGCCAAGCGGCAGTATCGCTTCTTGAGAGGCTTGGTCGACCCTCTACAGTATCATCTGATGAATCATACCTTCCCCACTTTTCAGCACCTGATTGACAGAGCAATCATGACAGAGAGAAAGCACAAAGAGATGGAGGTTCGTAAGCGTAAGATCAGTGGACCCCAGCCTGGAAGCAACAATCGCCCTCGTTTCTCAGGCAACCCACCTCAGCAGTTCAGGCAGAACCAGCGCCCACCTCAGCAGCAGCAGTTTCCAAGGCAGTACCCTCAGCACCAGCAGCAGAATCACCAAAACAATCAGTCAGGAGGAGGTCAGTTCCAGAGGCAGAATCAGCAGGCACCTCGTCTTCCCGCCCCAGCAACCCACCAGAGCAGTCAGGCAGCACCAGTTCAGGGTGGAAGCAGAGCATGTTTCCATTGTGGAGAGCAAGGCCATTGGGTGATGCAATGTCCGAAGAAGGCAACCCATCAGCAGTCAGGCCCTAGTGCCCCAGCAAAGCAGAATGTGTCTCAGCCTGGAGCAGGCAACCGCTCTCAGCAACGCTACAACCATGGGAGACTGAATCACTTGGAGGCTGAAGCAGTTCAGGAAACCCCCGGCATGACAGTAGGTATGTTTCCAGTCGACTCCCATATTGCAGAAGTGTTTTTTGATACTGGAGCAACGCATTCATTTATTACTGCATCATGGGTAGAAGCACATAATCTTCCAGTCACTACTATGTCAACCCCCATTCAAATTGACTCAGCCGATGGTAGAATTCGAGCCGATAGCATTTGCTTGAATGTAAGTGTGGAAATAAGGGGATAGCATTTCCCCCTAATCTCATAGTAATGGGTACTCAGGGAATAGATGTCATCCTAGGGATGAATTGGCTAGATAAGTACCAAGCAATTATCAGCTGTGATAAGAGGACAATCAAGTTGATGTCCCCACTAGGAGAGGAAGTGGTGACCGAGTTAGTCTCACCTGAGCCAAGGAAAGGAAGTTGTCATCAGATGGCTATTGATAGCAAAGAGCCAGATTCACTTGAGATTATCAAGGTTGTGTCAGAATTTCTAAATGTGTTTCTGGAAGACTTACCAGGTATGCCACCAGAGCGGAAAGTTGAGTTTGCTATAGAGATTCTTCCTGGCACCGCCCCCATTTCTAAAAGAGCCTACAGAGTATCTGGACCAGAGTTGGTTGAACTCAAGAAGCAGATTGATGAACTGTCAGAGAAAGGTTACATCCGGCCAAGCACCTCGCCTTGGGCCGCCCCTGTCCTGTTCGTGGAGAAGAAAGATGGAACCAGAAGGATGTGTATCGATTATCGAGCTCTAAATGAGGTCATGATCAAGAACAAGTACTCCTTGCCCAGAATAGAAGATCTGTTCGACCAGTTGAGAGGAGCCAGCGTGTTCTCAAAGATAGATCTGAGGTTAGGTTATCATCAGCTCAGGATTCGACCTTCAGACATTCCGAAGACGACATTCATTACCAAGTATGGGTTGTATGAGTTCACTGTGATGTCTTTTGGCCTAACAAATGCATCAGCCTTATTCATGAATCTGATGAACAGTGTATTTATGGATTATCTTGACAAGTTCATGGTGGTATTCATTGATGATATTCTTATATATTCTCAAAGCGAAGAAGATCATGCGGGTCATTTGAGAATGGTTTTGCAGAGATTGCGAGAGCACCAGCTGTATGCAAAGTTGAGCAAGTGTGAGTTCTGGATTGATGAAGTCCTGTTCTTGGGTCACATAATAAACAAAGAAGGATTGGTTGTGGATCCGAAGAAAGTGGCAGACATTCTAAATTAGAAAGCGCCAACAGATGCTCGGGGAATCAAGAGCTTCATTGGAATGGTCGGATATTATCGGCGATTCATTGAAGGGTTTTCAAAGATTGCGAAACCAATGACAGCTTTGCTAGGCAACAAGGTTGAGTTCAAGTGGACCCAGAAATGCCAAGAAGCCTTTGAAGCGCTGAAAGAGAAGTTGACTACAGCGCATGTCTTAGTCTTACCTGATGTGCACAAGCCATTCTCAGTGTATTGCGATGCTTGTTACACTGGTTTGGGATGCATGTTGATGCAAGAGGGAAGAGTTGTGGCTTACTCATCCCGACAGCTGAAGGTTCATGAGAAGAATTATCCAATCCATAACCTAGAGTTGGCAGCAGTGGTTCATGCACTGAAGACATGGAGGCACTATCTGTATGGGCAGAAATGCGATGTTTACACAGACCACAAGAGTCTGAAGTACATATTCACTTAGTCGGAGCTAAATATGAGGCAACGAAGATGGTTAGAGTTGATCAAAGACTATTAATTGGAGATTCATTACCATCCAAGCAAAGCGAACATAGTGGCAGATGCTTTGAGCAGCAAGAGTCAGGTCAACCTGATGGTTGCTCATCCGATGCCTTATGAGCTGGCCAAAGAGTTTGACAGGTTGAGCCTCGGATTTCTGAACAATATGCGAGGAGTAACAGTTGAGTTAGAGCCTACCCTAGAGCGGGAAATTAAATAAGCATAGAAGAATGATGAGAAGATCAGTGAAATCCGGCAGCTGATTCCGGAAGATGCAGAAGGTGTGAAATGGTTCAAGGACCGCTTGTGTGTCCCCAATGTCCAGTCCATTCAGGAGTTGATCCTCAAGGAAGCTCATGAGTCAGCTTATTCTATACACCCTAGAAGTGAGAAGATGTATCAGGATCTGAAGAAGAAATTCTGGTGGTACGGAATGAAAAGGGAGATCGCAGAGCATGTGGCTATATGTGACAGTTGTCAAAGGATCAAGGCAAAGCATCAGAGGCCAGCTGGATTGTTGCAACCGTTGCGAATTCCTCAGTGGAAATGGGATGAAATCGGAATGGATTTCATAGTCGGATTGCCTCGCACTCCGATGCCATTTGGGTAGTAGTGGACCGTTTAACCAAGTCAGCCCACTTCATACCCGTCAAGACCAACTACAACAGTGCTGTATTGGCAGAGTTGTACATGTCCCGGATCGTTTGTCTTCATGGTGTGCCAAAGAAGATAGTGTCAGACAGAGGAACGTAGTTCACCTCTCATTTCTGGCAGCAGTTGCATGAAGCCTTGGGTACCACCCGCAGACAGACGGTCAGACTGAAAGAACTAATCAAATCCTCTAAGATATGTTGAGAGCTTGTGCGTTGCAAGATCAGTCCGGATGGGACAAGAGGTTACCTTATGCAGAGTTCTCCAAAAACAACAGTTACCAGGCCAGCTTGAAGATGTCACCATTTCAGGCGCTTTTTTGGGAGGAGTTGTAGAACTCCGTTGCAATGGGATCAGCCTGGAGAAAAGCAAGTGTTTGGGCCAGACATTTTGCTCGAAGTTGAGGAGAACATCAAGATGGTTCGAGAGAACCTGAAGATAGCGCAATCAAGGCAGCGAAGTTATGCAGACACAAGAAGAAGAGAGCTGAGTTTCGAAGTTGGAGATTTTGTATAACTGAAAGTGTCACCTATCAAAGGAGTCAGAAGATTCGGAGTCAAAGGGAAGCTAGCACCCCGCTATGTTGTTCTGTATCAGATTCTCGCAAGGCGTGGAGAAGTGGCCTATCAGCTCAGTCTGCCAGAAGGCTTGTCCGCAGTGCATGATGTCTTCCATGTGTCTTAGTTGAAGAAGTGTCTGCGTGTGCTAGAAGAGCAGTTGCCAGTGGAAAGTGAAAGGGAATTAGGCTTACACCTAGTTCCTAAATAATTTTGATGGTTGAATTGCCCAACACAAAAAAATTGGACTAACTAGTTTGCTCTAGTGTATAAGTTATACAGGTGCCAAAGGTTCACACTTAGCCAATAAAAAGACCAGGTATTGGGTTCAACAAAAGAGCAAAGGGACAACCGAAGGCACCTCTGGTCTGGCGCACCGGACTGTCCGGTGTGCCACCGGACTGTGTACGGTGCACCAGAGGACTTCAACTCAAACTCGTCACCTTCGGGAAAATCCAGAGGCGACTCCGCTATAATTCACCGGACTGTCCGGTGCTCCAAGGAAGAGTGGCCTCAGGAACTCGCCAGCTTCGGGAATTCACAACGCCTAGTCCGCTATAATTCACCGGACATGTCCGGTGTACACCGGACTGTCCGGTGTGACATCGAAGCAACGGATACTTCGGCGCCAACGGCTACCTGCAGTGCAATAAATGCGCGCCAGCGCGCGCAGAAGTCAGGCACGCCCATACTGGCGCACCGGACACTCTACAGTACATGTCCGGTGCGCCACCGGACATCCAGGCGGGCCCAGAAGATAGTGCTCCAACGGTCGAATCCCAACGGCTTTGGTGACGTGGCTGGCGCACCGGACTGTCCGGTGCACCATACGACAGTCAGCCCCACCAAACGGCTAGTTTGGTGGTTGGGGCTATAAATACCCCCAACCACCCACCATTCATTGCATCCAAGTTTTTCCTACTTCAACCACTTACAAGAGCTAGGCATTCAATTCTAGACACACTTAAGAAATCAAATCCTCTCCCAAATTCCACACAACGCCCTAGTGCTTAGAGAGAGAGATTTGCTTGTGTTCTTTCGAGTTCTTGCGCTTGGATTGCTTTCTTCTTTCTTTGATTCTTCATTGCGATCAAACTCACTTGTAATTGTGGCAAGAGACACCAATCTTGTGGTGATCCTTGTGGGAACTTTGTGTTCCAAGCATTTGAGAAGAGAAAGCTCACTCGGTCCGAGGGACCGTTTGAGAGAGGGAAAGGGTTGAAAGAGACCCGGTCTTTGTGACCACCTCAACGGGGAGTAGGTTTGCGAGAACCGAACCTCGGTAAAACAAATCCACGTGTCTCACTCCTTATTCGCTTGCGATTTGTTTTGCACCCTCTCTCGCGGACTCGATTATATTTCTAACGCTAACCCGGCTTGTAGTTGTGATTATTTTTGAGAATTTCAGTTTCGCCCTATTCACCCCCCTCTAGGCGACTTTCAATTGGTATCAGAGCCCGGTGCTTCATTAGAGCCTAACCGCTCGAAGTGATGTCGGGAGAACTCGCCAAGAAGAAGATGGAGACCGGCGACAAGCCCACTACAAGCCACGGGAAGGCTTCATCGGAAGAGTCCCGCAACAAGGAGAAGAAGAGGGAGAAGAAGAAGGAGAAGAAGACTTCTTCTCACAAGTCGCATCGGAGTGGCGACAAGATAAAGAAGATGAGGAAGGTGGTCTACTACGAGACCGACACCTCATCGCCATCTACCTCTGGCTCCGACGCACCCTCCATAACTTCTAAGCGCCATGAGCGCAAGAAGTTTAGTAAGATCCCCCTACGCTACCCTCGCATTACTAAACATACACCTTTACTTTCCGTCCCATTAGGCAAACCACCAACTTTTGATGGTGAAGATTATGCTAGGTGGAGTGATTTAATGCGATTTCATCTAACCTCACTCCACAAAAGTATATGGGATGTTGTTGAGTTTGGTGCACTGGTACCATCCGTAGGGGATGAAGACTATGATGTGGATGAAGTGGCCCAAATCGAGCACTTCAACTCCCAAGCCACAACAATACTCCTCGCCTCTCTAAGTAGGGAGGAGTACAACAAGGTGCAAGGATTAAAGAGCGCCAAGGAAGTTTGGGACGTGCTCAAGACCACGCACGAGGGTGATGAACTCACCAAGATCACCAAGCGGGAAACGATCGAGGGGGAGCTCGGTCGCTTCCGTCTTCGCCAAGGGGAGGAGCCACAAGACATGTACAACCGGCTCAAAACCTTGGTGAACCAAGTGCGCAACCTCGGGAGCAAAAAGTGGGATGACCACGAGGTGGTTAAGGTTATTCTAAGATCTCTTATTTTCCTTAACCCTACTCAAGTACAATTAATTCGTGGTAATCCTAGATATACACTAATGACTCCCGAGGAAGTAATCGGGAATTTTGTGAGCTTTGAATTTATGATCAAGGGCTCACGGAAGATCAACGAGCTTGACGGTCCTTCTACGTCCGAAGCTCAACCGGTCGCATTCAAGGCGACGGAAGAGAAAAAGGAGGAGTCTACACCGAGTAGAACACCCATCGACACCTCCAAGCTCGACAACAAGGAGATGGCGCTTGTCATCAAAAGCTTTCGTCAAATCCTCAAGCAAAGGAGGGGGAAGGATTACAAGCCCCGCTCCAAGAAGGTTTGCTACAAGTGTGGTAAGCCCGGTCACTTTATTGCAAAATGTCCTATTTCTAGTGACAGTGACAGGGGCGATGACAAGAAGGGGAGAAGAAAGGAGAAGAAGAGGTACTACAAGAAGAAGGGCGGCGATGCCCATGTTTGTCGGGAGTGGGACTCCGACGAAAGCTCTAGCGACTCCTCCGACGACGAGGACGCCGCCAACATCGCCGTCACCAAGGGACTTCTCTTCCCCAACGTCGGCCACAAGTGCCTCATGGAAAAGGACGGCAAAAAGAAGAAGGTTAAATCCAAATCCTCCACTAGATATGAGTCTTCTAGTGATGAAAATGCTAGTGATGAGGAAGATAACTTACGCACTCTTTTTGCCAACCTCAACATGCAACAAAAAGAGAAACTTAATGAATTAATTAGTGCCATTCATGAAAAGGATGATCTCTTGGACACCCAAGAGGACTTCCTTATTAAAGAAAATAAGAAGCATGTTAAGGTCAAAAATGCTTACGCTCTAGAAGTAGAAAAATGTGAAAAACTTTCTAGTGAGCTAAGCTCTTGCCATGAAACTATTGACAACCTTAGAAATGAAAATGCTAATTTGTTAGCTAAGGTTGATTCAAATGCTTGTAATGTTTTAATTCCCAATCCTAGAAATAATAATGATGATTTGCTTGCTAAGATTGAAGAATTAAAAATGTCTCTCGCTAGCCTTAGGATTGAAAATGAAAAATTGCTTGCTAAGGCTAAAGAATTAGATGTTTGCAATGCTACAATTTCCGACCTTAGAACTAAAAATGATATATTGCATGCTAAGGTTGTAGAATTGAAATCTTGCAAACCCTCTACATCTACCGTTGAGCACACTTCTATTTGTACTAGATGTAGAGACGTTGATATTAATGCTATACATGATCACATGGCTTTAATTAAACAACAAAATGATCATATAGCAAAATTAGATGCTAAAATTGCCGAGCATAACTTAGAGAATGAAAATTTTAAATTTGCTTGTAGTATGCTTTATAATGGGAGACGCCCTGGCATCAAGGATGGCATTGGCTTCCAAAGGGGAGACAATGTCAAACTTAGTGCCCCTCCTAAAAGATTGTCTAATTTTGTTAAGGGCAAGGCTCCCATGCCTCAGGACAACGAGGGCTACATTTTGTACCCTGCCGGTTATCCTGAGAGCAAGATTAGGAGAATTCACTCTAGGAAGTCTCACTCTGGCCCAAATCATGCTTTTATGTATAAGAATGAGACATCTAGTTCTAGGCAACCAACCCGTGCTAAGTTGCCTAAAAGGAGAACTCCTAATGCATCAAATGATCATGACATCTCATTCAAAACCTTTGATGCATCATATGTTTTAACTAACAAATCCGGCAAGGTAGTTGCCAAGTTTGTTGGGGGCAAACACAAGGGCTCCAAGACTTGTGTTTGGGTACCCAAAGTTCTTGTTTCTAATGCCAAAGGACCCAAAACCATTTGGGTACCTAAAGTCAAGAACTAAAATGTTTTGTAGGTTTATGCATCCGGGGGCTCAAGTTGGATCATCGACAGCGGATGCACAAACCACATGACAGGGGAGAAGAAAATGTTCTCCTCCTATGAGAAAAACCAAGATCCCCAACGAGCTATCACATTCGGGGATGGAAACCAAGGTTTGGTCAAAGGATTGGGTAAAATTGCTATATCACCTGACCATTCCATTTCCAATGTTTTTCTTGTAGATTCATTAGATTACAATTTGCTTTCTGTATCTCAATTATGCAAAATAGGCTACAACTGTCTATTTACTGATGTAGGTGTCACTGTCTTTAGAAGGAGTGATGATTCAGTAGCATTTAAGGGAGTGTTAGAAGGTCAGCTATACTTAGTAGATTTTGATAGAGCTGAACTCGACACTTGCTTAATTGCTAAGACTAACATGGGTTGGCTCTGGCACCGCCGACTAGCCCATGTTGGGATGAAGAATCTTCACAAGCTTCTAAAGGGAGAGCACATTTTAGGATTAACAAATGTTCATTTTGAGAAAGACAGGATTTGTAGCGCTTGCCAAGCAGGGAAGCAAGTTGGTGCTCACCATCCACACAAGAACATTAAGACTACTGACAGGCCACTGGAGCTCCTACACATGGATCTATTCGGCCCGATCGCTTACATAAGCATCGGCGGGAGTAAGTACTGTCTAGTTATTGTGGATGATTATTCTCGCTTCACTTGGGTATTCTTTTTGCAGGAAAAATCTCATACCCAAGAAACATTAAAGGGATTCTTGAGACGGGCTCAAAATGAGTTCGGCTTAAGGATCAAGAAAAATAGAAGCGACAACGGGACGGAGTTCAAGAACTCACAAATTGAAGGCTTCCTTGAGGAGGAGGGCATCAAGCATGAGTTCTCTTCTCCCTACACCCCACAACAAAATGGTGTAGTGGAAAGGAAGAATAGAACTCTATTGGACATGGCAAGAACCATGCTTGATGAGTACAAGACTTCGGATCAGTTTTGGGCCGAGGCGGTCAACACCGCCTGCTACGCCATCAACCGGTTATATCTACACCGAATCCTCAAGAAGACATCTTATGAACTCCTAACTGGTAAAAAGCCCAATATTTCATATTTTAGAGTCTTTGGTAGCAAATGTTTTATTCTTGTTAAAAGAGGTAGAAAATCTAAATTTGCTCCTAAGACAGTAGAAGGCTTTTTACTAGGATATGATTCAAACACAAGGGCATATAGAGTCTTTAACAAGTCCTCCGGACAAGTTGAAGTTTCTTGTGACGTTGTGTTTGATGAGACTAACGACTCTCAAGTAGAGCGAGTTGATCTCGATGAGATAGGTATTGAAGAGGCTCCGTGCATCGCGCTAAGGAACATGTCCATTGGGGATGTGTGTCCTAAGGAATCCGAAGAGCCTCCAAATGCACAAGATCAACCATCCTCCTCCACGCAAGCATCCCCACCAACTCAAAATGAGGATGAGGCTCATGTTGATAAAGGAGAAGATCAATCAAATGAGCCATCTCAAGATGACGGCAATGATCAAGGGGGAGATTCAAATGATCAAGACAAGGAGGATGAAGAACAAAGACTGCCACACCCAAGAGTCCACCAAGCAATCCAACGAGATCACCCCGTCGACACCATCCTCGGCGACATTCATAAGGGGGTAACCACTAGATCTCGTGTTGCACATTTTTGTGAGCATTACTCTTTTGTTTCCTCTATTGAGCTACACAGGGTAGAGGAAGCACTACAAGATTCGGATTGGGTGGTGGCGATGCAAGAGGAGCTCAACAACTTCACTAGGAATGAGGTATGGCACTTAGTTCCACGTCCTAACCAAAATGTTGTAGGAACCAAGTGGGTTTTCCGCAACAAGCAAGATGAGCATGGTGTGGTGACAAGGAACAAAGCTCGACTTGTGGCCAAGGGATACTCCCAAGTCGAAGGTTTGGATTTTGGTGAAACCTATGCACCCGTAGCTAGGCTTGAGTCAATTCGCATATTATTGGCCTATGCTACTTACCATGGCTTTAAGCTTTATCAAATGGACGTGAAAAGTGCCTTCCTCAATGGGCCAATCAAGGAAGAGGTCTACGTTGAGCAACCTCCCGGCTTTGAAGATAGTGAGTACCCTAACCATGTGTATAAGCTCTCTTAAGGCGCTTTATGGGCTCAAGCAAGCCCCAAGAGCATGGTATGAATGCCTTAGGGATTTCCTTATCACTAATGGATTCAAAGTCGGCAAGGCCGATCCTACACTCTTTACTAAAACTCTTGAAAATGATTTGTCTGTATGCCAAATTTATGTTGATGATATTATATTTGGGTCTACTAACGAATCTACATGTGAAGAGTTTAGTAGGATTATGACACAAAAATTCGAGATGTCTATGATGGGGGAGTTGAAGTATTTCTTAGGATTTCAAGTGAAGCAACTCCAAGAGGGCACCTTCCTAAGCCAAATGAAGTACACTCAAGATATTCTAAGCAAGTTTGGAATGAAGGATGCCAAACCCATCAAGACACCCATGGGAACCAATGGGCATCTCGACCTCGACGAAGGAGGTAAATCCGTCGATCAAAAGGTATACCGGTCGATGATAGGTTCTTTGCTATATTTATGTGCATCTCGACCGGATATTATGCTTTCCGTATGCATATGTGCAAGATTCCAAGCCGACCCTAAGGAAGCCCACCTTACGGCCGTAAAACGAATCTTGAGATATTTGGTTTATACTCCTAAGTTTGGGCTTTGGTATCCTAGGGGATCCACTTTTGATTTGATTGGTTATTCGGATGCCGATTGGGCGGGGTGTAAAATCAATAGAAAGAGCACATCGGGGACTTGCCAGTTCTTGGGAAGATCCTTGGTGTCTTGGGCTTCAAAGAAGCAAAATTCGGACGCTCTTTCTACCGCCGAAGTCGAGTATATTGCCGCAGGACATTGTTGCGCACAACTACTTTGGATGAGGCAAACCCTTAGGGACTATGGTTACAAATTAACCAAAGTTCCTTTGCTATATGATAATGAAAGTGCAATCAAAATGGCGGATAATCCCGTCGAGCATAGCCGCACTAAACACATAGCCATTAGGTATCACTTTTTAAGGGATCACCAACAAAAGGGAGATATCGAGATTTCTTACATTAATACTAAAGATCAATTAGCCGATATCTTTACCAAGCCACTTGATGAACAAACTTTTAACAAACTTAGGCATGAGCTAAATATTCTTGATTCTAGGAACTTCTTTTGTTGATTTGCACACATAGCTCATTTATATACCTTTGATCATGTCTCTTTCATATGCTATGACTAATGTGTTTTCAAGTCTATTTCAAATCGAGTCATAGGTATATTGAAAGGGAATTGGAGTCTTCGGCGAAGACAAAGGCTTCCACTCCGTAACTCATCCTTCGTCGTCGCTCCGCGCATCTCTCCATCTTTTGGGGGAGAATCCAATGCAATAGGACTTCGTCTTTAGTATAATCTTCACTTATTTATTTATGACCAAAGAGGGAGAAAGTATCAAAGAAGGCTCTAATGATTCCGTTTTTGGCGATTCATGCCAAAGGGGGAGAGAGTAAGAGCCCAAAGCAAAAGGACCGCACCACCACCAATCTGTAAAAATTTAGTTTTTCAAAGAGTATTTTCAAATTGGTATCTTACTTGTGATATATTTTCAAATTGGTATCTTACTTGTGATATAATTTCAAATTGGTATAACCTCTTCAAAATTAATATCAAAACCCTCTTGAACACTAAGAGGAGGATTTCATTAAGGGGGAGTTTTGTTTAGTCAAAGGAAAAGCATTTGAAACAGGGGGAGGAAATTTCAAATCTTGAAGATGCTTTGCAAAATCTTATTCATTTACCTTTGACTATTTGCAAAAGAACTTTGAAAAGGATTTACAAAAGAATTTGCAAAAACAAAACATGTGGTGCAAGCGTGGTCCAAAATGTTAAAAACAAAGAAACAATCCATGCATATCTTGTAAGTATTTATATTGGCTCAATTCCAAGCAACCTTTGCACTTACATTATGCAAACTAGTTCAAATTGTATACTTCTCTATTTGCTTTGGTTTGTGTTGGCATCAATCACCAAAAGGGGGAGATTGAAAGGGAATTAGGCTTACACCTAGTTCCTAAATAATTTTGATGGTTGAATTGCCCAACACAAATAAATTGGACTAACTAGTTTGCTCTAGTGTATAAGTTATACAGGTGCCAAAGGTTCACACTTAGCCAATAAAAAGACCAGGTATTGGGTTCAACAAAAGAGCAAAGGGACAACCGAAGGCACCTCTGGTCTGGCGCACCGGACTGTCCGGTGTGCCACCGGACAGTGTACGGTGCACCAGAGGACTTCAACTCAAACTCGTCACCTTCGGGAAAATCCAGAGGCGACTCCGCTATAATTCAACAGACTGTCCGATGTACACCGGACAGTGTCCGGTGCTCCAAGGAAGAATGGCCTCAGGAACTCGCCAGCTTCGGGAATTCACAACGCCTAGTCCGCTATAATTCACCGGACATGTCCGGTGTACACCGGACTGTCCGGTGTGACATCGAAGCAACGGATACTTCGGCGCCAACGGCTACCTGCAGTGCAATAAATGCGCGCCAGCGCGCGCAGAAGTCAGGCACGCCCATACTGGCGCACCGGACACTCTACAGTACATGTTCGGTGCGCCACCGGACATCCAGGCGGGCCTAGAAGACAGTGCTCCAACGGTCGAATCCCAACGGCTTTGGTGACGTGGCTGGCGCACCGGACATGTCCGATGTGCACCGGACTGTCCGGTGCACCATACGACAGTCAGCCCCACCAAACGGCTAGTTTGGTGGTTGGGGCTATAAATACCTCCAACCACCCACCATTCATTGCATCCAAGTTTTTCCTACTTCAACCACTTACAAGAGCTAGGCATTCAATTCTAGACACACTTAAGAAATCAAATCCTCTCCCAAATTCCACACAACGCCCTAGTGCTTAGAGAGAGAGATTTGCTTGTGTTCTTTCGAGCTCTTGCGCTTGGATTGCTTTCTTCTTTCTTTGATTCTTCATTGCGATCAAACTCACTTGTAATTGCGGCAAGAGACACCAATCTTGTGGTGATCCTTGTGGGAACTTTGTGTTCCAAGCATTTGAGAAGAGAAAGCTCACTCGGTCCGAGGGACCGTTTGAGAGAGGGAAAGGGTTGAAAGAGACCCGGTCTTTGTGACCACCTCAACGGGGAGTAGGTTTGCGAGAACCGAACCTCGGTAAAACAAATCCACGTGTCTCACTCCTTATTCGCTTGCGATTTGTTTTGCACCCTCTCTCGCGGACTCGATTATATTTCTAACGCAAACCCGGCTTGTAGTTGTGATTATTTTTGAGAATTTCAGTTTCGCTCTATTCACCCCCCCCCCCTCTAGGCGACTTTCAGAAGGTCTAGAGGTCCAGGGGGACTTGACCTATATAGAGAAGCCAGCGCAGATTCTTGAGACTACAGACAAAGTCACCCGGAGGAAAACTATCAGAATGTGCAAAGTCAGATGGAGTCACCACTCTGAGGAAGAAGCAACCTGGGAGCGTGAAGATGATCTGATGGCCAAATATCCTGAACTCTTTGCTGGCCAACCTTGAATCTCGAGGGTGAGATTCTTTTAAGGGGGCTAGGTTTGTAACGCCCTGAATTTGGGGTAGAACTTTTTCTTCTTTTTACTCACCAAATTCAGGCGTTACTCTCTTTTCTCTTCCCGTTTCGCTCCTTCTTCCCAATTTCAAAGCAGTATAGCGACTGGTGTCCAGATCGAGTGTAAACAAAACCTAAGTTTACATGGGTGTTGCCATGCTGAATCATATTTCTTTTGTCTGATGTTGTGTTTAGTCGCGTGTGTTGCTTAGTCTCGTTTCGGATTTTGCTTCGCGAATTGATTTCCGATCTGTGGTTGTGCATGCCACGGGGTTTTGACCCATAGTGCGGCCCAGCCCAGCCTGACCCAGCCCGGCCCAGCTCGGCCCGCGCGCCCCTGGCGCCCGTGCCCTCCCCATGCGCGCCCCCTCCCCTGGTCTCTTTCCCTCATTTCAATTCTCCCACGCAGCAACCTCCTCTCCCACCTCTCTCTCTCTCTCCCCGTGGTATCCTAGGTTTTCGAGATGCAGATTGCTGAAATTTGAATCCCTGAGGTGAGCTCCCCTCTCCCTCTCTCTCTCTCTTCCCCTCCCCCTCCCCTTTCTTCTTCCCTGCGCGCCCCCTGTAGCCCCTTCGCGCACCCCCTGCAGGCCCCGTCGCAGGGGGCAGCCCCCCCCCCCCCCCGCGGCCCCGCGCCCGCGCCCCTCGGCGGCAGCCCCCCCCCCCCCCCGGTGGCTCGCCCGCGCCCTGGCGGCCCCGTGCACCCGCGACTGCGCGCCATGGCGGCCCTGCCCCGTGTCCCAGCATGGCCTCGCGTGCCCCCGGCGCGCACGCGACTGTAGTTGCGCTACGTTCGACTTTCAGCTTAATCCCTTTTTCAATTTTAGTTTAGTCGATGTGTTGTGGCGCGCGTTTCGTCGCGCGACGATTCATTTTAAATTCATCTTTATTAATGATCTGTGTCGCGCGCTTCGTCGCGCAACATTTCGTTTAAAATTCAAGTCAGTTGACGTAAGTCGTCGCGTGACGCTTAATGTCTCTTTATAATTAATTGCAAGAGTCTCGTTGTGCAACCTGTCGCGCAACGGGTCATTTATTTCTTAATTCAATTTAAGTGTTGTGTCGCGCGTCTCGCCGCGCGATAATCCTTTTAATATATCTTAATCTGTTCATAATAATTAAATATGGAACATGACTTTACCTTATGTTTAACGCAATGGCTAAATTAATATCATTATGTTTAGATGAGTATTTTAATTTATAATCGTGTAACGTGATCGCTTCTCGACCGTGGCCTCGACCGTTACTTTCTCTTTCTCGCTTAGTCGTAGGTGTGAGCCCTGCATCGAACGTCTGTTTAATTATTGCATTCTATTGTATGGTGTACTATTCTTTTGTATTAAATGTGTGAAATGTATGTTTGAACTCGTATATATAACGGTTAGTTGGTGGAGTCCGAAGGAGTTGCAGGTGTAGATCCTGAGCAGCAGCCGGTTGGTGAAGGCAAGTGTCCCTTGACCCATCTATGTCCTACTCATTCTTATAATTCACTACCCGCATTTACATAGTTTATACCTAAGTATTGACTAGCTTTTGTCTATCTTGTCCTTGTTTACCTATTTTGGTTGGGTTATTTCAGTTTAGCTTTATGCTAGCGCTTCACATTAATCAATGAACATGATGAAATTATCTATGATACGTTGTTTTCCCTTTTGATTATGATGATGGTACATGTGGCCCTTAAGGGGACTCGAGCTATTTCTCGAGTGCCTCTCTGTAAGGACCTGTTCGTTGGATGACCGCCCGGGAAAACAGTGCAACCATGAGGGTGGAGTGGGATGCCCTTAGCTGAGTAATTAGAGGAACTGGGGTGTAGTTCGCTTCGTCGTTGTGCCGTTAATGGGGCTCAGTGTATGCGGCTCGCTCTGCCAAGGTTGGTTCGCCCCTTGGGGAGGAGTGCGGTGCATTTAGGAAACCTAACGGGCGGCTACAGCCCCAGGAAATCTTTGTAAAGGCTACATAGTGAGACCCTGCCTATTCATCTTGGTAGTGTTTAAGAGTTTGATCGGCCCGAGGCAAGAGGGAATCACGACTTGTGGTTAAAGTGCGCAACCTCTGCAGAGTGTTATGAAATTGATATATCAGTCGTGCTCGCGGTTATGAGCGGCCAAGGGAGCTCCATTGATTAGAGATACTTGATCAGAGATGTATGGTTTTACAGGTGGTGATGAGGATGATGGTTTTGGTTATGACTATGGTAATGGTAAGTGGTATTCTTTCCATTTGGAAGGGTACATCTGGGTTAATGCTAAAAACTGGCTTTCTACTAGTAAATAATAACCTGACCAACTAAAAGCAATTGTTTGACTTAACTCCACATAAAGCTAGTCCACTACAGCCAAACAGGACATTTTGTTGAGTATGTTGATGTGTACTCACCCTTGCTTTACGCACCAAACCCCCCAGGTTGTCCATGTTGCAACCACTGCTTAGGTGAAGATGAAGTCGTGGAGGAGGACTTCCAGGAGTTCCAAGAGTACGATGAGTTCTAGGCGTGGGTTAGCGGCAAACCCCGAGTCGGCTGCCTGTGTAGGTCGTGTGTATCTACATTTCTTTTCCGCACTTTGATTATTGTTAAAGACTATGTGGATGTCTCGGACATCATGATGTAATCGACTATTATACCCTATTTTATGTCATTATTTTAGCACTGTGTGATGATGTCTAGTTATGTAACTGATGTATACGTGAATTGCTGATCCTGGCACGTACATGGTTCGCATTCGGTTTGCCTTCTAAAACCGGGTGTGACAACAAGGCTCATAATGCTTTGTTATCTTGTCTCTCGCTTTCTAAGTTTGGGAGGGTTATACATTTGGGTACAGCTCACGAGATCTGGTCTACCATGGAGAAATTCCATGAGGGTAATGATCATATGAAAACTAGGCTCTTTGAGACCTACCGAGAGTACGAGAACTTTATACATTTTACTGGAGAGACCATCGACACTATGTTCTTTCGGTTCTAGCTGATGGTGAACAAGCTGAGCGCAAAAAAGACGTAGTTGCCCTATGACGATCATGAGAGAGCACTCAAGTTATTACATGCACTAGAATGGATGGTTTGGGAGGTAAAGGTCTCGGCGCTCATAGAGTCACCCAACTATGAGACCCTCACCGTGGATGAGCTTTTCAGCAAACTTAAGTCCACTAAGATTGACCACCAAACTTGGGCCAAGATTGAGAACCCTAGTGCACCTACCATGGCCTTTGTGTCTGGAGGTGGTTCTTCCTCTAAAACGTCACCTAATTTGATTGCTTTGTCTTCTTTAATATATATCATAGAGGAGCAGGTTGAGAGCCTTAGGGATGAGGAGTTGGTGCTTGTTATCAGTCGGTCCACGTGGTTCTGCAAACAACCGCTTGAATCTGTGGCATGGCGGGGCTAAGGATGGATGCTTCAACTGTAGAGACCCCGAACACTTCATCGTCAATTGCTCTAAGATGAAGGGCAAGCCTGAGGCTAGCAAGCGTGACCACCACTCTGGTCAGTGCAAGGGCAAGTGCGACTACACCTCTGGCAAGCACAAGTCCAAGGGGAGTTTGACAAGGAGGCGTTCAAGCAGAAGTACCTCCATAAGGCCAAGATCAAAGAGTGTGCCATCTTTGCCTCCCTTAGCGACCTTGACCACGACTCTGATGACACTTCTTCTTCTTCCTCATGCGGCGGGGAGCTTGAGAGGCGGGTCCAGGACAAGCTCAACAGACTCTGCTTCTTCGCCGACATCGTAGGAGGCCTATGCACAATGGCACTTGGTGAGGACATGGTGGGAAGTGGTGATAAGGACATCGATGATGACTCCACCTTCAAGGTATCACTTTCCACCGATGATCTTGCCACTGAGGTAGATGAGATGACGACTGCTTTGGCTAGTCAGGACAAGTTTCTTAGGCTTGTTGCTCATGAGAGGAAAGAATACAAATGCAAGTATGAGAGCATGCTTAGGGATCTTGAGTCTGCTAGAGCTTCAATTGTGGTGTCTGATGAGACTAGATATGACGAGTGTGCTCTTCACATGTCGAACATCACCACATTGCAGACCAAGTATGTCACCTTGTTAGATGAGTATGAGGAGCTTTGGTCTAGATCTAACTTGTTGGTTGCATGTAAGACTTGTCCTAGCTACTAGACTGAACTAGCAGAGAAGAACGCTAGCATAGCCTTCCTTAAGAAGGCCAGCTCAGTGAGTGCACTTGTACCTGCTCAGTGTGCACTCTGTGAGGGTTTGTGGTTAGAGCTTGAGTCCTACAGACATATCAAGACTAAGATCAAGGAAGAAAACACATGCCTTCGATTAGTTTTGAACTGGGTGTCTAGTAGTGAGCCCTAGTTGGCCATGATGGTCAGTCCGTTCAGGAGGGGAACTAGCGAACCGGGGTTTGGTTTTGCTGCTAGGGATGGATGTGATGCTCATTATGGTAAGGTTTGTGAGTGCAGTGGATTGACACATTCAGAGAAACCTCTAGTCCCCCGCCAGCCTATGAAATTAACTCCACCCAAATCTGCCACCCTAGATGTGAGAAATGGAGTGTTTGTGGAGCCTTTGAGAGCCTCGCTTCAAAAAAAAGTGTGGTGTACCAAACCTAACCATCCTAGGAACCCACTTGATACATTATTTGACATCTCTAGTGATCTCCTTTCTAGAGCACCACAACCACCCAAGATGACCTATTACATCCAAGAGAGAGGTGAGGTACCATTGTGAGTATTGTGAGAGGGATGATCACTTAGCTGTGTTTTGCTTTAGAAGGGACATGTACCGCCCTTCTCATGGTGTACATGGTCTTCCTACTCAGAGGCACACTACTAGGCCTAGAAGTGTTTTTCCTCAGGCTGCTAGGCCTCAAGCAGTGAGACCACATGGTCTTTTTCCTCAGGATGTTTGGTGTTTTTCCTAATACTTTTTAGGGGCAAATGCCACAACACTAGTACATTTCATAGTTTTCTAACCCCAGTATTATGTCATTTGCTCACCTTGTGTCTTTATATTGATGCAGGACAGAGGCCTAGAGAGCATGTGGTTCATGGATTCAAGTTGTTTGTGCCACATACCTAGAACCTCTAGATGGTTCTCCAGCCTCGACCCCATGTTTGGTAAGGAATACATCATTTTTGGGGATAATTCGAGAGGTAAAGTTATCTATCGTAGCACCATTCTGTCACACCCGGATTTAAGGGCAAATCCGGATACATCACATATGTGCGCTAAAATCAAATACCACACATACAATGACTCACTGTATAGAGACGAATGTCATAATCTTTATTACATGATGAGAAATTCTTGCAAAATAACTGATAATAAAATAATTCTAACTAAGATAACTATATCCACGACGTCATAGTTGACTAAGAGACGATGCCTAGATCTCAACGAACTCGTTGTAGCAGTCCTCCTCCGGTGGTACCTGTTCTTGACCTGGTGTGATTTTAGCAAGGGTGAGCTCTCATACGATCATCGCTCAACAAGTGTGGGTAAAAGTGTAGTTTAAAGGTTGGATGGAATAAGTTGAGTCATGGGCTTATTTTAATATCTCATGGGCTTCTTCCTTCCTATTTCCAACCTTCAAACTCAAATTCAAATATAGTTTGATTCTCCAATTTCAAATAGAATGCATCACACAAAAGTTCAGCATGAGATATTTTAATTAATTTAAATAGTTAGACACGATAGTGTATGCGAGATAAGAAAATCTACATCGCATATGGGTAATCGCTTTTCCCTTTATTTAAATAAATTTGGGCTTTACAAATCCTACCCCCTTAAAAAGAATCTCGGTCTCGAGATTAGGTTAAACTAGGAAAAATGTGGGGAAACTCTTCTTGCAACTCATCTTCTCGTTCCCAGGTAGCCTCCTCATCTGCATGATGACCCCATTGCACCTTGTACATCTTAATCACTTTGTTTCTGGTGACTCGGGACAGGGTATCGATGATCTTGATAGGGTACTTTGTATAGGTCAAGTCACCCTACACACTAAACTCCTCCATAGGCAATTGTTCTTCTAGGACTCTAAGACATTTCTTCAACTGGGATACATGAAACACATCATGCACATTAGACAGATGATTGGGTAGCCCCATTTGGTAGGCTACTTGCCCAACTGCTGTCAGAACCGAGAGGTGAATTGTGATCCTTTTTCAGAGAAAATCTTCTTCGGAACATTGTGTAGACACACAATCCATGACATATACAATTCTGCCAATCGGTCTCCCGAATAGGTGGTCTTTACTGGAAAAAATGGGCTACTTTGGTCAGACGGTCCACAATTACCCAAATAGAGTCATACCCAGCAGGGGTATGGGGTAAGCCCACGATAAAATCCATGTTGATCTCTTCCCACTTCCATTCGGGTATCTTAAATGGGAGAAGTAATCTGGTTGGCCTCTGATGTTCAGCTTTTACCCTCTAGCAAACATCCCTTACTGCTACATGCGAGGCTACATCTCTCTTCATGTGATACCACCAATATTTCTGTTTTATGTCCTGGTACATCTTGGTCCTACCGGGGTGGATAGAATAAGCTGAGTCATGGGCTTACCAAGGAATTTGGTTAAGGCTGAGCATTGGTTTTATTTAAGTTGGTCAAAATTTTATTAGCAGTTACAAAGTATAAGTAAATATCAACCCAATTAAATGCTTGATCGATATCAAAATGCTATATAGAAACCCCACAATGCAATGCATTACAGGTTAAATTTAGCTCCATAAGTTACTCATGTGAGGGTCTGAGTCGCTCATGACTGTGAGCACGGCTGATATAGCAGTTTTACACTCTACAGAGGTTGCGCATCTTTACCCACAAGTCGTGTCCCCTTTTAGCTCGAGGTTGTACGGACCCTTAAACACTTCCAAGGTGAGTTGGCGAGGGTTCACTATGAGGCATTTACAAATTTCCACTAGCTTGAGAAAACTTGCTACGATTTCAGATAGAGGTGGTATAGGAATCCCTCGTCCGAAAAACTATCACAGATAGATCAACCCTAAGCCTTCCTATTCTTGTGGCAACTCCTCCATGCTTGCCCCTTCCGGGTAAGGTAATCTCTCACTAGTATTCCTAATTAATCAGCCAAGGGCGTCCCATTCCACCCTTGTGGTAGCACTATTATGTCGGGTAGTCGCTCCATGTTCCAATTAAAAAAATAATCTTATCATGTATAACAATAAATCCAACAATAGTAATAAGGCATGATCATAATCAGATATAATATTAATCCCTCAACCAGGTAGAGCAATAGCAAGACTACCCAATAATTCATTTCTATGTAACTAGGTAACATATTAGGTCCCATCAATTAAGCCTAACTGTGTAGTGGAGATTAACATAATCATAAATATTATTAGACCAAAGAATGTGATCAAGGACACAAATTGCCTTCTACGAGCTCCTGCTAAGACCCCTCAACCTGCTGCGCTTCGAGCTCCTCGGTCACTTGCTCGTCTAATCATTGCAATACAAACAAATAGTGTATAATAAAAATTAACATTACACCAAACATGGTAACAAATTGTTTAATAATAGTTTATGCTTTGTCACGAAATCGTAGGTTCGAGAATCGCTAAAATCGGAGTTAAAATAGAGAAGTTATGCAATAAACAAGTTTTTGGGCTATTTATTTATTAGTTTTATACTTAAAATCCAATTCTCTGGACTATATGAATGAGATTTGGGCTACAGCTATTAATTTTATAAGGACTAGGGGCTAGCATAATACCTTGTGACCTTGATGTGATTACTCTGAATTACCAGTGGATGGTGGGTTCATTTTTAATAATCTTAAGGTCTCTTTTGCAAAGTTGACTGGCTGAAGGTGTATGGGTTGTTCACGGCCGTCGGCTCTTGCCTCGAGGGTCACGATTAGATCTACGTCCCTTCGAAGCGATACCCATGCGGGCCATCGGATCGGTGATCAATGGCCACAATTTAAGGTAACCACGATCTGATCTCTACTGTCCCTAAAAATAGATGGCTCGGATGAAACCCCTAAACCAGTACCTAGTTTTCTAATCTGAACCGTCCACTCATCGAATCAATGGTCCACAAGGTTCTTTCCCACCCCGACGCACAGGACATGGTGGCGCATGCGCCCCACAACAGCGATCTAGCGGGAGTCACGTGACACGATGCCCCCAGGCCCCAAACTCTACATAGATAGGCCTAACGCAAAGGGGATGTCATGGCAAGTCTAAGTAGATGTTTATTACCGGAAACAGTGATGAGATGAAGTCAGGCCCCGATGTGTGGCGGTTCCACAGTGGGGAAAAACTCCAGCCAACAATTACCGGCAGGCAGGTGACCTAGGCGCTACATCACAGGGTTCTACACGTACTAGAGGGTAAAGCGATTCGGTCGGACTATAACTCACCCTAGGTCGAAGTGTCGGTGAAGCGGTCCATGCCACGTTGCGGCTGAAAGTCGCCTAGAGGGGGGTGAATAGGGCGAATCTGAAATTTACAAACTTAATCACAACTACAAGCCGGGTTAGCGTTAGAAATATAAATGAGTCCGAGAGAGAGTGCAAAACAAATCGCAAGCGAATAAAGAGTGTGACACGCGGATTTGTTTTACCGAGGTTCGGTTTTTGCAAACCTACTCCCCGTTGAGGTGGTCACAAGGACCACCACACGATTGGTGTCTCTTGCCTCAATTACAAGTGAGTTTGATCTCAAGAAAGAATGAGAAAGAAAGCAATCCAAGCGCAAGAGCTCAAAAGAACACAACAAATCACTCTCACTTAACACTAAAGCTTTTGTGGAATTGGGAGAGGATTTGATCACTTGGGTGTGTCTAGAATTGAATGCTAGAGCTCTTGTAAGTAGTTGGAAGGTGGAAAACTTGGATGACTTGAATGTGGGGTGGTTGGGGGTATTTATAGCCCCAACCACCAAACTAGTCGTTTGGTGGAGGCTGCTGTCGCATGGCGCACCGGACAGTCCGGTGCGCCACCGGACAGTGTCCGGTGCGCCAGCCATGTCACCTAGCCGTTGGGTTCCGACCGTTGGAGCTCTGCCTTGTGGGCCCACCTGGCTGTCCGGTGGCGCACCGGACAAGTCCTGTAGACTGTCCGGTGTGCCACCCGCGCGTGCTCTATCCTCTGCGCGTGCAGGCGCGCATTTAATGCGTTGCAGTCGACCGTTGCGCGTGAAGTAGTCGTTGCTCCGCTGGCTCACCGGACAGTCCGGTGTGCACCGGACATGTCCGGTGAATTATAGCGGAGCGGATTCCCGAAGCTGGCGAGTTCAGAGTCGCTCTCCCCTGGGGCACCGGACAGTCCGGTGAATTATAGTGGAGCGCCTCTGAGCATTCCCGAAGGTGAAGAGTTCAGCTTGAAGTCCCCTGGTGCACCGGACACTGTCCGGTGGCACACCGGACAGTCCGGTGCGCCAGACCAGGGCACACTTCGGTTATCCCTTGCTCTCTTTGTTGAACCCATTTCTTGGTCTTTTTGTTGGATTTTTGTGAACCTTTTGCACCTGTATAACTTATAGACTAGCGCAAACTAGTTAGTCCAATTATTTGTGTTGGGCAATTCAACCACCAAAATCAATTAGGAAATAGGTGTAAGCCTAATTCCCTTTCAATCTCCCCCTTTTTGGTGATTGATGCCAACACAAACCAAAGCAAGTCTAGAAGTGCATAATTGAACTAGTTTGCATAATGTAAGTGCAAAGGTTACTTGGAATTGAGCCAATCATAAATACTTATAAGATACGCATGGATTGTTTCTTTATTTTTAACATTTTGGACCACGCTTGCACCACATGTTTTGTTTTTGCAAGTTCTTTTGCAAATCCTTTTCAAAGTTCTTTCGCAAATAGTCAAAGGTAAATGAATAAGATTTTTGCGAAGCATTTTCAAGATTTGAAATTCTCTCCCCCTGTTTCAAATGCTTTTCCTTTGACTAAACAAAACTCCCCCTTAATGAAATCCTCCTCTTAGTGTTCAAGAGGGTTTTAAGATATCAATTTTGAAAATACTACTTTCTTCCCCTTTTGAGCACAATAAGATGCCAAATTGAAAAACTCTTTTAAAATCATAGTTTTAAAATAAGGGTGGTGGTGTGGTCCTTTTGCTTTGGGCTAATACTTTCTCCCCCTTTGGCATGAATCGCCAAAAACGGATATTTGAGTGAGATATAAGCCCTTTGTAAAACTACTTTCTCCCCTTTGGCAAATAAAAAATGAGTGAAGATTATACCAAAGACGGAGAGTGGCTCGGAGCGACGGTGAAGGATGAGTTATGGAGTGGAGTGGAAGCCTTTGTCTTCGCCGAAGACTGCAATTCCCTTTCAATATACCTATGACTTGGTTTTGAAAATATACTTGAAAACATATTAGTCATAGCATATATAAAAGAGACATGATCAAAGATATACTTATGAGCTATATGTGCAAGACATCAAAAGAAATTCCTAGAATCAAGAATATTTAGCTCATGCCTAAGTTTGTTAAAAGTTTGTTCATCAAGTGGCTTGGTAAAGATATCGGCTAATTGTTCCTTAGTGTTAATATATGCAATCTAGATATCTCCCTTTTGTTGGTGATCCCTTAGAAAATGATACCGAATGGCTATGTGTTTAGTGCGGCTATGTTCAACGGGATTATCCGCCATGCGGATTGCACTCTCATTATCACATAGAAGAGGAACTTTGGTTATTTTGTAACCATAGTCCCTAAGGGTTTGCCTCATCCAAAGTAATTGCGCGCAACAATGTCCTGCGGTAATATACTCGGCTTCGGCGGTAGAAAGAGCTACGGAATTTTGCTTCTTTGAAGCCTAAGACACCAAGGATCTTCCCAAGAACTGGCAAGTCCCCGATGTGCTCTTTCTATTAATCTTACACCCCGCCCAATCGGCATCCGAATAACCAATTAAATCAAATGTGGATCCCCTAGGATACCAAAGCCCAAACTTAGGAGTATAAACTAAATATCTCAAGATTCGTTTTACGGCCGTAAGGTGAGCTTCCTTAGGGTCGGCTTGGAATCTTGCACACATGCATACGGAAAGCATAATATCCGGTCGAGATGCACATAAATAGAGCAAAGAGCCTATCATCGACCGGTATACCTTTTGATCGACGGATTTACCTTCTGTGTCGAGGTCGAGATGCCCATTGGTTCCCATGGGTGTCTTGATGGGTTTGGCATCCTTCATCCCAAACTTGCTTAGAATATCTTGAATATACTTTGTTTGGCTAATGAAGGTGCCCTCTTGGAGTTGCTTCACTTGAAATCCCAAAAAGTACTTCAACTCCCCCATCATAGACATCTCGAATTTTTGTGTCATGATCCTACTAAACTCTTCACATGTAGATTCGTTAGTAGACCCAAATATAATATAATCAACATAAATTTGGCATACAAACAAATCATTTTCAAGTGTTTTGGTAAAGAGTGTAGGATCGGCCTTTCCGACTTTGAATCCATTAGTGATAAGAAAATCTCTAAGGCATTCATACCATGCTCTTGGGGCTTGCTTGAGCCCATAAAGCGCCTTAGAGAGTTTATAAACATGGTTAGGGTACTCACTATCTTCAAAGCCGGGAGGTTGCTCAACATAGACCTCTTCCTTGATTGGTCCATTGAGGAAGGCACTCTTCACGTCCATTTGATAAAGCTTGAAGCCATGGTAAGTAGCATAGGCCAATAATATACGAATTGACTCAAGCCTAGCTACGGGTGCATAGGTTTCACCGAAATCCAAACCTTCGACTTGTGAATATCCTTTGGCCACAAGTCGGGCTTTCTTCCTTGTCACCACACCATGCTCGTCTTGCTTGTTGCGGAACACCCACTTGGTTCCTACAACATTTTGATTAGGACGTGGAACCAAATGCCATACCTCATTCCTAGTGAAGTTGTTGAGCTCCTCTTGCATCGCCACCACCCAATCCGAATCTTGTAGTGCTTCCTCTATCCTGTGTGGCTTAATAGAGGAAACAAAAGAGTAATGTTGACAAAAATGAGCAACACGAGATCTAGTGGTTACCCCCTTATGAATGTCGCCGAGGATGGTGTCGACGGGGTGATCTCGTTGGATTGCTTGGTGGACTCTTGGGTGTGGCAGTCTTGGTTCTTCATCCTCCTTGTCTTGATCATTTGCATCTCCCCCTTGATCGTTGCCGTCATCTTGAGGTGGCTCATTTTCTTGATCTTCTTCATCAACTTGAGCCTCATCCTCATTTTGAGTTGGTGGAGATGTTTGCATGGAGGAGGATGGTTGATCTTGTGCATTTGGAGGCTCTTCGGATTCTTTAGGACACACATCCCCAATGGACATGTTCCTTAGCACGATGCACGGAGCCTCTTCATCACCTATCTCATCAAGATCAACTTGCTCTACTTGAGAGCCCTTAGTCTCATCAAACACAACGTCACAAGAAACTTCAACTTGTCCAGAGGACTTGTTAAAGACTCTATATGTCCTTGTGTTTGAATCATATCCTAGTAAAAAGTCTTCTACAGTCTTAGGAGCAAATTTAGATTTTCTACCTCTTTTAACAAGTATAAAGCATTTGCTACCAAAGACTCTAAAATAAGAAATATTAGGCTTTTTACCGGTTAGGAGTTCATATGATGTCTTCTTGAGGATTCGGTGTAGATACAACCGGTTGATGGCGTAGCAGGCGGTGTTGACCGCCTCGGCCCAAAACCGATCCGAAGTCTTGTACTCATCAAGCATGGTTCTTGCCATGTCCAATAGAGTTCTATTCTTCCTCTCAACTACACCATTTTGTTGTGGGGTGTAGGGAGAAGAGAACTCATGCTTGATGCCCTCCTCCTCAAGGAAGCCTTCAATTTGAGAGTTCTTGAACTCCGTCCCGTTGTCGCTTCTAATCTTTTTGATCCTTAAACCGAACTCATTTTGAGCCCGTCTCAAGAATCCCTTTAAGGTCTCTTGGGTATGAGATTTTTCGTGCAAAAAGAATACCCAAGCGAATCGAGAATAATCATCTACAATAACTAGACAGTACTAACTCTCGCCGATGCTTATGTAAGATATCGGGCCGAATAGATCCATGTGTAGGAGCTCCAGTGGCCTGTCAGTCGTCATGATGTTCTTGTGTGGATGATGAGCACCAACTTGCTTCCCTGCTTGGCATGCGCTACAAATCCTGTCTTTCTCAAAATGAACATTTGTTAATCCTAAAATGTGCTCTCCCTTTAGAAACTTATGAAGATTCTTCATCCCAACATGTGCTAGTCGGCGATGCCAGAGCCAGCCCATGTTAGTCTTAGCAATTAAGCAAGTGTCGAGTTCAGCTCTATCAAAATTTACTAAGTATACCTAACCCTCTAACACTCCCTTAAATGCTATTGAATCATCACTTCTTCTAAAGACAGTGACACCTACATCAGTAAATAGACAGTTGTAGCCCATTTTGCATAATTGAGAAACGGAAAGCAAATTGTAATCTAAAGAGTCTACAAGAAAAATATTGGAAATGGAATGGTCAGGTGAAATAGCAATTTTACCCAGTCCTTTGACCAAACTTTGATTTCCATCCCCGAATGTGATCGCTCTTTGGGGATCTTGGTTTTTCTCGTAGGAGGAGAACATCTTCTTCTCCCCTGTCATATGGTTTGTGCACCCGCTGTCGATTACCCAACTTGAGCCCCCGGATGCATAAACCTACAAAACAAATTTAGTTCTTTGTTTTAGGTACCCAAACTGTTTTGGGTCCTTTGGCATTAGAAACAAGAACTTTGGGTACCCAAACACAAGTTTTTAAACCCTTGTGTTTGCCCCTAATAAACTTGGCAACTACCTTGCCGGATTTGTTAGTTAAGACATAAGAGGCATCAAAAGTTTTAAATGAAATGCTATGGTCATTTGATGCACTAGGAGTTTTCTTCTTAGACAATTTAGCATGGGTTGATTGCCTAGAACTAGATGTCTCACCCTTATACATAAAAGCATGATTAGGGCCAGAGTGAGACTTCCTAGAGTGAATTCTCCTAATTTTGCTCTCGGGATAACCGGCAGGGTACAAAATGTAACCCTCGTTATCCTGAGGCATGGGAGCCTTGCCCTTAACAAAGTTGGACAATTTCTTAGGAGGGGCATTAAGTTTGACATTGCCTCCCTGTTGGAAGCCAATGCCATCCTTAATGCCAGGGTGTCTCCCATTATAAAGCATACTACGAGCAAACTTAAATTTTTTATTTTCTAGTTCATGCTCGGCAATTTTAGCATCTAATTTAGCTATATGACCATTTTGTTGTTTAATCATGGAAAGGTGATCATGTATAGCATTAACATCAATATCTCTACATCTAGTGCAAATAGTGACATGCTCAGTGGTAGATGTAGAGGTTTGCAAGAATTAAGTTAAACAATCTTAGCATGCAATATATCATTTTTATCTATAAGATCGGAAATTGTAACATTGCAAACATTTAGTTCTTTAGCCTTAGCAAGCAATTTTTCATTTTCATCCCTAAGGCTAGCAAGAGTAACATTTAATTCTTCAATCTTAGCGAGTAAATCAACATTATCATCTCTAAAATTGGGAATTGAAACATTACAAGCATTTGAATCAACCTTAGCAATTAAACTAGTATTTTCATTTCTAAGGTTGTCAATAGTCTCATGGCAAGTGCTTAGTTCACTAGATAGTTTTTCACATTTTTCAACTTCTAGAGCATAAGCATTTTTAACCTTAACATGCTTTTTGTTTTCCTTGATTAGGAAGTCCTCTTGGGTATCCAAGAGGCCATCCTTCTCATGGATGGCACTGATTAATTCATTTAACTTCTCCTTTTGTTGCATGTTTAGGTTGGCAAAAAGGGTACGCAAATTATCCTCCTCATCACTAGCATTATCATCACTAGAGGACTCATATTTAGTGGAGAATTTGGATTTAACCTTCTTCTTTTTGCCGTCCTTTGCCATGAGGAACTTGTGGCCGATGTTGGGGAAGAGAAGTCCCTTGGTGACGGCGATGTTTGCGGCGTCCTCGTCGGAGGAGGAGTCGCTAGAGCTTTCGTCGGAGTCCCACTCGCGACAAACATGGGCATCGCCGCCCTTCTTCTTGTAGTACCTCTTCTTCTCCTTTCTTCTCCCCTTCTTGTCGTCACCCCTATCACTGTCACTAGATAGTGGACATTTAGCAATAAAATGACCGGGCTTACCACATTTGTAGCAAACTTTCTTGGAGCGGGGCTTGTAATCCTTCCCCCTCCTTTGCTTGAGGATTTGGCGGAAGCTCTTGATGATGAGCGCCATTTCCTCGTTGTCGAGCTTGGAGGCATCGATGGGTGTTCTACTCGGTGTAGACTCCTCCTTCTTCTCCTCCGTCGCCTTAAATGCGACTGTTTGTCCTTCGGACATGGAGGGGGCGTCAAGCTCGTTGATCTTCTTTGAACCTTTGATCATGAACTCAAAGCTCACAAAATTCCCGATTACTTCCTTGGGAGTCATTAGTGTATATCTAGGATTGCCACGAATTAATTGGACTTGAGTAGGGTTAAGAAAAACAAGTGATCTTAGAATAACCTTAACCATTTCGTGGTCATCCCATTTTTTGCTCCCGAGGTTGCGCACTTGATTCACCAAGGTTTTGAGCCGGTTGTACATGTCTTGTGGCTCCTCCCCTTGGCGAAGACGGAAGCGACCGAGCTCCCCCTCGATCGTCTCCCGCTTGGTGATCTTGGTTAGCTCATCTCCCTCGTGCGCGGTCTTGAGCACGTCCCAAACTTCCTTGGCGCTCTTTAATCCTTGCACCTTGTTGTACTCCTCTCTACTTAGAGAGGCGAGGAGTATAGTTGTGGCTTGGGAGTTGAAGTGCTCGATTTGGGCTACTTCGTCCTCATCATAATCTTCATCCCCTACGGATGGTACCTGTACACCAAACTCAACGACATCCCATATACTTTTGTGGAGTGAGGTTAGATGAAATCGCATTAAATCACTCCACCTTGCATAATTCTTACCATCAAACGTTGGTGGTTTGCCTAATGGGACGGGAAGTAAAGGCGTATGTTTAGGAATGCGAGGATAGCGTAGGGGGATCTTACTAAACTTCTTGCGCTCATGGCGCTTAGAAGTGACGGACGGCGCGTTGGAGCCGGAGGTGGATGGCGATGAGGTGTCGGTCTCGTAGTAGACCACCTTCCTCATCTTCTTCTTTTTATCACCGCTTCGACGCGACTTGTGTGAAGGGGATTCCTTTTCCTTCCCCTTCCCTTTGTTGTATGACTCTCCCGATGGAGCCTTCCCGTGGCTTGTAGCGGGCTTCTCGCCGGTCACCATATCCTTCTTGGCGTGATCTCCCGACATCACTTCGAGCGGTTAGGCTCTAATGAAGCACCGGGCTCCGATACCAATTGAAAGTCGCCTAGAGGAGGGGTGAATAGGGCGAATCTGAAATTTATAAACTTAATCACAACTACAAGCCGGGTTAGCGTTAGAAATATAAATGAGTTCGAGAGAGAGAGTGCAAAACAAATCGCAAGCGAATAAAGAGTGTGACACGTGGATTTGTTTTACCGAGGTTCGGTTTTTGCAAAACTACTCCCCGTTGAGGTGGTCACAAAGACCGGGTCTCTTTCAACCCTTTCCCTCTCTCAAACGGTCCCTCGGACCGAGTGAGCTTTTCTTCTCAATCAATTGGAACACAAAGTTCCCACAAGGACCACCACACGATTGGTGTCTCTTGCCTCAATTACAAGTGAGTTTGATCTCAAGAAAGAATGAGAAAGAAAGCAATCCAAGCGCAAGAGCTCAAAAGAACACAACAAATCACTCTCACTTAACACTAAAGCTTTTGTGGAATTGGGAGAGGATTTGATCACTTAGGTGTGTCTAGAATTGAATGCTAGAGCTCTTGTAAGTAGTTGGAAGGTGGAAAACTTGGATGACTTGAATGTGGGGTGGTTGGGGGTATTTATAGCCCCAACCACCAAACTAGCCGTTTGGTGGAGGCTGCTGTCGCATGGCGCACCGGACAGTCCGGTGCGCCACCGGACAGTGTCCGGTGCGCCAGCCACGTCACTTGGCCATTGGGTTCCGACCGTTGGAGCTCTGTCTTATGGGCCCGCCTGGCTGTCCGGTGGAGCACCGGACAAGTCTTGTAGACTGTCCGGTGTGCCACCCGCGCGTGCTCTGTCTTCTGCGCGCGCAGGCGTGCATTTAATGTGTTGCAGTCGACCATTGCGCTCGAAGTAGTCGTTGCTCCGCTGGCTCACCGGACAGTCCGGTGTGCACCGGACATGTCCGGTGAATTATAGCGGAGCGGATTCCCGAAGCTGGCGAGTTCAGAGTCGCTCTCCCCTGGGGCACCGGACACTGTCCGGTGGTGCACTGGACAGTCTGGTGAATTATAGCGGAGCGCCTCTGAGAATTCTCGAAGGTGAAGAGTTCAGCCTGAAGTCCCCTGGTGCACCGGACACTATCCGGTGCGCCAGACCAGGGCACACTTCGGTTATCCCTTGCTCTCTTTGTTGAACCCATTTCTTGGTCTTTTTGTTGGCTTTTTGTGAACCTTTTGCACCTGTATAACTTATAGACTAGAGCAAACTAGTTAGTCCAATTATTTGTGTTGGGCAATTCAACCACCAAAATCAATTGGGAAATAGGTGTAAGCGTAATTCCCTTTCAGCGGCACCGCGTCGAATGCCAACTTTGGCGAAGAATCACGATTTCCTCAGCCCTTAGGCCCTTCCCTTTCACCCTGGACGACGGTCGTAGGTGGGGCAACATCGGTGGTCGATCTCCCTCCTCTCTCTCTATGTCAGTTTTGCCCCTTTACAAAGTTCCACTAGCTTGAGAAGGGCGGGTGGAAGCTGCTGACCAACAGATCCCGCAATCCAGAGCATGTGCGTTGGTCTAGCGAGGTGGCCCCATGTGTAGGTGAGTCGATGCGATTAGAGAGGTTGGGGTCGAGGGGCCACCTAGTGGTGCCTTCTTGCAACGCGTGCGTGGGCTGCATGAGCCAGCGGCGAGAGTTGGGCTGGATGGTGGGAGGTTTCAGCCCGATAGCAGGATGGACATTCTCTTTATTTTTTTCAATTGTTTTTCCTTTTATTTTATTTCTTGTTTTTATTTTGTTTTATATTATTGTTTCCTATTTCCAACCTTTAAACATAAATGCAAATATAGTTTCATTCTTCGATTCCAAATAAAATGCAACACACAAAAGTTCAGCATGAGATGTTTTAATTAATTTAAATAGTTAGACAGGATAGTGTATGCAAGATAAGAAAATCTACACCGCATATGGGTAATCCTTTCCCCTTTATTTAAATAAATTTGGGATTTACACATTCGAATGAACGAGAACTTTGTGCTCAGGGATGTTGCTTTGGTTTCCAATTTGCATTTTAAGTTGCTTTCTATCTCACAACTCCTTGAGTACGATTATGAAGTGTGTTTTAAGAAGGGTCTTTCTCGTGTTTTCTTTTATCGTCTCCAACCTAAAGATTTTGTGATCAAGTTGAGACAACATAATGTATCATATAAATAGAGCATCAACAATAATATTGTCTTTCCCTCTCTTATGCTTAATGATGTAAGAAAACGACTCAATGAACTCAATCCACTTAGCATGTATTTTATTCAGATTTGATTGTCATTTAAGATATTCTATGCAATTGATGGATGTAATGACTGCATATCTTTATGGGTCACTTGATTCATACATATACATGAAGGTTCCCGATGGAATCCCAATTCCACATCCAAACGCAAATCGCAACATGTACTATATAAAATTGAACATGTCATTATATGGCTTAAATAGTCGGGCAGAATATGGTATAACTGACTAAGTGAATTTCTTCTAAAGAAAGGATACACAAACAATGATGATTGCCCATGTGTCTTCACCAAGAAATCTCAAACAGGATTTTGTATTATATCTATATACGTTGATGATTTAAACATCATTGGCAACTCAAACGATATAAATGAAGCATGCAATCGCATATATACGAAATTTGAGATGAGTGACTTGGTAAAACCAAATTTTGATAAGGTTTACAACTATAGCACTTTCACTCAGGAATTCTAGTGCTTCAATCAACCTATATCCAGAAAATATTGGAGAAATTCAATATACATAAATCATATTCATCTAAAACACCTATGGTCGTTTATCGATATAGAGAAAGATGCATTTAGTCCATGTGACGACGGAGAGGAAATATTGGGACCCGAAGTTCCTTATCTCAATGTCATTGGAGCGCTAATATGCCTTGGAAATTGCACCAAACACAGTATTGCATTTGTGGTAAACTTACTAGCTAGACATAATGTTGCACCTACCCAACATCATTGGACATGTGCAAAGTATATCCTTAGATATCTAAATGGCACAAGAGTCTAGGATTATATTTCACAAGAACCAAGATCCCAATATGATTGGATACATGGATGTTGGCTAATTATCAGATCCTGTTAATGCCAGATCCTAGGCAGACTTCATATTTTCTATTTTTCCCAATGGGGTTTGTAAAGGAACATCAAAGGCATGTATTATCCTCAAGCTTGTTATGGATTTTTCCTCTTCAAGGTTTTCTCATACAAGCTCACAAGAGACAATCCCCAAAATATATATGTCAATTTCACCTAATTACCCATTGGGTTTTCATAGAGTTTTTAACAGTATATCAATATATTCTTCTTATATTTTTCCTACATGGTTTTTAGAGAAATTAAATATATTATGTGGTATCTCCATTTTTCCACAAGGGTTTTGAGAAGTTACCGAAGATATAGTGGTTCATTAATCACAATAATATATAGTGGTTCATTAATCATAGGAATATATTCCTCATATTTTTTCATAGGGTCTTTCAAGAAATTAACAACGCATTGATCTCAAGGAAGATTTAATCAAGGGAAAGTGTAATGAAACGATGTCTCCTCAAAGAGACAGCTCTATATGATGATCTCATCTACAACAAAACACCTATTCAAGCAACATGTGTCGGTGTCTAGTGTCCGACCGCACACCCAGGGATACCCTCGTGGTGCTTTTGGGTAGGACGGTGTTGCTGATCGTAGCTCGATGGTTCGTGCTAGGAACACGAGAGAGTAAGAGAGAGAGGCGATTTTCTGCAGGTTCGGACCGCTTTGAGAGGCGTAACACCCTACTTCCTGGGGTGGCTCTGTATGTGTGGTGTGTTACAAGTGGCGTCTCCTGAATGGAGAGAGGCTAATGAGATGAAAATGATGGGGTCCCACTAGGCCTTATATACACAACCGTGGAACATCCCTTCGTACATGATGATCACATTCTTCTAGTATATCTCCTAGCTAATAGTGAACTGACTTAGCTAATCTTAAGGAAAACCCGCCGACTCCATCCCGATCTACCCCGACATTCGAGGGCGCCGGGCGCGGGAAAAACGAACGATTCCTTGAGATTGTGCGTAATCCACGGACGATCCAGGCACGGGCCCATTGCCTTCTTGGGTCAGTCCATTTCATTTGTGGTCTTTGTCCGGCCCACGACGAGACGACCTTATGGGGCAACTGGCCTATGGCCCCATGCAAGGGCCTTTCGCCTTCTAGTGGACCCGGGAGATCTCTATCCCCCACAAGCCCCCAATCTTCGAGTTGATTTTGAAATAATTCACTCAAAGGTTCTTGGTCCTGCCTGTGGGTTCGTTGTATAGCCTGATTTTTTGTACTGTTGTTGGGTGCACCGAAGGTGTACCCATTAGGTGTAGCCCCCGAGCTTTGAGTGGATTTTAGAAATAATCCATTCAAAGGTCTTTATTTTATGCTTTTTAAAATCAGCATTTTGGTCTCCAGGTATTGTAAATCTATTGGGTGCACCGAAGGTGCACTCAATGGGTGTAGCCCCCAAACTTTGAGTGGATTTTTGAAATAATCCATTCAAAGGTCTTCATTTAATCAGAGCCCCCTGAGGTTGACAGTTCCATCGTCCGTTCAGAGGTCCCGGATGATGTTCCTTTGTCAGGTGATCCTATTGGGCAAGAGGTAACCCAGACAGTTTCTCGCGCTTCGCTGACCTTGGAGGACGGTCTAGTTCGCGAGGACACGCTGACCCTTGACGTTGCTGATCAGAGTCACCCGGCTCCTCTGGGTACGATCGAGGGTGCTTCAGCTTCGCAAGTTGCCACTAAGGACGACCCAGCCCCCGAGGGTGGTGCTGAGGGCGACACAGCCCCCGAGGGTGTTAGGCCAGGCTCCTCTCCGGCTGCTTCTATGGACGTTCACATTGGATCACCACTGGTTCAATTTGAGGAACTCGTGGTGATAAATTTATCTGCTGCTCTCGTTGGTCCGGTCACCTTAGAGGTCAGTGACCCGGATGCTAGAAATCTGCTGCCTGCTGATGGAGCTGAGGTCTCTCCGAGTCAAACTTTCAACATCGTTCCTGTTGATGCCCCCTCAATAAGCAGTGCATCGATGCTTCTAGCTTTGGGTCTTCCCTTATTACTCTCCAATCATCAGGTGAGTCAACTTTTGCTTCTTATTGTTCATGTTAGCAAACGGGTTCTCTTGCTAATTTTTGAAATTGCAGAATCTCTTTGATTCTGTCTGCCCAGCTGAAATCTTGTGGCGCTCCTGTCCCCGACCAACTTTCGTCTTTGATGCAGTGGAACCTAGGGCTGGGCATTCGATCTATTAGGGTAATTCGATTCTATCTATTCGGGTTTTTCAAATTTCGGGTTATGAAAAATGAGAACCAAAATTTTCAAAATAATTTTAGGAACCGAACCCGAATAGATCCACAATTTCGGTTCGGTCTATTCGGTCCACCGAATAAACTCGAATAGTAGAGAGACTATTATCTTTTGTTAAAATATATACAATTAATAATTAATTGGAAGTACTATTATTACAACAAGTGACTATAAAAAATAGCATACTGAGATATATATATATACTATCTTTAAGATGATATCACAATTTTTAGCTAATGAGTTCATAAATCATATAATAATATCATCATATATTAAGAGCTTTTTATATTTCGGGTTATTCGGTCCATTCGGGTTTTAAAGGTTAGGAACCGAACCCAAACCCATACCCCGAAATATAGCACATATAGGAAACGAACCCGAAAACCCAAATAGACCAATAATTCAATCTATTCGGGTTCGGTTCAGGTTTCGGTTTTAAAATGCCCACCCCTAGTGGAACCCTCTGCTGCTTCAAAGAAAAATAGATGATCTAAAAGCCTTAAACCTTGGTTAGTGAGTCTGCAGTTTCCTTTTTTGCTGTTTATTGCCTTTCTTGTCTCATATCTTGTGCTCTTTTTCTTCTGCTTTACCAGCTTTGACTCAACGGTGCTCCGATGCTGAGGAGAAGTGCTCCTAGAGCTAGGCTGACCTAAAACAAATATCTGCCTTCTTGGACAATGCCCGCACCTTGAATTCTTCTTTGAATGCTCAACTTGACTCGGAGAAGATGGCTTACAAGGTAAATTTTCTTGACTGCTTCTGCTTTGCTTTCTTTGCTTCGATGCTCGGTGTTGTTCTTGCTTGCAGGAGGAGAGGCGAACGCTCCTTGCTTCTCGCGACAATCTGGATAGATTATATCGCGACGCTAGCAATTCATTGACTATTCTGGAGAGGAGTCATCGCTTCACCATGTCGGACCTGGACCATCATCGGGATGAACTGAGGGTGTCCCAGACTAAAGTGTCCCGACTTGGTAAGCTGCTGTCTTCAAAGGATTCTGCCATCAAGGAGCTGCGTGCTTCAAAGAAGCTTGTCACGCAAGAGCTGGAGGTCGCCCGCCTCAACATCAAGGCCTTAGAGGATGACCGTGTTGTCATGAAGGCGATGTGCGACAAAGCCATGGACAAGGTCGTTCACGCCGGGCGGATCCTGATGAGGAGGCCCGGCGTTGTGGTGCCTAAAGACATTGTTGCTGATGTTCTTGTCGCGTCTGCTGTCGTGAGTCGACCTTCTTCTTCTGCTACTCCTACAGATGAGGCTAGGGGTGGGCACATTTTTACCAGAAACCGAAAACTGAACCGAACCGTACCGAACCGAACCGAAATTTCGGTTTTTTCGGTAGTTCGGTTCGGTTTCGGTTTTTGTATCTCAAAAGTTCGGTTTTCGGTATCGTAATCGGTTTTCACCGTATACCAAACCGAAATACCAAAAAACCGAATTACCTAACTTTATCAATTCTAAAATTTGGCTATTCGATTATGTGAACTAAATGTGTGAAACAATTAAATTGTTATTCACTTATTTATATGTGATGTATGATGTATCTCTAAATATTTGTACATATATAATTTTGACTTTTTAAAATTATGTGTAATCTATCATATAAACTTTTTGTATGTGTTGTCTTGAGTACAAGTTTGGTATTCGGTTTTTACCGAAAAAACGATGTAAAAAACCGAAACCGAACTTCTCGGTTTTTCATTTTCAAGAAAACCGTTTGGTTTCTAATATTTAGAAAACCGAAGTTTTTTAAAACCAAAAAACCGAACCGAAGTTTCAAAAAAACCGAATGCCCAGCCCTAGATGAGGCTTCCTGCAAAAATGCTCCTACGCAGTGATTTGCTCGGATGGAAAACACTTTTTCATTGAGTTAGTACTTTTTAGTGAAATAGTGTACTATGAATTCCGTGTGCGTGTAATTGTGCTACGTTTGAACTGATCGTTCTGTTAGCAGGGTGCTGAAACCACCCTCGGGCATGTGAACGAGTTACTTTTCTTTGAAGCTACTTTATTGATCTGGTGTGATCGACTTGCTTAGGGAAGGTTGAGAACTTTTCCAGCGATGCAGAGGAGAGATCATTTACAAAGAAAGCTATGACTAGGCTAGGATATTCTTCATAAAGATACTCTGGACAGGATCATCGATTCGCTTCCATGGTTGAAAGTAGTGGGACTGCCACATAATACAATGAAAATGAATTCATTCTCTGGAAGGGCAGAGCTTTTTTTGGTTTTTTCATCTTTTCTTTTCATCAAAGAGTTGAACAATGAAGCTCCCGATTTGAGTTGATTATTTTACTAGTAGGGTATAGTGATCACCCTGAGTCGCGTGTGCATGAGCATGTCGCACCGACTTAAGACGTTTCTGACTTAAGACGATTGCTCTGTTAGCAGGGTATAGTGATCAGCCTGAGTTGTGTAAGCGTGAGCATGTCGCACCGACTTAAGGCGTTTCCAACTTAAGTCGATTGCTCCGTTAGTAGGGTATAGTGATCGCCCTGAGCGTGCTGTGCTGATTTCGAGTTGAGCCCGATCTAGGTCAGTTGTTGATCAAGAACTTGTATGCCTTTGAAAATGGAAGCTTTATTGATAATGAAACCTCCCGCTTACAAAGTACAACTCGCCCTCAAGATTTTGAGGCATTGCTAGGGGTAGAATTTCCTGAGGTGCTCAATATTCCATGAATTCCCCACTTTGGTGTCGTCCATCTGGGTGAGCTGGTAGGATCCCGGTCGTATGACCTCTGCGACGATGAATGGTCCTTCCCACGGTGGTGATAGTTTGTGTCGTCTCTCCCCCGTCAGCACTCAGCGGAGGACCAAATCTCCCACTACGAAGGATCGATGTCGCACTGCTTTGTCGTGGTAGCGCCTCAGGGTCTGCTGGTATCTGGCTGACTGAATTACCATATTTAGCCGTCCTTCCTCCAGTACATCAATGTCCTCCAGTCTGGTTGCTTCTGCTTCGGCTATGCTTTCAAATGTTAATCTGGGTGCTCCAAAGATAAGATCTGCTGGTAGCACTGCCTCCGATCCATACACCATGAATGGGGTGTTTTCGTGTAAAGCTCGGTCGGCTGGGTTGGCAGGCTCCAGACTATATATGGCAATTCCCTGATCCACTTCCCTGCGAGCTTCTCGCTTTTGTCGAACACCTTTTTCCTGAGTGCATCGAGTATCATCCCGTTGGCTCTTTCCACTTGCCCATTAGCTCTTGGGTGTGCCACTGATGCATACTTGATCTGGATGCTCCTCTGCTCGCAGAAGTCAAAGAATTCCGAGCTGGTGAAATTAGATCCCAGGTCGGTAATGATGTTGTTAGGTATTCCAAACATAAACATTATTTCCTGAATGAACTCCACTACCTTTGCTGAGGTCAAAGAGGCGATGGGCTTGTATTCTATCCACTTTGTGAATTTATCGATGGCAACTAGTATGTGAGTATATCCCCCTTGAGCTTTCTTGAAGGGCCCGATCATATCCAGCCCCCATCATACAAACTGCCAGGTCACAGGAATAGTCTGCAGCTGCTATGTGGGTAGATGCTGCTGTTTTGATAAGAATTGGCACGCCTCGCACTTCTGGACTAACTCGGATGCATCATTCTTCGCTGTCGGTCAATAGAATCTGGATCTAAAAGCCTTTCCCACCAAAGTCTGTGACGCCGCATGTACGCCACACTGCCCGGCATGAATCTCATCTAACAACTGCTTTCCAGTAGCCGAGTGGACGCACTTCATGAGGACCTCTCCTGCACCTCTTCTATACAGCGGGCCCCTATAATGGTATAGTGGACCGACTGTCTTGCAATGCGTTCCGCCGCAGCTTTGTTATCTGTTTCTTCCTCGTTTTTTATGTATCTGATGATTGGCTCTCTCCAGTCATTGGGATCTGCCTCTGCCTGACTCAGAACATGGCATTCTTCCATCTGATCTATGGCAACACTCGGTTGTTGTATTTCTTGGATGAAAACCCTAGGTGGAACTTGAGCCCGACCGAACCCCAGCTTTGACAGTGCGTCAGCCGCTGCATTACGATCCCTTTCCACATGGTGGAATTCTAATCCTTCGAACTTGTCCTCTAGCTTCCGCACCGCTGCACAATATTTGTTCATTTAGTCGGTCGAGAAGTCCCAATCTTTGTTTACTTAACTTATGACCACCAGTGAGTCACCATACACTATTAATTTCTTGATGCCGAGTGAAACAACGATGCTTAGCCCGTAGACCAGTGCTTTGTATTCTGTTGCATTATTTGATGATGGAAACAAGAGCTGGAGTGCATACTTGAGTTGTTCACCTCCGGGAGCGATAAAGAGAATTCATGTCCCTGCTCCTTGCAGTCTCAGCGAGCTATCGAAGTACATCCTCCATATTTCAGTGACCTCTAGGCTCTCCGGGACCTAGTGCTCAATCCATTCTGATACGAAGTCGACCAGTGCCTGAGTTTTTATCGTCGTGCAGGGTCGAAACTCTATATCATGAGCTCCTAGCCCGCACGCCCACTTGGCCATTCTCCCAATAGCTTCCTTGTTGTGAAGAATGTCGTCTATTGGAAATCTCGTGACTACTATGACTTTGTGGTCGTCAAAGTAGTGCTGGAGCTTGCGAGCGATTAGAAGTACCACGTATAACAGTTTCTGAACTTAGGGATACCTTATCTTTGAGGGTCCAAGGACTTCACTGATGATGAAAACCGGATGCTGCACTGGGTATGCATGCCCTTCTTCCGCCCGCTCGACTATTAACACGGTGATATATAACAGCAAATCTTCTATCGGCTTACGAGACCATTGCCTTCTTAGGTCAACCCATTTCACTTGCGGTCTTTGTCCGACCCATGACGAGACAACCTTGCGGAGCAACTGGCCTGTGGCCCCATGCAAGGGCCTTTCGCCTTCTAGTGGACCCGAGGGATATCTGTCCCCCACAACATGATTAAAGATAGATTAGTAAGTTAATCATGTAACCAAATGGTGTCTTTTAGCCTAGTACATGCTGGTAAAGTCTACTTCCATATTACATCATTATAAAACAAAAAAATATATATAGTATCGCCTACACCCAGCAGCGTAACTCAAAGGAGTCTAAAATGTTTGGCAGCTACTGTAAAGTCTGAATCAACTGACACCGATCGATTTCCGTAAAGAAAGAGGATATGTATGTCGTCCAAAGGACTCAAACTACCAACTTTAAGTGATGCAAAGGATACAAAAGGCCATCCACATTATTTAGAATTTGCCAGTCAAAGGTCATGCTCCCACAGTTTCTTGGCATATATTTAGTTGATATCTAACAAAATAGGTGGCAGGCAGACACACCGATTTGTGAGTGAATAGAATGACAAATCCCAAGTTTCTTGGCATATATTTAGTTGATATCTAACAAAATACCATGAATCACACATATTTACAGATCCACGAGCCGCTTCACACGAGATCTGCTGCAATTCAAAGAAACATGTGCCGACTCCATGATCTCATCTAACAGCCTGTGGCCCAGTTGACAATAGAGCAGCTGAAAAAAGTTAACAGCAACATTTGCTGCATCTTATACTAACCTGAAAGCTTATCAGTCTGCTCAACCAACATCTCAACGTTTTACGCACTGCTATGTATACAAGCCTACTTAAGGAGAAAAAACAGAAGCAATAATTGAATACAAAAGTTCTTTTGGATTCTACATCAGTTTGACAATTATCCGAGAAAATCGTTCATCCACACAATGTGGGGTTAGTCGCGAATGAAGATTCGAAAGTAAAAATTCGAACCAGCATGTTATCCTATCTCGCTGTTGGTAACCAGAATGCTTCAGAAGGGTTGTTTACCCTGATTTGTGCTAACCATTCCATGTAAATTGTAATGGCAGCTATGTTACAAATTTTGATGATATGAATTCTAAACTTCTGGCTACCAATTACAAGACAACGGCAGATGCGAAGGACCTCATCCCAATAGAACTAGAACCAAGGACTGACCAGCCAGAACTTGCATTGTAAACTTCCACCTAGAGCAAATGAGAGGACTTATCTTCAGAACAGAACAGAATAGAGCACAGAATTGAACAGTAAGAGGGATGTATAGCACGATAACTTACAGTATCCAACATCTGCACACTGGACTGCATGCCACCAATTAGGAATAAGCTATCATCAAGATAAACAGCAGCGGCATATCCTCTTGGAGTGTTCATGGGATCACCTATCCTCCAAGCATTAAGACTAGGATCATAGATCTCAACGCTAGAAACCATTTTGTCCCCATCATACCCTCCCATAGCATATCTGAAAAATAAATCAGCACCGCAACTAAGTTTCTTTCCAAGATTTAAGAACAAGATGCTCTTACGTATCTGCTCAGAAAAGATGCTCTTAATTATTAGAGGAGTAATGGGGAACATGATTTGATAGTATTGACTGAGAGAGGCATTACAATATATAGCAGCCACAGGGTGACGCACTAGGAAGGAGTGTGGCAGCCTGGTTGCAATCAGTGCTTGCCTACCATGAATAGGATCCTACTTCCTATACAGAGATAGCAGATCCTATCTACCATACGAGGGAGCATCTAGTTGCTATACTTGTCCTCACGCAGGAGGAAACAAATAGACAATCAAACCTCACACAAAAGGAAGCCTAGCAACAGCTCGATATTCAGCTTCAGCACTGAAGTGAGAAACCACTTTCTGCCGCTTGAAAGACCAAGAAACCAAATTATTGCCGAGAAACACCACATAGCCAGAGGTGTAGCGTCGAGTGTCCGGACAGCCAGCCCAATTAGCATCAGTGTAAACCACCAGCTCAGAGAGTGGAAGAACGATGAAGAAGACCATGATCAGCAGTATCACGAAGATACCGAATAATACGCTTAAGTGTTGTCAAATGAGTTTCCCGGGGGTCATGCATATGAACACAAATTTGTTGAACTGCATAGGTAATATCAGGTCTAGTGAACGTCAGATACTGCAGGGCACCGGCCAGACTCCGGTACTAATTGGCGTCTTGAACAGCAGGTCCACTGTCCGCAGATAGCTTGGCCTGAAGATCAACTGGCGTAGAGCAAGGTTTACAACCAGTCATGCCTGCACGATTAATGATATCAATAGCATAAGTGTGTTGCTGTAGAAAGAGGCCAGCAGGTCGGCGTTCCACTGCTATGCCAAGAAAATGATGAAGGGGTCCAAGATCCTTCATGGGGAAGTCTGTCTGGAGAGCTGCAATCACATGATGCAAGAGATCTGTACTGGAAGCATTGAGAATAATATCATCAACATAGAGTACCAAGTAAACTGTCTCAGTGCCTTGATGGAAAATGAACAGAGAGGTGTCAACTTTAGCTTCAACAAAACCCAGAGACTTCATGTGGGAAGCAAATCAACAGTACCAGGCTCGTGGTGCTTGCTTTAGTCCATAAAAAGATTTGTTGAGCCAACAGACATGGGTCGGACGAGTGGAGTCAACAAAGCCTGCAGGCTGGCTGCAATAAGCAGTCTCAGAAAGAGTACCATGAAGAAACACATTCTTGACATCAAGTTGGTGAATCGACCAGTCCTGGAAGAGAGCCAAAGAAAGGACAGTGCGGACCATGGCCGGTTTGACCACAGGACTGAAAGTCTCATCATAATCTATCCCAGGGCACTGTACCGTTCAAGGGAACCATCTGCATGAAATTTGTGACGAAAATGCCACTTTCTTGTGATGACATGGGCACCTAGACTACGAGGAACGAGGTCCTAGGTGTTTTTAGAGACCAAAGCCTGAAACTGTTCTTCCATCGCCTGGCGCCAAAGAGGATAAGACCTTGGCAAATGGAAGTCGGCTCAGGGGAGATTGCTGCAGCAATGAAGACAGCCAGCCGCGGCCCAGGTGGTCATTGGATGGATGTTGACCACCACAGGAGCAGGGATGGCACCGGGAGGAAGAGTGGGAGCTGGCGGACGAGCTGAAGTAGGGGCTGCAGGGGGCAGCGCGGTGCCAGAGGGTCCTGCCTCAGGAAGAACCGTAGAGGAACCAGGTCGTCGGCGCTGACGGGAGATGATGATGCGATTGGTGGAGATCATAGTCACAAAGTTCCCGGGTCGATAGGATCGAGGAACGTGGTACGCTACCTGTGAGAGGTATTTACATGGTGGTAATGAAAATGATCCCGCGTTTCTGGGTCGGGGACGACGTTTCCGGGTCGAGAACCGTTACCACCATACCCGTTTCTTGTGACTATGGGAGAGATCGAGGCAGCGATAACCTTTGTGGTTGGAAGAATAACCAAGGAAGACACATTTGGTAGAATAGGGAGCCAGCTTATGGGGAGCAGTGGCAGTGATATTAGGATAGCAAACACAGTCAAACACCCTAAGATGATCATAGGAGGGCTTCGTGCCAAAGAGGGCAGCAAAAGGACAGAGAGCATGGATGGTTTTGGTGGGTAGGCGATTTAGGAGATAGGTGGCAGCATTGAGTTCTTCGACCCAGTAATGAGCTGGTAGGGAGGCCTAGAAGAGTAATGAACGAATGATATTGTTGATGGTACAGCGCTCAGCCTTACCGTTCTGGGGAGAGGTGTAGGGACAAGACATGCGAAGAAGAGTGCCACGGGTGAGGAGGAAGGAGCGAGTGGTGGAATGATCAAACTCACGCCCATTGTTACACTGCACGTTCTTAATGGTGCTGCCAAGCTGTATGGAGACAGGCAAAAAAGGATGAAAGAGCATCAAAAGTGTCAGACTTAAGACGCAATGGATATGTCCACAAGTAGTGAGTATGATCATCAAGAATAACTAGATAGTATTTGTATCCCGACACACTAGCAATTGGAGATGTCCATAAATCGCAATGGATAAGTTCGAATGGTTTTGTAGTGCAAGAAGTTGAACTTGAAAAAGGTAATCTGGTGTGACAACCCAACTGACAAGCATGACATAACTCAGTAGGACTATGGGAACAATGAATAGCCGAGGAACTACTAAGTTGAGACAGAATGTCGGTGCCAGGGTGACCGAGACATCGGTGCCAGATAGGAGTGGAAACTGCCGCCAGGGCACAGGGTGTCGTAGAGGATGAGCTGGGCAGACGCAAGGTGTAGAGAGGACCAGCACTATTGGATCTAATAATCACGTTCCTAGAGTTGAGATCCTTGACAGAAACACCAAAAGGATCAAATTCCATGGAGCAATAGTTGTTAGTGGTAAAACAACGAACTGAAAGGAGGTTTTGAATAATATGAGGTGTGTGAAGAATGTTGTTAAGATATAAAGGTCCTGGCAGAACTGTATCTCCTACTGAGGAGACAGGAAGAGTAGCACCATTACCAACAACAATAGATGGAGTAGTGAGATCTAGAGGGCGAAAGAGGAAAATGTTACCAGCATGCGGAGTGGTGTCATTTGTGGCACCAGAATCAGGAATCCAGTCAGTAACAGTAGGTGGCGGTTGAAGCGTCATAGTGCTGAAGGTGTTGGCGAGAGCTTGTTGATCCCAAGAACACGCCCAAGGAGACCAGGACTACTGCACTTGTGGAGGAAAAACTGGGACGGCGCTGGTGTAGTAGGAACAACCGGCAGACAGCCTTGGTGTAGAGGCGCAGGAGGTGGTCCGAGGAGGCCAATCTGCATGGAAGATAGACCTGGTGCAGCCAAACATGGTGGCGATGGTGCAGCCAGGAAGGTCTGCAACGTGCAGGGGAGCGCGACTGCTGTCCAGAGCACTGAGAAGATCTGCCTGTCATAGAACCGGGCCACATGTGAATCGTACCTGTCCATAGATTGTAGATAGATGGCCAGGACGAGCTGCCACCGCGGCCTTGACCTGATCGGCGATTCTGATGTGACGACCGGAGCTTGAACCAGGACCACCTCCCTAGACAGAGCCAGGCGTGCCTCCCTGAGCTGAGGGACGAGCAGGAGAGGTCTTGTTGAGTTGACGTCAGGGCAGCAGATGTGTACAGAGCAGCAGCAGCAGCAGAGTCTGGAGGTGTTGTGCCAGCCACAATCTCCTCCAACCAGATCGTCCCAGACTTCGAGGAAAGTCGGGAAAGGAACCGACCGGGTGATGATGGTCCGAAGATTGGCATACTTGGGACTTAAGCCCCATAGGACATTAAGTACCAGGACATGATCGGAGACCAGTGCGTCGAGGTCGGAGAGAGCATCTGCAAAGCCTTTCATCTTACGGCAATATTCACCAATAGCAAGATCGCCTTGAACGATGTTGCGGAAGGTGGAGTCGAGGTGGAGAGCATGCGTCTCCCGATTGCCGATGAACTGGTTTTCTAGGGCAAGCCAGGCGTGGCGTGGCGTGTAACCACAACACTCACGGATGATTTCTTGGAGTTTGGTGGAGATCATGCCAAAAATACAAGACAGAACAATGTTGTCCATGCGATCCCACACCGGGTCATCAGGGAAGGAGAGGTCGCTGATGACATGATCGGTGAGGGTGTACTGCCTGAGGGTGAGGAGAACATGGTCACGCCAGTGAGTGAAGTTGGTGGAGGATGGCTGGAGAGACCGAGACCAGCAAACGAATGTTCTGAACGCTGGCGGCTTGAACATGCAGGTTGGCGACGACTGCAGCTTCATAGTTGCTGCTGGGTCCGAGGACCGGAGAGGAGGGTGCACCAGTAAACGGGGGCGGTGTCACCTGCTTAGCAGCAGAGAAGGCCTGCTCCTCCAAGGCAGCAGCAGCAGCCCTCTCCTTCTCGAGGACAACCTCAGCGGCCTTGACCTGGGCATGAGCAGCAGTGCTCAGCTTCTTGGGCAGTCTTGATCATCGTTGCAATTTGCTGCAGAAACGCAGCTTCATCATCGGAAGTAGTCATGGCGAAAGGAGGTGGGGAGGAGGAAGGAAAGACGCCGGCCTTAGGAGAGGCAGCGGCGGAAAACAGAGACCCTAGAAAGGTAAAGCGGCTGATACCATATTAGAGGAGTAATGGGGAATAGGATTTGATAGTATTGACTGAGAGAGGCATTACAATATATAGCAGCCACAGGGTGACGCACTAGGAAGGAGTGCGGCAACCTGGTTGCAATCAGTGCTTGCCTACCATGAATAGGATCCTACTTCCTATACAGAGATAGCAAATCCTATCTACCATATGAGGGAGCATCTAGTTGCTATACTTGTCCTCACGCAGGAGGAAATAAATAGACAATCAAACCTCTGTTACTGATGCCTTTGTGGGCTGCCAATATCAGAGGCGCCGGCGCCAGGAGCAAGAAAGGAAAGTGATCAGCAAAGTGGCTAGCAATCGGGTTAGTAGGAAAGTTTTTATTACAGGGAGATATGCATTAGTTTACTTCCAGAATAAGTTATTTAGTTCCTTTTTAAGTGGTCGCCTCATACTATAAAGGCAGACCATAGTTTGTATTAGGGATCATCGAGGAATAAAGTCTCCCTGCAGTTGGGCGGGACTGTCTCGGTCACCGTGGCTCGGCAAGCTGCCAGCCACGGTGACGACATCCGCCAGCCTAGCCACCGTTCCTACCCCCTGAGATCTGTCCCCAGCTCTAGCCTCCTCCTCCTCTCACCTCTACGGTCACCTAAGAGGCCCCCGAGAGGAGGCCGCATCAATTTGGTATCACAGACCAGTGGAGCATCGACATCCTTGTCCGGCTCCATGGGGAACGTTCATGGGGATTCCATTGAAGAAAAGTTGGACCGCCTGCTCGCCCAAGTCTCCACGCTCAACACGCACATGGCGCTGCACGATCAGCGGCTCGCGCGTATGGAGAAGCTTGTGCTGCCTGGGGCCGACGCCACAGAGGGCCTTAACGGCACCAAGTCGGCCACAGGCGGCGGGCGCACCGAAAAAGGGGGCGCCATCGGCAACGAGGAGGACCCTCTACAGGAATCTGATGGCTCTCCCTTGCCGCTCGACCGTCATATCCACGACCGACGTCGTGGCAACGGTTGGCCCTCTGGCGACAACGACGACAACGCCACCGACGACTCCCTCGACAACGATTGGTGGGAGGACCGCCGCATCACTAAGGGACGGCGAGGCAGGACTTCCGTCAGGAGGACAGGCGCGGTGGGCGAGATCCAGCCGGCGGCGCCTACCAACGGCTGAAGGATGAGATCGAGAAGCAATGCGAGGCTATGCTGCAGCAAGGCATCATCCGGGAATATTCATCGGCGTACTCCTCCCCGGTCCTCCTGGTACGGAAAGCGGATGGGTCGTGGCAGTTCTGCATCGACTACCGCAAGCTCAACAGCAAGACGGTAAAGGACTCCTTTCCCATTCCAGTAGTAGACAAGTTGTTGGATGAACTCCGCGGTGCGAGGTTCTTCACCAAGCTTGACCTCCGCAACGGATATCATCAAGTTCGCATGAGTCTGGGCGACATCAGTAAGACAGCCTTCCGCACACGCCGCGGGAAATTCGAGTTCCTCGTCATGCCCTTTGGGTTGACGAACGCACCCTCCACCTTTCAGTCCTTAATGAATGACGTCCTCAAATCCTATATTCGGAAGTTTGTCCTGGTGTTTTTTGATGACATACTTATCTTCAGTAAGACATGGGCAAAACACTTGCAGCATGTGAAACAGGTCTTCCAAGTCCTCCGCGACAACAAGTTGTTCCTAAAGCAGTCCAAGTGTTTCTTTGGGGAAGAAACGGTGTCCTACTTAGGGCACATCATTTCCAAGGACGGCGTCGCCATGGATCTGGCCAAGATCAAGGCGGTGGAGGCATGGCTACGACCGCAGTCTCTCCGGGCGCTGCGGTGCTTCATTGGCCTCACCGGCTACTACCGCAAATTCATAGCGGGCTATGGCGTGGTGGCTGCCCCGCTAATAGCCCTCTTGAAGAAAGAGGCCTTTCGCTGGTCGGACGCCGCGGATGCAGCGTTCTTGCAACTCAAACACTCACTGATGACGGCGCCACTCCTCCAAATGCTGGACTTCTCCAAGCGCTTCATGGACTGTGATGCTTCAGGGGTGGGGTTCGGCGCCGTGCTCCATCAAGGTGATGGTGCAATTGCCTTCTTCAGCCGAGCAGTTGCGCCACATCACCAGAAGTTGCCCGCTTATGAGCGCGAGCTGATCGGTCTTGTCAAGGCCGTGCGTAATTGGCGCCCATATCTCTGGGGGCGTGCCTTTACAGTGCGCACTGATCATTACAGTTTGAAGTTTATCCTGGACCAGCGGCTCTCCACCATTCCCCAACACACATGGGTCAGTAAATTATTTGGCTATGATTTGACTGTAGAATATCGTCCAGGCAAGTTGAATGGTGCTGCAGACGCCTTGTCTCGGAGGGAGGAACCCATGGGCACTCTGCATAGCATGTCACTACCAACATTCTCGCTGTTTGACAACCTGCGAGATGAGGGGCCACTAATTCCCAAGTGGAGACTATTCGTGCTCAGCTGGCAGCAGGGACGGCCAAAGAGGGATGGACTGAAGTAGATGGGTTGATGCTGTTTAAAGGCAAGACCTTTGTACCAGATGTGTCATCTCTGTGGCCACTCCTCTTGGCCGACGCCCATGATGGGGCGCATGAAGGTGTCGAGAAGACGGTGCACCGTTGGCGGGCTACATTCTATAATGCTCATGCCCTCCAACGGATCAGAGAATATGTGAAGGGCTGCTCAGTGTGTCAACGCAACAAGTCAATCCACTTGCACCCTGTCGGGCTGCTGCAACCATTACCAGTACCAGCAGGTATTTGGAGTGATATTTCCATGGATTTTGTGGAAGGTTTTCCCAAGGTGGGCGGTAAATCAGTAATCCTAACAGTGGTGGACCGGTTCTCCAAGATGGCGCATTTTCTTCCATTGGGACATCCATACACAGCAGCCTCAGTAGCCAAGGCCTTCTTTGATGGCATTGTCTGGCTACATGGCTTGCCTTGCTCCATTGTCAGTGATCGGGACACGGTTTTCACTAGTGCCTTTTGGACCGAGCTGTTTCGCTTAGCAGGGGTCAAGTTGCATATGAGTTATGCCTTTCATCCTCAATCTGATGGACAGTCGGAAGTGGTCAATCGAATTATTATCATGTATCTTCGCTGCCTAGCAGGCGATCGTCCAAGAACTTGGCTACAGTGGTTACCATGGGCTGAATTTTGTTACAACGCTTCATACCACACCGCCCTCAAATGCTCCCCCTTTCGGGTAGTCTATGGTCGAGAGCCTCCAACATTGTTGTCTTACTATCCAGGCGTTGCCAAGGTTGCAGCAGTGGATCGTCAGCTTCAGGATCGGGATGAATTTCTGACTGAAATCAAAGCAAGGCTGGTGCAAGCACAAATTGTGATGAAGACATATCAGAATCAGTCAAGACGAGAGGTCGAGTTCCAGGAAGGAGACTGGGTATGGCTCCGTTTACAACAGTGGACAGCAGTGGGTGTCACCGCAGCTACTCCGTCGAAACTGGGTCCTCGCTTCTTTGAGCCATACCAGGTGACAAGTCGCATTGGGAAGGTCTCTTATAAGTTGCAGCTACCAGCACGTGCCCGGATTCACGATGTTTTCCATGTGTCCTAGTTAAAAAAGTTTGAAGGAACAGCACCAACAGCCATAGTACCCTTACCTGAAATTCTGCATGGCAGAGTAATTCCTACACTGGACAAGGTACTCAAGGCTCGGCTGAATAGAGGAGTTTGGGAACTATTAGTCCAATGGGAGGGTCGGCCAACCTCAGATGCCTATTGGGAACAATTGGAAGATTTCACACAGAAGTAACCTTTTTTAAGCTCGCGGACGAGTTATTTCTTGTGGAGGGGGGAAATGTTACTAATGCCTTTGTGGGCTGCCAATATCAGAGGCGCCGGCGCCAGGATCCAACCCAAGGAGCAGCAGGAGCAAGAAAGGAAAGTGATCAACAAAGTGGCTAGCAATCGGGTTAGTAGGAAAGTTTTTATTACAGGGAGATATGCATTAGTTTACTTCCAGAATAAGAGATATGCATTAGTTTACTTCCAGAATAAGTTATTTAGTTCCTTTTTAAGTGGTCGCCTCATACTATAAAGGCAGACCATAGTTTGTATTAGGGATCATCGAGGAATAAAGTCTCCCTGCAGTTGGGCGGGACTGTCTCGGTCATTGTGGCTCGGCAAGCTGCCAGCCGCAGTGACGACGTCCGCCAGCCTAGCCACCGTTCCTACCCCCTGAGATCTGTCCCCGGCTCTAGCCTCCTCCTCCTCTCACCTCTACGGTCACCCAAGAGGCCCCCGAGAGAAGGCCGCATCAACCTCACACAAAAGGAAGCTTAGGAACATTGCCATAATAGTCTAACATTAATTATCTGCCCAAGAAGAGATCTGATGTATCAGAGAAAATTACTGACAGGGTGTCTCCAAGGACAGTTAAGGTGTGGGATCCTCTCCTAGTACTCATACTTGGAAGCCGGACCCAGAAGCCCTCCCTTGGATCATACCTTTCTGCTGATCTGTATATAGTATGTTTGTCACTGTTAGTCTCTAAGTAATTTTGTTGGAATATATTATAACAACATGGAGGAAAATCATGACAGATCTTACTTCAAGTACATGTTTCCATCATAGCCACCAGATGTATAGATGACTCCATTTAGTCCGGACGCAGCAAGAGCAAACCGCTGAAATATAACGCAACCAAAATAAGATGTTGGTTGAAAGATTTATTTCAATAATTCAGTATTCCATCCAGCCATCCTACTAGAACATATCATTAAAAGTCTAGGGAGGGTATGTAAACATTTATGCAATGAACTGTCATAATAGGCACCAACGTTACACATCTTAAAATGTATATCTCCCTAGTTATCAAGGTTTTAAAGTGGGGCGACTAGTCGTGACTACTCAACGACTAGTCGAGAAGTCGGTGCACAGGTCATAGTAGATATGGGCGACTTGACTTTCTCTACTAGTCGCATGACCAACTAGTCAGTAGCAGTTCGGTGGGGTGACTTATTTGGGCTCGGGTATAAAAATGTGTGCTCACCCATCCATCTCAACACTAGTACGGAGGATGCTAATAGTCGAGTTTCATGCCTTATTTTGGACGCCTTGTGCTGTCAACTGCTTGGATCTCATGCTAGAGGATATTGGGAAGATAAAATAGTTTAGTGGCTGCAATGCTAAAGCAAAGAAGAAAACCAGATTTATCTATGGACATGGAAGGTTTCATGACTTGACGAGGACAGAGATCTTGTGAGGCATGTGAGGCATGCAACTACTAGTATGTGGCAATAAAAATAAGGGCTGAAAGATCTCTTTGTTAGTAATGAATAGTGTGATACAAATTGAAGAATACTAAAGTAAAAAAAAAGCATGTGTTGTCTATTGCATTTTGGCAAGCAGTAGAAGATTGCAGGAGAGCTTCACAGCCTCTTCTAATATTTTTGAGGATAGCGTGAAAGGCCCTCTAGCGTAATGGTTAAGGCTTCCGAGTAGCACCTTTAGGTCCCGGGTTCGATCCTTCTCGGAGGCGAATTTCTGGCTTGGTTAAAAAAATCCCCTCGTTGTGCCCCGCCTGCTCCCAGGTTACGTCCTGCGCGCCACCCTCCGGCTAAGCCTTTGCAAAGTGGGCGGTGACGGCCCGCTAGTGATGGGGGGCCAAGGTTCGGGGATTTCACGGCCGAGACCATGTTTCGGTCTCTTCTTATTATAATACCGGGAGGGTGGTCTTTCCCTCCCCGGCCGAGTTTTTTAAAATATTTTTGAGGATAGCTGATGGTGGATAAGAGCAGCAGTGGCTTAAATGTGGGCTGCCATGAACCATGCAAAAAAGGGCATCAAGGAAGCTTTGGAACACAAGGAGCAAATAATAAATGAAGTAATTTCTATTGTTGATAAGAGGTGCGATAGTCACATGGATACTAATATGTGTGGGGCAATACTTTTTTGAACTCAAACAAGTTCTTTGAAATCAGAGAATAATAGAAGACTTGCTACAAGACTCCGTTTAATATTTAATGTTGTATGGAAGATGGATGAAGATATACCAAACAAGATGTTTTTTAGTGTTTCAGCATGTTTTTTAGTCTCAGCATATATACAAAATTATAAAAATATAGCCATTGACTTATGTTCGACTAGTTTGTCCTAATCATGATTAGTCTACTAGTCAGTAGCTGCACTTCTCGACTCGAAAACATTGCTTATAACAGTTAGTACATAATTCTAAATGTTGCTGAACTCAGAAAATTTCAAATATTCCAGACTAGAAGCATAAACTCTGCTAAACATTACCAAATTGTGTATATGCATGCAACTGAGGCTGAGAACATACAGAGGTTAGCATAGATGGGCTACATATCCACTTCCCAAGGTAGGGGTCAAAGATCTCAACTTCTGAATAAAATTCATTTCCATCTCCTCCACCAATAGCGTATATTTTCTCATTAAGACAGATCCCAGCAAGACTTCCTTTCTTCTGGTTCATGGAGGGGCATTCCGTCCACTCATTATTTCTTGAGCTATAGCATTCCACTATAAAAAAACAGAGAAGTAAATACATGCAATTAAAGATGAAAGCTCATGCAAAAGAAGTCACAAAATCATATTACAAATGCCATGGTATACCTGTGTTATACCATGACATGCCATCGCCACCGCCAAAAGCAAATATGTGTCCATCCAACACAGCAGCAGATGCATATGAGCGGGGAGAACTCATTGGTGTGAGACCTAGGACCGCGTCTTTCTCAGGAGAAAAGGAATCAAGAGATGATAACCAAGTCACGCCATTATAACCACCAATCAGGAATATTGATGGGGTGGCTAGTGTATTGCACATGTTTCCAAGGTGAGCCAGGGAAGAGTCAAGTTTGAACTGTAACTCATCTACAATGTATTCCAGTTGCTGGACTTTTCTTCCTGAGTCTTTAAAAATTTCCCTCAATGAAAGTATTTCTTTGTCTGACCCAATCTGGAAAACAACAGAAAATAATAGAATATCCTATGGAGACATCATATGCATAAATAATAAAATAAATAATGCCCCCAAAACATCATGTGCCATAGGTACCTCTATGGCAGAACACGAAGGACCACACATAAAACGCAGATCTGGGGGGAGGGGGTAAGACGGCCTCCAGGTATTGTATTAAGAAGAGCCCATGTGAGAACAACCACAACCGGACCTTAGACCTGTGCTTTGGTGTACGACAAACGAGGGGATTTTTTTTTAACCGCAGCCTAAACTCCGCTGCCATAAGGAGTTGAACTCAGGGCCTAAGGATGTTACTCAGACCAGCTAACCAACTCAGCTAGAGGCCTTTCGTGAAGGCATGCACATATGAAAGAAAAAACTAGAACTATCCAATTTAGTCTGCATGGGTTCCTCCAAACAAGTTAGGCCATACATTGCTAGAAGTTTTTTAATGATCTGAATAGTTCATACAAGAAAACATAATGTTTCCACTAAAAGGTATGTGACAAAGAACTAACCATGTCAACTATCACTACGATTAGAAATCTGAGTTACAGATATCACTCAAGTCAACAAAATGGCAGGATATATGTTTGTATGGAAAAATAGCTCATTTGTTTTTTTTACTTTCAAACAAACAAACAAATGCAGGTGCAAATTGGTTGTTAGACCACTGATTAGGGTTAGGTTAGGGTTTCCATGTATTTCCCAGATTACCCCTATTGTAATGAGCTTTGGCCCACCTAACTCTTCTATATAATATACTCCCAACACAGAATTAGGGTTAGGGTTTCACATATTCCAACTTAGTATTGAGCTAGGTCTCTCTCTCCCTCTCCTCAATCCCCCCCGGCCGCGACTCCGCCTGCACGGCTGCCTCCCCTGCTAGACGTGCTGCTACCTCCCCACCGCTACATGGTCCTCTTCCCGTCACGGACGCGCCGCCCGTGCTCCTCCTGTTGCCAGACCACCAGCAGCAGTACCTATTGTCGACGCCTCTCCTACTCTCCTGCGCCCCGGAGGTGATAGGACGCGAGCCATGTCCGGTCAGAGGCCAATGTCTTCTGGACGTGGAAGAACTGCTCACAGTGATTGAGCCAGTTCAGAGGGTCCACAGAGTCGTCGTACATCGTGAACTCGAGCTTGTACAATTTCGGTGGAAGCTGATCGCGGCCTGGCTCGGAGCCTAACTAGTCCTGGAACGCCTTGTGTGGGGACCGGCCGAAGGTAGCGCTCAACGGGGAGAGGAACAGGGTCCCATACACCCCCCCCCATAGGAGGCCTGGGGCCGGCGCGCCTCCAAAAGGCTCCAAGGCGGTAGTGGTCGCCGGCGGCTACGATACTGCCATGGTGATCGGCATCGTGGAGTAGACTGGCAGCGGTGCGGAGCCTAGCGCCCATGTCGAAACTTGCGATGGCGACCGCGGGAAGGTTAGCTGGTGGATCGGCACACCCACCAACTGTGAGGCCGCCGGGGTGGACGTGAGGGCCGGCAAAGATGGCGCTGTCAGAGCCACGATGACCACGGTGGACGATGGCAGAGGCGGCGACGGCTGGGAGCCCAGCATGATGGTTTTCATCGCGACCACATCGGACTGCAGCGTGAACATGTCGGACTGCATGGTGTTCATGCCAGATTCCATGGTGGTCACCTAGGCGTGCAGGGCTCCCAAGTTGTTGGGGAAGTGGACGAGGGACGCCGTCAGATGCTCATTGGTCATCGTGGGAAGGGTGGTGGTTATGCCAGAGGTGGGCTGAATGGGTGCGGTGGAGGTGATGATGGGCAACGTGTCGGTGGAGGCGAGTGGCAGCGATGACGGCTAGGAGAACGATAGGGAGGCGGGTGGGGCTGGTGGTGGGTTACCCATGGTGGCCGGAGGATCAGAGGCCTCTAATACCAGGCTATTAGGAACCCTATCCCTACCTAGGATTGACCGGAGGTTGTAGGGGTGAGAGATTTGTGAACGGGGTTTAGGGCTCCTGTGGCGGCGCGTGGGCGCTGTGGCTGCTGCTGCGCGCGAGAGGAGAGGCTGCTAGAGCAAATGTCGGCTCCCTAAGGAAGCCAGAAATAATATAAGTTTATGCTTGATTCCATTAGATGACCACTTACAAGTATTTATGTCCCAGCTGATGCTTATCTGATCTAAGGATAAGAGATATGAGATCTCTTCTAATCCCTATCCAACTAACCAGAGATAATGTCTTTCATCTATTTGTTAGCTAGGCCTTATCTAATCTATTTGGCCGATCTCAACCACCTGGCTACATGTGCCCTATGGTCGTGGGCCTTAGCCCCCCCTAGCCACTCATGGGTCTGCGCCTAGTATAGGAGATGCCGGTCATAACAGTCGTCCTCTCGTGGATCATCGACACCCTCACCATGGAGCTTCAAGACATCATCCGCGAGTGGGGGGCACCACTCGCCAGGCTTGGGTCACCCTAGAGGCCCAGTTCCTCAGCAACCGGGAGGCCCGGGCTTTCCACCTCGACGCCTCGTTCCGCATGTTCTCCCAAGGGGACCTCTCCGTCCGCGAGTACTACTGTCAGATGAAGGGAATGGCAGACTCCCTTCGCGATCCCGGCGAGGCCGTCCCCGATTGCACCCTTGTGTTGAACTTTCTGTGAGGTCTCAGACCACGCTACAACCACCTGAAGGTTCACATCAAGGGGCCATGCCCTTCCCCTTCTTCCACGATGTTCGCAACGAGCTTCTCCTCGAAGAGCTCACCCTGGAGGTTGAGTCCCCCGCTTGCGCCACGGCTCTCTACGGCACGCCCTCCGGTGGCCATGCATCCTCCGGTGGCTAGGCCCCTGACCTCCGTCGACGGGGGGCCTGTGTGCCCACCTACTGCCCCCGCCACTGGAGCTCCTCGTCAGCCCGCAAGCGATGACGGTGGTCGTCGACTCCGCAAGGGTGGACGCGGGGACCTGACTCCACCCGGGATGGCCCCACTAGGCGTGACCACGGCCCGGCATGGCCATCGTTCTACAACCCTTAGACCAAGACCATCTCCATGTGGCCAGGTCCAACCACGGGTGTCTCCTCGCCGCGCCCCCCTCAGCCGGCTCTCCTGACGACGCCACCCTATGGCGTCCCCCCACCCTCAACGACTCCAACTCCGCCTCCGGGGAACCCTACCCCGACACCTTGGTCCCCACTGGCTGGACAGTGGGGGCCTCCCTTATCGCCGCCTTCAGCACCATAACGCTGATGCCACCCCCACCGACTGGGTGGTTGACTCCGACGCCTCCTACCACACCACCCATATTGCAGGCATGTTATCTCGCTCCCATCCCCCAAATCCCCCCACCCTTCCTCTATCGTTGTGGGAAACGACTCCACCCTCCCGGTCACTTCAGGTGTCTCGGTTCTTCTAGGACCGTTCTACCTCAATGATGTTCTCGTTGCTCTTTACATCATTCAAAACCTTATTTATATTCCCTGGTTCACTACCAACAACTCATGTTCTATTGAGTTTGACCCGTTTGGTTTGTCTGTAAAGGATCTGGCTATCGGACCCTCCTCGTCTGTTGTAACAGCTCCGAGACGCTCCACACGCTCTGACCTTCCACCTCCTCCACCGACGCGTCCTCCCCACATGCTCTGGCTACTACCACCATCTCCACCACTTGGCATCATCGTCTCGGACACCCCGAACCCGACATCATGACCAAGCTCGCCAGTAGTTCAGAGATTTCTTGTAGCATGGGACATTTTGAGGGTCTGTGACATGCATGTCAGCTAGGCCGCCATACTCGCCTCCCTTTTGCTACTTCTAGGGCTAAGCAGTCTTTTGATCTTGTTTATTATGATCTATGGACATCTCTTGTACTAAGTGTTTCTAGCTATAAATACTACATGATTTGGATGATTTCTCTCATTTTCTCTGGACTTTTCCTCTGTGGCTCAAGTTCGACACCTTTCACACCCTCACGCACTTCTTCACTTGGGTCTCCACCTAGTTCCTTCGCCCAATTCGTGCCTCCAATGCGATAACGACTGCGAGTTCGACGACTCCGCCTCTTGTTCCTTCTTTCTCTCCCACGGTGTTTAGTTGTGACTCTCGTGCCCCTACACTTCCCCACAGAACGGTCGGGTCGAACGCATTATTCGCACCACCACTAACATGACATGTTGCCTCCTTTTTCAGGCGTCTCTTCCCGCCATCTATTGGGTAAGAGGCCCTGAACACTATTACTCATCTCCTTAACCGCCTTCCCTCCAAGGCGGCCAGTCACACTACCCCCCACCTCGCTCTGTATGGCACAGCCCCCTCCTATGCCCACCTTTGGGTCTTTGGTTGTGCCTGCTATCCCAACACCTCCACTACTACTACTACTTACAAGCTCTCTCTCTACTCCACTTGTTGTCTTTTCCTCGGTTACTCCCCTGAACACAAGGGATACTGATGCTTTTACCTCCTCACCCACCACATCATCATCTCTCGTCATGTCGTTTTCGATGAGAATGTCTTTCCCCTTGCTGGATCATCCCCACCTCCCAACCTTAACATTATCCTCGATTCCGACCTTATTCTCGTACCATTGCCAGCGCCCCGTCGACCCCACCCGCGCCACACGTGGCCTCGCCGACTCTGCCTGCGCCGAGCGCAGCCCTGCCGCCTTTGCCTGTGCCATGTGTGGCCCCTTCGCCTACGTACCACCCGGCATGCTTCACCGACCCCGCCAGCGTCTACTACCATCGTGGGCGGATTGTGCCTTAGCCCGTTCCCGTGCTGAGCCACCAGTGCACCATCCGATCACCATCCGACGTGACCTCGGCCACGTCCACTCAATGGTAGCACGTCGCTCGATCGTAGTTCTCCACCCTGTTGACTGGTTGGTTCTCACAGCCAAGGCTGCTCTGACTCCCTCACCTATCCCCTCCTCCATTCGCGCTACTCTCACCGGTCCCCACTGGCGCCACGCCATGGAGGAGTAAGCGACCCTACTAGCAACCACACTTGGGACCTGCTGCCACGTCGACCGAGCACCGTGGTTACCGGCAAGTGGATCTTCCGCCACAAACTCACCTCTAACGGCTCGCTCGATCACTCCACCGGCTTCGTCGACTCCACTCGCCTGTATCTAGTCTGCAGGTTGAACTGCTCTCTGTATGGCCTCAAGCAGGCGCCGAGGGCTTGGTACAGTTCCTTCGCCTCCTACTTAGTCTCCCTCGGCATCGTTGAGGCCAAGTCGGACACATCCTTGTTCATCCATCGGCACGGCGATGACACCATCTACCTCCTCTACGTCGACGACATCATGCTCACGGCGTCCAGTGGCGCACTTCTCCAGCACGCGATCGCCACCCTTCAACGCGAGTTCGCGATGAAGGACCTGGGCCCTCTCCACTTCTTCAGAATCACCGCGCAGCGGCCGCCCCAGGGCCTCTTCCTCCACCAGCGCTAGTACACCCTCAACATTCTAGAGCGGACCGGGATGTCCGACTGCAAGCCCTGCTCCACGTCTGTCGACACTCAGGCGAAGCTCTCCGACGACGACGGGCCCCTGGTCACTGACGTGACGGCCTATCAGAGCCTCACTGGCGCTCTCTAGTACCTGACATTCTCTCATCTCAGCATTGCCTACACCGTTCAGCAGGTGTGCCTTCACATGCACACCCCACGTGAGCCCCACATCAACACTCTCAAGCGGATTCTCCGCTATCTCCGTGGCTCCATCGACTTCGGCCTTCTACTTCAACCCTCCCCGATGTCTGATCTGATGGTCTACACCGACGCCAACTGGGACGGTTGCCCCGACACACACCGGTCCACATCCGGTTACGCCGTGTTTCTGAGTGCCAACCTCGTCTCCTAGGCCTCGAAGCGGCAACTCGTCGTCTCCCGCTCCAGCGATGGGGCCGAGTATCGCGATGGGGCCAAAGGCGTGGCCGAAGCCTCCTGACTCCGCCAGCTTCTGCAGAAGCTCCACAGCCCCCTCGAGCGCTCCACCCTCGTCTATTGTGACAACGTCAGCGTGGTCTACCTCTCCACCAATCCCGTGCAACAAGCACGTGGAGATCGACCTTCACTTCGTCCGCGAGCGTGTCATCGTTGATGATGTTCGCGTTCTCCACATCCTGACATCTTCGCAGTTCGTCGACATCCTCACCAAGGGGCTGTTGTCGAGTGTATTCATTGAGTTTCGATCCAGTCTCAACATCTGTATAGGATAAAGTTGTGAGTGTGGGGTGTTAGACCATTGATTAGGTTTAGGTTAGGGTTTCCCTGTACTTCTCTGATTACCCCGATTGTAATGGGCTTTGGTCCACCTAGCTCTTTTATATAATATACTCCCAACCCAATATTAGGGCGAGGGTTTCACATATTCCAACTTTGGTGACTCTAAGGGTCTGCATCGCCCTTATTTAGTTCAACAAATTGTACTACTTTTCCAAAATGAGAGACCCTTAGGGTCAGAAATTCATCCCTTACAACAAATGAGGTTACCAATAAACTATCTATCTCTATTATTCAAGAAGAAACAAGTTACCAGTTTCTTCTCCAGTGCTTCAGTCCTCTTCTGTAAATCAGTGATGATTTGCAGCACCTATAAAGGAATGTAATGAAAATATGACGATTATGAATTGTGTAAGGCATTTTTATGAAACAAAACTGAATACTGAGAATAAAAATAAGGCTAACAAAAGGAACAATAGTCACCTCAGCATTTCCATGGCTGCACTCATCAAAAGAGGTTTTATCTTCCATTGTAGCATCAAATGAGCCACAGGAAAGGTCTGGATTGATCTGTGTTTCATCAGGTACCCGTTGATCTGAACCAGAATGAGTACAATCCTTGGAAGTTATGGCATCCTGCTGTCGTAGGAAAGATAATCCTTTCAGCTTTTCTAGGACAGTCTGTCTTTCTGGCTGTAGCCCAACACCACCACCTGGGTTATTGTGAACTTCAATCTCCACTTCATCAACTTCCACAGCACCATTATGCTCATTGTGTGAATTCAAAAGCATTGATTCATCAGTTATGATTCTTTTACCATTCACAGTATTGACAAGTGGATGATTACATTCAATAAGCTCCAGTCCTTGGCCATCAATTTTGCCTGAGGAAGTTTGACTGACCTCATCTGGATTTGAATGAGGACCAAATTGATTTTGAAGAAAATTGTCATCCAAATTGTCATAATCAGAAACTGAACCACCAGATTTCTTCTCATCCGAGTTACTAGCATTTTCCACATCATCAGCCCAGTTAACTGGAGCGGCTGTATTTGATAGAACACTAAATGGATTGGTTTCCTTAGAATTTGCTGTGATTTTCTTTGGGTCAGGAACTGCAAGATTCCTTTTGCTTGAAACATCTGGAACTTGAATGAAATTAGACGGAGCAAGTGATTTGAACAAAGAAATTAAAGCTCTTGTCTGTGCATGGTCAAGCTCAAAATAGAAGTGGTGATGGTTGTAATAGTTGTCACCAAGCAATGTTTTAAATTGGCTCTCCAGCAGAGGTGGATACCGAGTCTTTGTGCAAATACGAACCTTTAAAATACAAACAACCAATGTCAGATATATTCGTTGACGTTTTTATGGTCTTCTAGGCAGGCTATCAATATATAAAAGGGTATGCTTTTATTTATTATATTTTTATAGAGTCAATCCTGATGGGTTTTAACATATTTATATAATGGTACAAGTTTATAAAGTGAGACATCATGGATGCTAGGATGTCAAAACAAAAAAAACATGGTGGGAGTATAGATATTTAATATCTTGATACCTGTGCAGGAAAAGCTGACCTTAAACAACCATCATTACTCCAAGCATATGAATCAATATACATCTCACCAGGACTTGCAGCTTCGAAAATTCCATGGAGCTTTCTGTCACTATAATTGAATAGAAATAAAGGCATGCCAGGTTTGACATTTCTAACATATGAATAATGGACTGAAGGCAGACCTATAAAATAAGTCAATAAGGAATCATAATCTTATCAATATAGAAATTCAAAAAAAAATAAATTAATTGAGCCAATATTTAGAAACAAGGCATTTTATTTTCCATCAGCATACAGAATCTATAATACCATATTATCTTAGCAACATCTGTAGAATATAGTAGCAAGAGGTGAAAGGTGCACTTAACAGACCGAATAGCTGTTTTCTGAAGCATTCTTCAATCGTATCGTGTTTGCAACCAAAGATCACCCCTCCAAGCTGGTTTTCTCGGATATTGCGGGTAAGCTCCCCATAGTTGCTATTATTCGTCTGCATTGCAAGATCGCCCCTCCAGCACCTGTTCTTCACAAAATTTGAGAATATACAAGGCACATAAGTTAGGTATATATAGTGAAATCAAAGAGGTAGCATATACAGTGAAATCAAAGGGATAACACTGGGTATGAAGCCATAATATGGGGACAATGCATACATCCACAATAATGACCAGAAATAAAAGATACAAACATTTGTAATATGATTTTCAAAGTGGAAACAACTTGGAATACCCATGTTAAGAAAAATTCAGTCAAATCTTCTTACAAAGAACAAAAACAGAAAAGGATGTAGCTTTAGGAGGGGAGCATTGATGGTCCTTTGGTCCTAACATGTTACCGAGAAAAAACACTAGTGATTCATAGACGGACAAGGAAAATATTCCAATGTAACAAATTCCCAAAAGTTATGCAGAGTAACATACAACAACAGTGTCTGAAAAATTAAACTGAAACAATAAACAATGACATTGCCATAACAATCAGTTAAACAAGTACTCAAATAAAAGGTTAGACCCAAATTAGAATCCCAGAAATGCTCAAAATACAACCACCTCCCTCAGCATTAACCAACAAGTCCAAATGCCTACCCCAGCACCTTTTTTTCTCGAAAGCGCAGAAGAACTGTGCCCCATAATATATTAAGAAGAGCTAATAACCAGCCTTTTTAGGCTACAACTAAGATCCGATTTCATCTTCATACCAAAATTACAATATAAGCTTCAGTAACCATGTGGGATAGGAGTACAACATGTCAGATTATTGTATTTTGTCTAACAGTTATGGCCTTGAACCTACCCATGTAACTCTAATTCTAATGTATGTAACGCTTAGCCCACACAATTTCTCCAACACGGTATCCAGCCAGCCTCTTTCTCCCCTTCCCTCCCCTCCCTAGCATCGCCGCCGCCTCCAGGCTTGCAGGCCGCCGGCGCCAGCAGGCCTCCCAGCCGACAGCATTGGCGCCATGGCCAGCGCGCCTCCACCTTCGTCCTTTTCCCCTCCTCGCCTCTTTCTCGCCACTTGCTGGCTGAAGCTGCCACATCGCCCAAATTCTCTCTAGTCGTCGCGGCCTGCACAGGGCCGCCGCCCTCCCTATCGGCCGCAGGCGCCACAGTAGCCAACATTCCTCCCTTCCTGAGCATTGTTGCCACCTGCACGGGCGCTCCTCTGCTCCCCACTAGCCCACCCGCCTCCCCCTTGATGGATGAGGGCATGGCCAGCCTTAGATCTGCCGCCCTTGGCCTAGCTATTACTGACGCTAAAAGATGAATCAATCCAGTGATCTGCAATTGGCACCCCAAAATTTTAGCATCGCCTGAACCCTAATCCTAGCTATTACTGACGCTAAACCTGCCATCCAAACCACAATACACAGTCAGCCAGTCCCCCCACCCACCCAACGAATCATCGATCACCATTCCCGCCTCCACCAAGCAGGCGTGCATCAACCATCAGGGAACCCCTCAACGAATCATAAAATACACGATGAAGACCCAGAAATTTACCCAAAAATTGGAATGAGAAAACCCAACGCAACCCGTACAGGAGCGGGAAACGCGCCCGCGGTTGATCCCAGCGAACCGGGCAGGAGGTGGAGTCACACCTACCGGAGTGGCTTGCGAGTAGGGTCGGCTTCTGGCACAGGTTTCAAGGGATTTAGGCTTGTTTCGTTCCTTTAGTCACTAGACTAAGGCCCTGTTTGGTTTCTTTAGTCACTAGACTAAATTTTAGTGACTAAAGTTTAGTCGCTAAAGTAACCCGTTTGGTTCCAGTGACTAAACCGAACTAAAGGACATTAATTATTGTGAATAATGACTGTTTTACCCCTATTAATTAATTGATGTTTGCTATAAGAAGAAAGTGGAGAGAGCAAATAAGGTAAAAATACTACTTTAGTCCCTTTTAGTCACCCCTTTGGTGACTAAAGAAATAAAGTTTAGTCACCCCATTTTAGTCAACATGTTTGCTTCTTTAGGGACTAAAAGTGACTAAACTTTAGTCACTAAACTTTAGTCACCCCAAACCAAACAGGGCCTAAATTTTACTGACTAAAGTTTAGTCGCTAAAGTGTCCTGTTTGGTTTTAGTGATTAAACCAGACTAAAGAACATTAATTGCTGTGAATAATGATTGTTTTACCCCTATTAATTAATAGATGTTGCTATAAGAAGAAAGTTGAGAGGGCAAATAAGGTAAAAATACTACTTTAGTCTCTTTTAGTCACCTTTTGGTGACTAAAGAACTAAAGTTTAGTCACCCCATTTTAATCATCATGTTTGCTTCTTTATGGACTAAAAATGACTAAAATTTAGTTACTAAATTTTAGTCACCACTAACCAAACGAGGTCTTATTATTTTGTTATTATTATTTGACTCTCAGCATTCTCTCTCCATTTTATATCAGGCTGTTTGGTTTGTGTCACGAAGCCACGACAAATCATCTGACCCAACTTCTGATTCTAACCATAGCGTTTGGTTTGCGTCGCAAAGTCATTCCTCGTAGTATCCCAGGTGATCAACGAAAAGGTAACTCCTCAGATCGAGTTTGTTCCTTGAAAAACGTCGAATGAGCTAATCCTTCATAGTACGAGATTAGTCCATGACGTACGCATCTAAACTTAGAACCAAACACGTTGTATATTTGTCTTTTACGATTCAAAAAAAATTCATCTATATCCTCTTCTTCTCGAGCTGTACTTTTTTAATCTCCTTCTTAATATGTAAATATATATTTTATTTTAAATTTTTTATATACATATTGGTCATACTCTCAAACATATTGTACATAATTTATTTTTATCAAATATATTATTTAAAATATTAAAATAGATAGAGGATAGTAGAAAGAAACTCCGTATATCTCTACTACTCTATATGACGCTATTGAGGGCGTCCACATTTGCTTCACCGCCCCCGCCTGCCCCCCGAGGCCGCAATGCCCGTCCATGCCATCATCGCGTCGCAAACTGCCTTCGCGTGATCCCAGCCGGCAAACGCCGCGCAAATCTCGCCCTGCGATGCAAACCCCCATCCCCACCCCCTCGCCCTCTTCCTCCCCACACCGCCCATACCACTGTCCCCAACAACTCCTCAGATCGGCCACGGCCCACGGGCACTCCCTTGATGTCTCTCTTCCTGTCTTCACCCTCGCCCTCACCGCCAGCACCACCAACCACATCTATTGCATGGCTCCACCCTCAATGACGACAAGGGTGTCACGGCTACAGGCAATCCCTCGCTCGTGCTCTCTCTCTCTTCCCGTCTCCGTCCTCACCCTCGTCGCCAACACCACCACCCACGGTCGCTACACGGCCATCCTTGATGCCGGCAAGGGTGTCGCGGTCGCAGGGCACCGGCGTAGCCAGGGGCCAGGGCGGAGGTGGGTGCGAGGACCGGTCCTCACTGCTGCTCCGTGAGCGAGGCCAATTCTCCCGCACGCTCCTTCGTAGAGGAGGTCATCACCGGCTATGACAAGATCGACCTCTACAAGACCTGGTAGAAACAGCCATGGACGATAGTCCTGAAGCAGAAAGGAGAAAACATGCCCAAATCCTAGATGGCCTTTTACGTCTTCCGCGTTTGATATATGTATTGTATTTGATATCTGTCTGACATATTTCATTTGTTCTATTTTATGTATATGGCAATGTCCAGCCTTTAAATGGCAGTTATTTCGCTCTAGCGACTGGACGGGTTCACAATTGAATGGCATCCAGCAAGAGATCACAGACAGGGTGTAGTGGAAAGTTCTTTATGAGATCAGTTCTGTTGTTTGAATATTTGGGAGTGCCAATGATACTGAAGTGTGCACTACCCTATGGTTACAAGAATTTGGTCGTGAGCGATATGTGGGACTTGCCAAGTAAGTTATTCTTGTTTCTTGTTCTCTGTTGATAAAAGCATGATCATGTCGAAATCACTAATTATATTCCCAGATTTGATGGTCTTGTTAGTATTATCTTGTTACACGATGGAAGGTATCTTTCCGTATAATTTCAAGAGCAATTTAGCAACTGAATCTAAGCAGATCTTCCGAAGTGGTTGCTCATATTTGTGTACTCTGAAGTATCATCACATTATACTCTTGAAATTGAAACACATGCACATCAGGCTTCATAGAGAGAAGTTTCGATGTCTAAGCTTGACTGCTAGCACCATAGTTTTTTATTCTCTTTGTCTGATCCTGTGTTTGTTTCGTTTTTATGGTCGGACACTTCCCTTCTGCATTTTTGTTCCCATGACTAAAATTTATCCATAGGCTGATGTTTCATTTTAGAAAGCTTTCACGGTTAAATACTCTAATCCTGTTATATACTTGTGTGGATGTCCCTGAAGCAGCATTTTTTCCCCGGATGTTAACCTTAGAAATCTTGCTCGTTTGCAGGCAAATAGACGAATACACGCATCTCATCGCAAGCATAAAAGCACAGATCATGTTGGTACGTACAATGCATATTATAATTGTCTAGGTGTTCCATTATGTCGTAAATTATATAATCTACTACTACCTTCCAAGTTATAAAGACGTTTTGGTTGTTTCAGATACATTGCTTTTACTTCGTATTTAGATAGTGTATATTCAAGTGCATAACGAAACAAACTGTAAATCTCGAAAAGGTCGATTTTGAATGTAGGAAGTAAATTATAGTTGCTCCATTCTTTCATACGTCGTTATCTGCTTAAATTCAGATATTACTGTGCCCTACTGCTTAGCTATTGGCATTTTCACACGCAGGTATGTGAAGGTATCCGCGAAGTGCTGTAGCTGCCTGCGGAGAAAGAGTTTTCGCCCAGGAATACGTGGTAGAATTTGGTTCTATGTTTTGGACATCTGTGTACTGTAGAGTACAGTCAACTTGCAGAAGAGGATATGGAAGGAAATCTGGAAGATGACCACATGAAGGCTAAAGCTTTGGCAGGTCTATTTTCGCTATTCTAAAAGAACTTAGTTAGAATTAGAATGGAGAAGAATAAAAAATGTCAAGTATTTTTCTAATAACATTTAACATGTTGAAAAAGGTGAAGTTCCACTCAGTATCTTAGGATTTAGCATGTAAATTGTTTTTAAAATATGATTAGCATTTTCAATAGCTTTGTTGATGCTATCATATCACTAACATCACCAACACTACTAAAATTAACAATATCAGTAGGTTTTTGAAATCCAAACAATACCATTGTACTACATCCATTCTAACTATTCATATGACCTTTATTTATGCAGTGTCAGGCTTGTCCAATCGTCATTTATGCCCGCAACCGGTAGAGGTGTGCTGCACGAGGCGATTCTGTAATATGAATTGGATTTCGGTCTACTAGACCAGTGGTGCTGCTACCTAGCAGACATTAGCATGAGCTCAGGGCATAGAGAACTTCTTAGTTTTATGCTTTGTATGCTACGAGATTTTCCTTGTGTTATTTTTCAGTAGTCGATGTAGCTCGTGCTTACATGTAAAATCTGACATAATCAATAGATAACGCTATGAACTGGCTCATTGAGGCATGAGGTTGTTGATGCACATTTTAGGTGTAGTTTTGTGGGGATACAAGATCCTTGTGTGTCGCTTCAATAGTATTTTGTTAGGATCAACTAGGTGGTTCTTGCCTTTTGATCTATTCTAAGTTTTGAGTAAGGCTTAGTTGCCTGAATTCTTTGGGCCATTAATAGAAGTATTGTATTTCTAGGACATCATACAAACAGATCATATTATTCTTGGTATTTTTATGTCGTAATTGTGTTTTACTATATATATGATGGTACTTGTATAGAACTATAGATGTAACTTCGGTAATATCTTTTTGCAGTTGGACAAGTTGGTGAACAGCAGTGGGATTACTGAATCAGGGGAGCGCGAGAAGGTCTTGCTGCTCATGGAGAGTGGTGTCAGGATACCCTGGTGTATGCATTTCTGTAGTGACAAGAGCACCACCCCTTTAGATTTCAATCTAAAACTACGAAAGCGCATTCATAACAAGAGACTTGAAGATGTCCATATGCTCAGATATGACAGGGTATTGTTCCAGTTTTTCTTTCTCTCATATAAACATTTCATGTAAGCAGATTTGTATTGTTGTTTGTTGGCTATTTAATTGTGACCGGTTTTTTTGTTTGTGCAGATTATCCTTTTCCATTTTGGGCTTTGCAGTAATGCACATTTCATAATTTTAGATCTCTATGAACAAGGAAACATTCTTCTCACGGATTCAGAATACACAGTAATGACACTACGTTCTCACAGGTTGTTGCCTAATTGATAATTTTTCGTAGCATGTATTACCATTGTTGCAGCAATATTGACTAATAAGGATCAGAAAATATTAGAGTTACCATGTTGTGCTATGATCGCTCCCACCGGCTGGTCCTCGACTTCTTCCTCTTCGCCTCCATCGAGGCGCTCTACTTCTCGGTGTCGCTGATCAAGTTCCTGGAGGGCACGTGGGTGCCCATCCTCTTGGCCCTCATCCTGCTCGTCATCATGTTCGTGTGGCACCATACCACCATCCAGAAGTATGTGCACGGCGTGCACAACAAGGTGACCCTGGAGTGGCTGCTGACACTAGGCGACATGCTGGGCACAACATAATGTGTGAAAACTTGTTTACAATTTTTTACATTTGAAGCGATGATAATTTAAAATTTCTTTATAATTTTTATGTATGAATAGTTGTGAGTTCTTAATCCTTTGCATTCATCTTAGTATTCAAATAATTGGAACAAAATTATATCGAATTATCTTTATGGTACTTTATCTATTTTAAATGGTCCACGACAAGCTTGGCTGATCTGGCCCGTGTTAATGGAGTTTCATGGAGAACTTTGTGGGCATTAAATTATAGAACGCATCAACAATTCTAAATTAAAACTGGCATGGCATGAAAGCTAGGGTTTGAAGTGGATTAGTATTCATGAGAACATTTAAATTTTTCGTAGCAACGCACGGGCATATACCTAGTAAATGATTTAACAGCGTCCAAGTACCATTTAGAGAATGTTGCTGGATAGGTAAAGGAAGAAGATCACCTCTAGAATTTAGAGTAGAGGAGCCTTTACAGAAGTTGTTGGAGATGGTCTTAGTGGGGTTCAGAAATTTACTATTAGACCCGTAAATCATAGAGATATATATACGAAACTATAAATCATATAAATAGTAAAGAGACAATGAACTCGGTTCTAAAAAGCAATGGTTTCCTCATCCCTACTGCTTCTCTCAATTGTGTTTGCACCGCAACATGGTTCTTCAGTGAAAACAGGCTTTTTTCAATCGTCTTTATTTATCTTTATTTGTCCAATTGGATAAAAATCTAGTTTTAGTTATAAACTAAAAAATAATGTGATCTAAAAGCTATTTAGTTCAAACAATTGTCAACTATGGATTTCATAAAAGAATGATATCGTGGTAATCTGGCGAGAAGGCACCGTCCTAGCTTCTCACATAAGTCAATTCCACAGCTGGTCATTATCGGCGAGAGGATGGGACATTGTGCATATGAGGGTCATACGCTCGCAATGCTAGGCTCAAGTATCTTGTTTGTATCCATGCCCACTCCCGTGTTTGCATGACGTCTTACACGAGCAGCGCACACAACAACTAAAACAACTAAAGCATAGGGATGAAGTCTTGTCGTTACCAAACATCGAAGTGGAGGCTAATGAGAGTGTTAAAAGGGGCAATGTCAAATGGGGACATGCGCCATGGATGTTCCGCGATGAGCAGCGCTTAAGGACGTTATTATTATTTGACTCTATATGTTCTCTCTGTCATTCTCTATATTTATCTTTTACAATTCTCAAAAAAGTTTTCCATCTATATCCTCTTCTTCTTCAGCAGCATTTTTTATCTCGTTCTCAATACGTAAATATCAACTAGCTGAATGCCCGTGCGTTGCAACGGGAATATATAATACCAGTATATTACGATAACTTATATACAAATTGTGTGTTATACCGTTATGAGAAAATGTTTCATAATCAATTTATGATTCTGGCCATACATAAATTTTGTTATTTATAATCTATCCGTTTCATCACTACATTGCAAACATCAGTATCATGCAGACTTCGATATATGTCACGATTTTCATGGTCTCATCATTGGAGAGCACGTTTCACACATACCGGAAGAAATTCCCTCGTACATCGTTAGTCATCAGACACGTACCACCATAAGTTTTTGCTTAAACAAAAAGGCAAGTGTGTGTTTGCGAAGAGAAATAAAGGCAAGTCGGCACAAAAGCTACCCCAATGGTGGCGAGGATGACGAACTGATCATTGTTGTTGGTCCTCCTCTACGTCACCTCTGGCGCCAAGATGACGCCACAGTCCTCGATATAGTAGTCGTCGAACGCGCGCGACATACCGAGTACTGATGACTCTTGGTTGGACTGTAAAACAAAGTGCACCCCGGGCTCATCAGCAAGGTAGTACCCCTGACCGCTGCACCACCGGATGCGCTACTCCTCTACATACATCGTGTTCAAGGACAGTCATACAACATTAGCAATGGCCATCGTCTCAGCGCACAAGAATTCATGGCCAGTTAGTAGCGACTTACGTGGCAGGTTGGGCTTCAGGTGGACAATGAGCTGGACGACGTGATGACGTCGTCGTCGAATGTGGTGCCCAGAACAACCCGAGAGTCGCCGACGTTGGCGACGACCATGAGGTCCCCTGCTTGACGATGGACAGCGCGGAGCAGCCGCTCTGCACAGCGTCCAAGCGACGCCTGCGCCGGAGCTTGTCGTACATAGCGGCATATGCTTGTCGTACATAGCTTGTCGTACATAAACACACATGTGGTGTAGTGGTAGCTACTGCTAGCATTTGTTTGAGAGGTCGTGGGTTCAAATCTCCTTGGGGGCATGTGCATGTGTATTTTTTTTAATTTTAGCTAGACGTCGGTTGTACGGGGGAATGAGAATGAGATTTGCGGGGAGCGGGAATGAGAATGATAGAATGGTGGCAGAACATGGGAATGGACTGTGCGCGGGAGGAGGGAATCGGAAAGGCAGAACACGGAATGGGTAGCGCGGGAGAAGGGAATCGGAAAGGCAGAACACGGAATGGGCAGAACGCGGAATGGCCGACTACTATTGCAGTCTTAATAAGTAGTGGAGATATTAGACATATATTTTATTTTAAATTTTAAATGTATGTGTTGGAGACTAAATAGAGTCACGCGGACGGTCCGGCCCCGAGGTCGGACGGTCCGTGGTCCGGACAGTCCACGGTGGTGGCGCGGACGGTCCGCGCGTGCGCAGAATCAGTTAGGGTTTCTAGTTTCTCGCGGGATTTGTTACCTAAAATCGCAGGATTAACTCGGGAAACAGTTTGAAATGGATCCAGACCTCCCCTTTATATAGATGAAGGGTTACGGCCGATTGAAACCCCCCCAACAATCGATCAAATTAAGTCTATTTCTCGTTTTTACCTTACACATTAGGAGTAGTTCTAATTTAGCCTTAGTTTAGTATTTCAATCCCCAAATTCTCCGCTTCTCTTCGACTCTACGTCGATTAGAGGAGTCTAGGTCGGTCTGCCGAGCCTAGACAACCCCTAGGATCTCTCCTCCCTGACGGGGTCCCTCCCGGGAGCGAGATCCAAGCGCCGCCAGCGACCTTCGCCGCCCCTGCGCACGCGCGGACCGTGCGGCCGTCAGGCAGGAAAACCCTAGCCCCTGTACCAGGTCGCGGACCATCCGGTCCCTAGCCGCGGACCGTCCGGGCCTCTACAGAGGGCACCACCGCCGGTTCTCGTTATAGTGTTTGGCGCTCGAAAAAGTGTCAACATACTTTTGGCGACTCCGCTGGGGAAAGGTGTTTAGATCTACTAAAAATCAGGCCCTCAAATGGTCGGTTCTAAAGATCACACTGATATCTCCCCGGACAATATCCTGAAGCCGGCTGTTGAAAGTCTGACGGCCGATGAGCAACAGCAATACGAGGACTACATGCGTCAAGCGAAGGAGAAATTCTTATCACAATACACGGTGGATCGCCACCAGAAAGTTGTCAAACATGGAGAGACCGACGTCGCATCTCTTCTATCTTCGCTTCAAGTCCCCAACGTAAGTAAACCCGACGACATCCAATCTATTAAACAATATGTAGATCATCAGCAGAATCAAATTAACGCGTACATTGGAGAAGTCTGTTGCTCCTAGTTTTCCATCATATGAGACTAGTAACAGGATATCTATGTTTAATACATCGGCAACAAATGGGGATTTATAGCCCCAACCATTATATGGTATGCCGATGAACTCATATCCAGGGCAAGTACCACCACCGCCATCCCTGCTTGGCAGATCGGTGCCCCTGAACACGGTCGGACCGTCCGAGCTTCTACCCGGACCGTCCGGCCCATACGCGGACCGCCCGGCTTGCTCTGCCGGACAGTCCGGGGTCGCCCTAGGACCGCCGTCGTCTCTGCTTAGCAGATCGGCGACCCTGGACACGGTCGGACCGTCCGAGCTTCTACCCGGACTGTCCGACCCTTACGCGGACCGTCCGGCTTTCTATGCCGGACAGTTCAAGGCCGTACCAGGACTACCGCGTGGCGCCCCAATAATGGCGAACACGATCGGCCAGTTCGGATGTACCACGGTACAAACCGGATACACATATGCAGAACCTGCTGTTGCACACCATGCACCAAATTATTACACACCACAGCAGCAGTATGTTTCGCCCTCTACATATTTAAACCATAACGCACCATACAATCACAGACCGATCAACACTATCGATCGGTCACGGCAAGAAGGTCGGTATACTAATGCCCGACCAAATGAGCCCCACAGCCCAGGATCCGGTGGTCTGCCACCGGGTGCAATGGAAAAAATTAGGGAAAATCATACCAAAAGCCATATAATCACCGGTTTGACACTGTCCCATATCCACAAGGGGCAAGGATACCGGGATTTTCTAAGTTTTCTGGTGAGAATGGGAGAAGCACACATGAACACATAGGTCAGTTCCTAGCACACCTAGGCGAATTGGCCAATGGAGAAGCATTTCATGTTCGTTTATTTTCTTTATCCCTTACTAATACCGCTTTTGCATGGTACACCGCCCTGCCTCCTAATTCCATTAATTCCTGGAATGAGTTAGAAAGTAAATTTCATGAAATTTCTTTGCCGGGGAATATGAATTAGGACTAGCTGACTTAGCTTCAGACCAACAAGGACGCGAAGAATCGGTTAATGATTATATCCGGAGGTTCCGGGACACTAGAAACTGATGCTTTCGGATCCATGTCGCAGACAAAGAGCTAGCAGGGCTAGCTTTTAATGGGTTGCTATCCTACTTAAGAGACAAATTAGATGGGACCCAATTCTTTTCTATAGCCCAGCTACATCCGCGGGCTTTAGCCTGTGAAAGCCGATTTAAAGAGACATCAAAATCGCCCGTCTGTACTATACATCTAATAGAGTGTGATAGTTTAGATGATGAATCCGCAGATGTATATACCGCTGAGTTTATTTGGCCAACAAAGGCCAAATCTTCGGCATGTTCTTCCTTATAGCCGGTTCAAAAGAATCGGCAAGAAGAGATTAAATTTACCTTTAATGTTGCCAAATGCGATAAGATATTTGACGAACTACTTAAAAATGGCAATATTAAATTAACTCATACTATCCCTCCTATAGATGAATTAAAGAGACGTGCTTATTGTAAGTGGCATAATTCTTTTTCTCATGCCACCAATGACTGTAACTTTTCCGTCGACGGGTACAATCGGCCATAAATGAGGGCCGGTTGGCTTTTCAGGAGATGCAAGTGGACACATAACCATTTCCTGTCAATACAATAGATATCGCATGCAAAAAGATCCTAGTTCGGCCCAAAATGGCCGATAAAGGCAAAAGCAAAGATATCATCATTGACAATCCTCGCATGTCAAATATATCACAAAAGGAGATTGCTCGAAAGGCTCCAGATGATAAGGCTAAAAAGTCTGGAGGCACCAAGGGACAGACACAATTAAGGAGCCGAGCACGACAACCTGACTGAGCATCGCGGACGGTCCGGCACCTACGTGCGGGCAGTCCGGTGCTCGTAAAGACGGTCTGGCTGGCTCAGCCAGACAGTCCGGCCATGGCCAGAGGCGTCAGCCTCCATACAAAGCTTTAAAAGGAAAAGAGACGCAAGGGCAAAGCACATATGGTTGGCTGATCAAAGCTGACCCTACTTTTGATCAGTTGCTCTCCAAGAATACTATCAAGAAGACCGTTCTACGTGATCGGTCAACGAAGAAACCTCGGTCACCTGCTAAAACAAAACGGGTAAACAAAATGGCCCAAAAGGCGAAACAACAAGCATCGCCTGTTCATTCTATGAGACCAGGGTACTTTCCACCCATTTACTCATCTTCGGTATTGTCGGGTACCGTAATTAGGGGTACCCCCAACACTCCTAAACATGGCTGGTAACCACCATCAGCACAAGCTGCAGAGACTGATGGGCGCAATTCAGGTCAAGGCTTCGTCTACTCAAGGAATGCGATCTCGCCCCGCCCAAGCCCAGCCTCGGGCGGGAACAATAATCCCAGACGAATTCTCGCCTCGCCCGAGGGCCTCCTCAAGCAACGGGCGCACCCTTGACTCGCCCGAAGACCAGCTCGGGCAGGCTTCATTGTGAAGCAACCTTGGCCAAATCGCCTCACCAACCGACCGTATCGCAGGCGCATTCAATGCGAGGATCGCCTGACACCTTATCCTGACACGCGTGCCTCAGTCGGCAAGGTCGAGGTGACCGCAGTCACTTCGCCCTTCCACTAACCGACCTGACAGGAAAACAGCGCCGCTCGCCCCTCTCCGACTGTTGTGCCACCCGCCAGGGTGAGGCTGACAGCAGCTGAGTCCAGCCTCAGGCGCAACAGGAAGCTCCGCCTCGCCCGACCTTGGGCCTCGGCCTCAGGAGGAGGTCTCCGCCTCACCCGACCCCAGGGCTCGGCCCCCACCTCGGTCTCAGAAGGTGGTCTCCGCCTCGCCCGACCCCAGGGCTCGGCCTCAACCTCGACCTCGGAAGGTGGTCTCCGCCTTGCCCAACCCTAGGGCTCGGCCTCAACCTTAACCTCGGGAGGAATCGCGTCCTCGCCCGACCCCGGCCTCGGCCTCAGGAGGAGTCTCCGCCTCGCCCAACCTTGGGCTCGGACCGACCGCACCACGGAGGATGCATCATTACCCTACCCCTAGCTAGCTCAGGCTACGGGGGAACAAGACCGGCGTCCCATCTAGGCTCGCCCCGGTAACAAGTAATGATGGCTCCCCGCGTGCGTCCATGACGACGGCGGTTCTCAGCCCCCTACGGAAGCAAGGAGACGTCAGCAAGGTCCTAACAGCCCCGACAGCTGTGCTTCTACAGGGTTCAAGCGCTCCTCCGACGACCACGACACCGCGTGCACAGGGCTCTAGCACCTCTTTGACAGCCACGTTGGCATGTACACAGGGCTCAGGCACCTCTCTGCCGGACACGTTAGCGCATAGCTATGCCCCCATTGTACACCTGGACCCTCTCCTTGCATCTATAAAAGGAAGGTCTAGGGCCCTCATGCAGGAGGGTCGTCGCGCGGGAGGACGGGCAGACTAACAGGCTCTCTCTCTCTCCCTCGCGAACGCTTGTAACCCCTACTACAAGCGCACCCCCCTGGCACAGGATAACACGAGCCACGTTTCCCCCCCCCCTTGTGTTCCATCTCGCGCCAACCCATCTGGGCTGGGGCACGCAGCGACAATTTTACTCGTCGGTCCAGGGACCCCCCGGGGTCGAAACGCCGACAGTTGGCGCGCCAGGTAGGGGCCTGCTGCGTGTTGACGAACAACTTCCTGTTGAGTTCTAGATGGGTAGTCTCCAGCAACCTCTTCAGCCCGGGACGCTGCTCCGTTTCGGAAGTCTCGAGTTCATGTCCCTCGACGGCAGCTACGACATGGTACTCCTACCCCCGCAGCGCGATAGCGACAACGACGACCGTCAGCTCGCCCGGCGGCGGCGAACTCGACGACGTCTTCCCCCCGTGACGGAAGAGTAGCATCCGGGTTTGTCCCGCCGCCTTCCTCGCCGCAGGAGGAGGAGGCGGGGCAACCGTGGCCAGGCGGGAGGCGACATCTCGTCGGCTGTCGAGCGAGTCGACGACGCTGGCACCCCAGCGGGGGACATGTCGGGCGTTGCCCTCGCGCCTGAGACGACGACGAGCGTCGTTTCCCCGCAACACGCCAACCCTAAGCGGATAGATGACACCAGCACACTCGCGGAGGGCTTGCTGGACGTTAGCCTCATACCTGAGATAACGGTGCAGTCCGTCCCCGACGCGACTTCATCATCGTCCATCGATCGAGAGGTACCGTCCGTTTTCCACCCTGTGCCTTTTAGATTCAGCTTTGATCCGCCAAACGACCCCGCTTCGGTGAGCGCTTTCATAAAGGCATATCCTAACCTTCCGGGGTCCCATATGTGGTCGACCTAGGACCGACTGACAGCCGTCTCGACCTACGGGCCCCCGGGTTTCGAGGAAGAAGACGAGCCCGACTCTGGTTGGGATTTCTCTGGGCCCGGTAATCCCAGTGTCATGCGAGACTTCATGACCGCATATGACTACTGCCTCTCCGATTGCTCCGATGATGGCCACAGCCTTGACGACGAGGGTTGTGGCCCAAGTCGCGAATGTTTCCATGTCGAACTAGGGGGTCACGACGAAGGCAACCACCTTGGTATGCCGGAGGATGACGATCCCCCTGGGCCTACGCCTCGCGTTGACATCCTATGGGAGCTAGCTGTGGTCCCAGTCCCTGCGGGGGGTCAGGACACACAGCTCGAGCAAATTCGCGAGATGCAGGCCAAGCTCGACGAGGAAGCAGGACAGCTTGTGCAGCTCTGGCAAAACATCAAGCAGGAGTGGGTAGGCCGAGCACTGGCCGGAGAAGCGCGTCATTAGTCCTAGGACGTCTAGCGCCGTATCACTGATGATGCCAGGGCAAGGCTGTCCCCAGCTTCTAGTGGGGTCAGCCAGAACCTGGCTGCAGTGGCAATTCTACTCCGAGCGATGCCGAAGCCATCCACCACCGAGGGGCGGCGTATCCAGGGAGAACTCAAGAATCTCCTGGAGGATGCCGTGGTCCGGCGGGCCGAGAGCTCTGCCTCCTGAAGGCAAGGGTGCCCCCCAAAGCATCGCGCAACAACTTCTCGACTCATACGGGAAGCCTCGGTCCACACCGGGCACACGCGGGACGCAACGCCTGCAGCCTCGGGTCGCCTCGGCAACGAGCACCACCGCCGCGACCGTCGAGCCCGTCTCGACGAGAAGGTGTGCCGAGGTTACCACCCCAGGCGTGGGGGACGCTACGACAGCTGGGAGGATCGGAGCCCCTCGCTCGAACCACCTGGTCCGCAAGCCTTCAGCCAGGCCATACGACGGGCGCCGTTCCCGACCCGGTTCCGAGCCCCGACTACCATCACCAAGTACTCGGGGGAAACAAGGCCGAAACTGTGGCTTGCGGACTACGGACTAGCCTGCCAGCTAGGTGGAACGGACGATGACAACCTCATCATCCGCAACCTCCCCCTGTTCCTCTCCGACGCCGCCCGAGCCTGGCTGGAGCATCTGCCTCCTGCGCAGATCTCCAACTGGGACGATCTGGTCAAAGCCTTCGCTAGAAACTTCTAGGGCACGTATGTGCGCCCTGGGAACTCCTAGGATCTCCGAAGCTACCGCCAGCTGCCAGGGGAATCCCTGCAGGAGTACATCTGGCGATTTTCGAAGCAACGCACCGAGCTGCCCAACATTACCGACTCGGATGTCATCGGGGTGTTCCTCGCCAGCACCACTTGCCGCGACCTGGTGAGCAAACTGGGTCGCAAGACTCCCACCAGGGAGAGCGAGTTGATGGACATTGCCACCAAGTTCGCCTCTGGTCAGGAGGCGGTCGAGGCCATCTTCCGGAAGGACAAACAGCCTTAGGGACGCCAGCAGGAAGACGTCCCCAAGGCATCCGCCCAGCGCGGCACGAAGAAGAAAGGCAAGAAGAAGTCGCAAGCGAAATGCGACGCCGCCGACGCAGATCTTGTCGCTGTCGTCGAGCACAAGAACCTTCGGAAGCCTCCCGGAGGGGCCAACCTGTTCGACAAGATGCTCAAGGAGTCGTGCCCCTACCACCAGGGTCCCGTCAAGCACACCCTTGAGGAATACGTCATGCTTTGGTGCTACTTCCATAAGACCGGGCCCCCGGCGGAAGGTGGCAAAGGCCAAGACAACGACAAGAAGGAGGGCAACAAGGCAGAGGAGTTCCCCGAGGTCCACGGCTGTTTCATGATCTACGGTGGGTAAGTGGCGAACGCCTCGGCTTGGCACCGCAAGCAGGAGCGCCGGGAGGTCTGCTCGGTAAAGGTGGCGGCGCCATTCTACCTAGACTGGTCCGACAAGCCCATCACCTTCGACCAAGGCGACCACCCCGACTGCGTGCCGAGCCCAGGAAAGTACCCGCTTGTCGTCGACCCCATCATCGGCAACACCAGGCTCACCAAGGTCCTCATGGACGGAGGCAGCAGCCTCAACATCATCTACGCCGAGACTCTCGGGCTCTTGGAAATCGATCTGTCAACGATCCGGGCCGGTGCGGCGCCCTTTCACGGGATCATCCCCGGGAAGCGCGTCCAGCCCCTTGGACAACTCGATCTGCCCGTCTCCTTCGGAACTCCCTCCAACTTCCGCAGGGAAACCCTCATGTTCGAGGTGGTCGGGTTTCGAGGAACCTACCACGCGGTGCTGGGAAGACGATGCTACACCAAGTTCATGGCCGTCCCCAACTACACCTACCTCAAGCTCAAGATGTCGGGCCCCAATGGGGTCATCACCGTCGGATCCACGTACCGACACGCGTATGAATGCGACGTGGAGTGCGTGGAGTACACTGAGGCCCTCGCCGAATTCGAGGCCCTCATCGCCGACCTGGAGTGCCTCTCCAAGGAGGTGCCTGATGCAAAGCGCCACGCCAGCAACTTCGAGCCAGCAGAGGCGGTTAAGTCCGTCCCTCTCGACCCCAGCAACGACGCCTGCAAGCAAGTCCGGATCGGCTCCGAGCTCGACCCCAAATAGGAAGCAGTGCTCGTCGACTTTCTCCGCGTGAACGCCGAGGTGTTTGCATGGAGTCCCTCGGACATGCCCGGCATACCGAGGGATGTCGCCGAGCACTCACTGGACATCCGAGCCGGTGCCCGACCCGTGAAGCAGCCTCCGCGCCGTTTCGATGAAGAAAAGCACAGAGCTATAGGCGAGGAGATCCACAAGCTGATGGCTGCAGGGTTCATCAAAGAGGTATTCCATCCTAAATGGTTAGCCAACCCTATGTTTGTGAAAAAGAAAGGTGGGAAGTGGAGGATGTGTGTAGACTACACTGGTCTAAACAAAGCATGTCCGAAGGTTCCCTACCCTCTGTCTCGCATCGATCAAATCGTGGATTCCACTACTGGGTGTGAAACCCTGTCATTCCTCGACGCCTACTCAGGGTATCACCAAATCAAGATGAAAGAGTCCGACCAGCTCGCGACTTCTTTCATCACCCCTTTTGGCATGTACTGCTATACTACTATGCCGTTTGGTTTGAGGAATGCAGGTGCGACATACCAAAGGTGCATGAACCACGCGTTCGGAGAGCACATCGACTGAATGGTCGAGGCGTACGTCGATGACATTGTAGTCAAGATGAGGAAAGCCTCCGACCTCCTCTCTGACCTTGAAACGACATTCAAGTGTCTGAGAGCGAAGGGCGTGAAACTCAATCCCGAGAAGTGTGTCTTCGGAGTCCCCCGAGGCATGCTCCTAGGGTTCATCGTCTCCAAGCGAGGCATCGAGGACAACCCGGAGAAAATCGCGGCCGTCACCAACATGGGGCCTATCAAAGACTTGAAAGGAGTACAAAGGGTCATGGGATGCCTTGCGGCTCTGAGCCGCTTCATCTCGCGCCTCGGCAAAAGAGGCCTACCCTTGTATCGCCTCTTAAGGAAGACCGAGCGCTTCTCTTGGACCCCCGAGGCCGAGGAAGCCCTCGGAAACTTAAAGGCACTCCTTACAAGTGCGCCCATCTTGGTGCCCCCCGCTGTAGGAGAAGCCCTCTTGATCTACGTAGCCGCAACCACTCGGGTGGTCAGTGCCGCGATCATAGTCGAGAGACGAGAAGAAGGGCATGCACTGCTCATCCAGAAGCCGGTCTACTTCATCAGTGAAGTCCTGTCCGAGACTAAGATCCGCTACCCGCAAATTCGGAAGCTGTTATACGCAGTAATCCTGACGCGACAAAAGTTGCGACACTACTTCGAGTCTCATCCGGTGACTGTGGTGTCATCCTTCCCCCTGGGGGAGATCATCCAATGCCGAGAGGCCTCGGGTAAGATAGCAAAGTGGGCGGTGGAGATCATGGGCGAGACAATCTCGTTCGCTCCTCGGAGGGCCATCATGTCCCAAGTCTTGGCGGACTTCATGGCTAAATGGGTCGACACCCAGCTACCAATAGCTCTGATCCAACCGAAACTCCGGACCATGTACTTTGATGGGTCGCTGATGAAAACAGGAGCCGGCGCGGGCCTGCTCTTCATCTCACCCCTCGGGAAGCACCTCCGCTACGTGCTGCGCCTCCATTTCCCGGCGTCAAACAACATGGCCGAGTACGAGGCTCTGGTTAACGGGTTGCGCATCGTCATCGAGCTAGGGGTTTGGCGCCTCGACGCTCGTGGCGACTCGCAGCTTGTCATTGATCAAGTCATGAAGAACTCCCACTGCCGCGACCGGAAGATGGAGGCCTACTGCGACGAAGTTCGGTGCTTGGAAGACAAGTTCTACGGGCTCGAGCTCAACCACATCGCTCGACGGTACAACGAGACTGTAGATGAGCTCGCTAAAATAGCCTCGGGGCGGACAACGGTTCCCCCGGACGTCTTCTCCAGAGACATATATCAACCCTCCGTCAAGACCGACGACACGCCCGAGCCCGAGGAGGCCTCGGCCCAGCCCGAGGCACCCTCGGCCGCCGAGGGTGAGGCACTGCGCGTCGTGGTAGAGCGGAATGGGGTCACGCCTAATCGAAACTGGCAGACCCCGTACCTGCAATATCTCCACCGAGGAGAGCTCCCCCTCGACAAAGCCGAAGCTCGGCGACTGGCGCGGCGCGCCAAGTCGTTCGTCTTACTGGGTGATGAAAAGAAGCTCTACCACCGCAGCCCCTCGGGCATTCTCCAACGATGCATATCCATCACCGAAGGATAGGAGCTATTGCAAGAGATACACTCGGGGGCTTGCGGTCACCACGCAGCACCTCGAGCCCTCGTTGGGAATGCCTTCCGACAAGGCTTCTACTGGCCGAGCGCGGTGGCTGACGCCACTAGGATTGTACGCTCCTGCCAAGGGTGTCAATTCTACGCGAGACAGACGCACCTGCCCGCTCAGGCCCTGCAGACAATACCCATCACCTGACCGTTTGCTGTGTGGGGTCTGGACCTCGTCGGTCCCGTGCAGAAGGCACCCGGGGGCTTCTCGCACCTGCTGGTCGCCATCGACAAATTCTCCAAGTGGATTGAGGTCCGACCCCTAACCAGCATCAGGTCCGAGCAGGCGGTGGCGTTCTTCACCAACATCATCCATCGCTTTGGGGTCTCGAACTCCATCATCACCGACAATGGCACCCAGTTCACTAGGAAGAAGTTCCTGGACTTCTACAAGGACCACCACATCCGTGTGGACTGGGCCGCCGTGGCTCACCCCATGACGAATGGGCAGGTGGAGCGTGCCAACGGTATGCTTCTGTAGGGACTTAAACCGAGGATCTACAACGACCTCAATAAGTTCGGCAAGCGATGGATGAAGGAACTACCCTCGGTGGTCTGGAGTCTGAGGACGACGGCAAGCCGGGCCACGGGTTTCTCGTCGTTCTTTCTAGTCTATGGGGGCGAGGCTATCTTGCCCATAGACTTAGAATACGGTTCCCCAAGGACAAGGGCGTACGATGACCAAAGCAACCAGACCAGCCGAGAAGGCTCACTGGACCAGCTAGAAGAGGCTCGGGACATAGCCCTACTACACTCGGCGCGGTATCAGCAGTCTTCGCGGCGCTACCACGCCGAGGGGTTCGGCCCCGAGACTTCCAGGTGGGAGACTTGGTACTTCGGCTGCGGCAGGACGCCCGAGGGCGCCACAAGCTTACTCCTCCCTGGGAAGGGCCTTTCATCATCGCCAAGATTTTGAAGCCCGGGACATACAAGCTGGCCAACGATCAAGGCGAGGTCTACGGCAACGCTTGGAACATCCGACAGCTACGTCGCTTTTACCCTTAAGATGTTTTCAAGTCGTTCATATACCTCATTTTCTATACATACACAAATAAAGTCTAACCGTCAAGGAAGGGTCAGCCTTGCCTCGGCAAAGCCCGACCCTCCCTCGGGGGCTAGAAGGGGGGAACCCCCTCTATGTCAAAATTTTCCTCGGAAAAAGTCTTTCTGCCAGAATGTCTTTCGTGCTTTTCGACTGCTTCGATAGCGGGGTCCTAAAAATGACGGAGTACACGTAAGCGGCAAGGCCGACCGAGCCGAGGGACTCCTACGCCTCCGGGATACGGATACCTCACTCATCACCTTCCGCGATAAGTAACTCGTGCTCGGATAAGCAATTCTGCTAACCGAACAAGTCTTAATGCTCGAAAACTTTTCTACCAGAATGATTTTCGTGCCTTCTCGACTATATCGATAACAGAATCCTGCGGACGAGTAAGAGTACACGTAAGTGGCAAGGCCGACTGAGCCGAGGGACTCCTACGCCTCTAGGATACAAATACCTCACTCATCACCTTCCGCGATAAGTAACTCTCGCTCGGATAAGTGATTCTGCTACCGACGAACAAGTCCTGATACTCGAAACAAGAGGAAAGGAAACACAGCTTTATAACACGACAATGATATGTTTGGGCCTCGGCGGCCACGAAAAACATACGCATACTACAGACAAATTGTTCTTGCAGGTTCAGACATCGACAGAGGGAGCAGCAGCACCCTCGGCGTTGTTTCCACCTTCGGCGGAATCTGGCCCGGCCTCGGACGGCGACACGGGCGGAAGGATCTCCACCTCGAAGGAAGACGTCAGCACCACGCTTGGGCCATCGCAGCTAGGGTCTCCTCCAGGGTCCCGGCCCGAGCAGACACCTCGACCGTCCGCTCCGTAGCCTCAGCCAGCTGTCCCCCGAGGACATCAGCCCGGCTCACGGCCTTGGCAGCGTGACTCTGAAGTTGGTCCCGCTCACGGATGACCTAGCCAGGCTCCAGCCGTCGCTGCTACGCCTCCTCGGCCAGGGAAGCCACGTGCCCCCGGGCCGACGAAGCCTCTTCTCGAGCCAACTCCGCCTCTGTCCACGCTGACACCGCTGCCTCCAGCTCCGGCTCATCACAGAGCAGCCGAGGGTTCTGTAACTGAGCAAGAGAAGCCTTGAAGGGTAAGGCCGACCAAGCCGAGGGACTCCTACGCCTCCGGGATACGGATACCTCACTCGTCACCTTCCGCACAAGGCAACTCACACTCGGTTAAGCAGTTCAGCTAGCCGACAGGCGAGTCCTAGTGCTCGAAATGAGGGAGAAACACGGCTTCACGCCCAAATACCCAGATGTTCAGGCCCCGACAGCCACAATGAACATACACCGGCACTAAAGGTGCCATTACAAACGGAACTCTGGTTCCACTCCCGCGGGTATGAACAACCTCCACATCGGAGGGCCTGCGGGACGACAAACTCCGGGTGGCTCGTCGGCCACCACTGCAGCAGCAGCGACAATGACCTCCGCCTCGGGTGGCTAAACAGCAGCAGCGATGACCTCAGGGCAAATGCTGCTGTAGGAAGGCCCTCGCCCACGTCCCCACACAAGGGGCGAGGACAAGCCGTCAAAGCCAAAGAACCGGAGGTCTGTCCGCGGGTGGCGCCGACGGTCTCGTCGGCGGAGAAACCTCCTCTGGCGACCACCACCTCAACACCGATGACAGCGGCCACCTGCGCGCCGGCGCTACGCCAACGAATGGCGACCGCCCCAGCCTGCACCGGCAGATCCCCACTCAAGTCCTCGCGGATGGGCAGGCACCGACCTCCGCACGGAGGCGTCATGCCGGAGTGAGGACAAGACAATCCAAGAACACGAACGCCGCCCTAGCGACGTGCGACGTCTTAGACGGTCCCCCGGTGCGCACGGCGCAACAGCCGCCCCTACTGTGGGCAGACAGCCACGCCCCGCCCCAGCGGTGGGAGGTGGCACTAGAAGCAGCGCCAGAGCCAGCTGAGCCAGCGAGCCAGGCATGCTGGAGCTGACGATGCTTGCGGCCGACTGGCCCCGCGTTGTCGAAGTCCGCCCCCTCCGCTAGGCCGGTGAGCGCCCTCTCCCCTGAATGCTGAAGGAAGAGGTGGCCCACTGGCCCATGCAGGAGGCAGAACTCCGGCTCGCCTCGCCCTCCTCCCCAGCAAGTTCGATGAAGATCCTTGAAGCTGAGGGCGGGGCAGAGACCGCAGCCCGGCTTGCTTCTCCCCACCATCAAACTGGTGGTCACCATCCTGGGTGACCATTGGTGAGGGAATGCAGCCGGGCTGCCTGATGAAAATCCTTGAAGCAGAGCGATGGCTGAAGGGTGCCAACCTCCGTGAGGTTGCGCTCCTCCAACAACAAGACGAAGGCAACGCGGGCACTCCCCATCCGGGGGCTTGGAAGGTGGAAGGGCGCGATGCATGAGGGGAGTGCGAAAGCATGGCTACCGCCCGGGGGATCGATCCCTTTTTAAAGACGGCTCTCCCCACTCACGTCCTCAAACGTCGTGGGCAAAGTCTTCACCAACGTGCTCCAGGGTCCTCCCCCTATGACACGGGGGCTGGGTCCCACACGTCATGCAAGCTGATCCGGGACGGAAGAAGCCAAAACCGCCGCACGCGGAGCGTGTAACCGCCCCACGGTTACAAGCACTCCTCCATCCTCGCCGAAACCAGCGGTCGAAAGGGCGGACCGCCATGCAGGTGGCATGCAACCGCACCGCGGAGGCGCACCCCTCTGGCTTCGTCGCGTCCAGCATGGAGGCCCAGGCCCACACGTCATGTAACCGGCGCGCCGGTTACTACGTGCGAGAAACTACACCGCCACTTGCGCTAATACCGCGCCTCCTCGACTGCGGAACCGGTGCCGCGACTCGAGGCAACCCTTCGCATGGCCCAATAGCGCTAATCTTGTGTATCGATCACGGGTCAGTCAGCCGCGGCAGGAGGCGCGACGGTTGATATGGCCAAGATTGGGCCGGCAGAAATGGCGGCAGCAGGCGAACGAAAGCAGCAGTCAAATCATCTGCAGGCTCACGTCCCCTCCTGGAGCAGCAGGGGAGCCCTCTCCCACGGCGTGAAGATGACGCGCCCGTGTTCTGTTCCTCGAACGACTCGCGCACGCGCAACGGCCGCCCCGCGAAACACCCGTCCCGTCGCTTTAACTCCGCGGCAGGGCAAGCGACACCTTTGGCAGGCGAAGCGGGCATCGTTTCACCTCCGCCATGATGACCGCGTCAAAAAATGTGCGCCAACCATTTAAATTCATATCCTTTTCCTCTTCCCCTTTATCTCTCTTGCTACAGGGATCGGGAAAGGGGATATTTCGAAAGGGATCCTTCTCCGCGAAGGAAGCGGGCCCCGAGCCCTCCTACTGATCAGGGGTTCGAAGGCTGGCCCCTCGGAAGGGTTCAACAGCCGCCCAGAGCACTCGGGCTTTAGGCTCATTACTGATCAAAGGTTCGAAGGATGGCCCCTCGGGAGGGTTCGACAGCCGCCTCAGAGCACTCGGGCTCCGCGCCCACTACTGATCAGGGGTTCGAAGGCTGGCCCCTCGGAAGGGTTCGACAGCCGCCCCAGAGCACGCAGAGCGAGGGATGACTCTGGGTACGTACGTTACATGGCTGAGGCTCGGGCTATGCTCCCGAGGTACCCTAGGACATTTCCGAGACCAGCAGGAGCGATTTTGTAACGGAATCCCACCAGAGGGAGGCATCGAGCCCTCGGACCCTATCGAACGGGACCGGGTCCGGCAAATCAGCTGCAGGTACTTTTGGAGCGCGCCTCTGGGCCACTAGCCGACCCCTATCGAACGGGGCACGGGCGTCCACTCGGATCACCCGTTAGCAACTCACTGGAGACACCATGTTCGGCGCCCTCCGAGGGCAACATGGCGCTTTCTCCCCTTCCTCCTTGTGGAAAGGCGACGAAGGGGCGTATGATAAAAGTCGAGACAGTCCTTGATCGTCCTCTTGCTCCGTGCAGAGGCTCGAGGGCTGCTCTCGCAAACCCGGCTACGGCCAAACCGTTGACAACGTCAACAAACCAGCCTGAAAACTCGAAACCTGACCATGCACCCAAGCTACAATCAGATCGCATGAAGGAACAACCAGACCGGCCGAGGCTTCATGAAAGGCATTAAGACCTCAAAGGAGTCGAACCACTCCTCCGAGGCCTCGGGGGCTACACCCGGCGGGTGCAATCGCGCGCACCCACCGGAACAAAGTGTAAACGAGAAAGGCCGGTCCCCTCGCAAAAAAAGTGCGACAAAGCCTCCAAGCGAGCACCAACACTCCCTTTGAGGCTCGGGGGCTACTGTCGGGTACCGTAATTAGGGATACCCCCAACACTCCTAAACATGGCTGGTAACCACCATCAGCACAAGCTGTAGAGACTGATGGGTGCAATTCAGGTCAAGGCTTCATCTACTCAAGGAACGCGATCTCGCCCCGCCCAAGCCCAGCCTCGGACGGGAACAATAATCCCAGACGAATTCTCGCCTCGCCCGAGGGCCTCCTCAAGCAACGGGCGCACCCTTGACTCGCCCGAAGACTAGCTCGGGCAGGCTTCGTTGTGAAGCAACCTTAGCCAAATCGCCTCACCAACCGACCGTATCGCACGTGCATTCAATGCGAGGATCGCCTGACACCTTATCCTGACACGCGTGCCTCAGTTGGCAAGGTCGAAGTGACCGCAGTCACTTCGCCCTTCCACTGACCGACCTGACAGGAAAATAGCGCCGCTCGCCCCTCTCCGACTGCTGTGCCACCCGCCAGGGTGAGGCTGACAGCAGCTGAGTCCAGCCTCAGGCGCAACAGGAAGCTCCGCCTCGCCCGACCTTGGGCCTCGGCCTCAGAAGGAGGTCTCCGCCTCACCCGACCCTAGGGCTCGGCCCCCGTCTCGGCCTCGGAAGGTGGTCTCCACCTCGCCCGACCCTAGGGCTCGACCTCAACCTCGACCTCGGAGGTGGTCTCTGCCTCGCCCGACCCCAGGGCTCGGCCTCAACCTCGACCTCGGGAGGAATCGTGTCCTCGCCCGACCCCGACCTCGGCCTCAGGAGGAGTCTCCGCCTCACCCAACCTTGGGCTCGAACCGACCGCACCATAGATGATGCATCATTACCCTACCCCTAGCTAGCTCAGGCTACGGGGGAACAAGACCGGCGTCCCATCCAGGCTTGCCCCAGTAACAAGTAATGATGGCTCCCCACGTGCGTCCATGACGACGGCGGTTCTCAGCCCCCTACGGAAGCAAGGAGACGTCAGCAAGGTCCCAACAGCCCCGATAGCTGTGCTTCTACAGGGCTCAAGCGCTCCTCCGACGACCACGACACCGCGTGCACAGGGCTCTAGCACCTCTCTGACAGCCACGTTGGCATGTACACAGGGCTCAGGCACCTCTCTGCCGGACACGTTAGCGCATAGCTACGCCCCCATTATACACCTGGACCCTCTCCTTGCATCTATAAAAGGAAGGTCCAGGGCCCTCATGCGAGAGGGTCGTCGCGCGAGAGGACGGGCTGACGAACATGCTCTCTCTCTCTTCCCCTGGCGAACGCTTGTAACCCCTACTGCAAGTGCATCCCCGTGGCGCAGGATAACACGAGCCACGTTTTTCCCCCTTGTGTTCCATCTCGCGCCAACTCATCTGGGCTGGGGCACGCAACGACAATTTTACTCGTCGGTCCAGGGACCCCCCGGGGTCGAAACGCCGACAGGTATATTATCATGTTCAACATGGAATGGTACGATGATGAATCCATGGTACATGTATAGTCCCTTTGTCTATCCGGACTCGGGGGCGCCTCCATTATATTCCTTTTGATCCATTGATCAAATGGTCATGGCCGAGAAAGGTACAATCCAAAACGGCCTTTTATACATTGGTGCTTTATTGAATGATCTCCATTTTGAAAAGCTGGTGAATTACATCAGGTTTAGTTCATATGCTTTTGGTTCATCAACCTTCACCAAAAGGCAGGGGCATATGTTGGAGACCAAATAGAGTCACGCGGACGGGTCGACCCTGAGGCCGGATGGTCCGCGGTCCGGATAGTCCACGGTGGTGGCGCGGACGGTCCGTGCGTGCGCAGAATCAGTTAGGGTTCCTAGTTTGTCACGGGATTTGTTACCTAAAATCACGGGATTAACTCGGGAAACAGTTTGAAACGGATCTAGACCTCCCCCTTTATATAGATGAAGGGTTACGGTCGATTGAACCCCCCAACAATCGATCAAATCAAATCTATTTCTCTTTTTACCTTACGCATTAGGAGTAGTTCTAGTTTAGCCTTAGTTTAGTATTTCAATCCCCAAATTCTCCGCTTCTCTTCGACTCTACGTCGATTAGAGGAGTCTAGGTCGGCCTGCCGAGCCTAGACAACCCCTAGGATCTCTCCTCCCCGATGGGGTCCCTCCCAGGAGCGAGATCCAGGCGCCGCCAGCGACCTTCGCTGCCCCTGCGCACGCGCGGACCGTCCGGCCGTCAGGCAGGAAAACCCTAGCCCCTGTACCAGGTCACGGACCGTCCGTCCCCTAGCCACGGACCGTTCGCGCTTCTACAGAGGGCACCGCCACCGGTTCTCGTTATAGTGTTTGGCTCCCGAAAAGGTGTCAACAATATGTATTGGTCATAATTGAAAGTCGTCTATAGCGGGGGTGAATAGGCGAAACCTGAAATTTATAAACTTAAGCACGCACTAAGGTCGGGGGTTAGCGTTAGAATTAAATTCAAGTCCGAAAGAGAGGGGAAAACAAATCAAACAAGAACCAAGGCGAATGAACACGGTGATTTATTTTACCGAGGTTCGGTTCCAAAGAACCTAGTCCCCGTTGAGGAGGCCCCAAAGGCCGGGTCTATTTCAACCATTTCCCTCCCTCTCAATCGGTTGCTTATACCGGTTGAGTGCTTCTTCTTAATCTCACGGGTCACTAGGACCCCGCAAGGATCACCATACGATTAGGTGTCTCTTGCAAGCTTTACAATTCACTTAGAAGGTTGAGAAAGAGATGAAGAAAGCACGATTACGAAAACCAAGCAACAAGAGCGATAAATAACACACGGATCACTCTCTCTCAAGTCACTAATCACTAATGATCACTTGTCTCAATTGTGGACCTTGGAGAGATTGGAAGCTTTGATTGTGTCTTGGAATGGATTGCTAGCTCTTGTATTGAATGTGAAGGATTTGAGTGCTTGGATTAGGTGAATGGAGGTGGTTGGGTTGTATTTATAGCCTCCAACCATTTCCTAGCCGTTGCTCCTTTCCTGTCGACCGCGGACGGTCCGCGCCCCTGGTCCGGACGGTCCGCCCCTGCACATCAACGGCTGAAATCGCAACGGTCAGCAGTAACGGCTATATCAACGGCTATAGACCATTTAATGTGTCGTCAGATGTCAGATAAAGGAGTCGCGGATGGTCCGGTCGTGCACCTCGGACGGTCCACGAGGACGCTAAAAATACATTTTATGGAACCCCGTCATCTTCGGGTTTTTTCTGGTTTTATACCGACCGGACGGTCCGCGCCTGAGGCCGGACGGTCCGCGCTTGGTCTCAGACGGTGCTCGCTTCTCCATCGAACGGTTCGTAGTGTAAACTTGTGTTTTTGCAGTGTCCCTGTCCGAGGGTCACCCTGGTGTCGCGGTCCGCGCTTAGGTGTTTTTTCAAAAAGCTTCTCCTGTCCAGAATAATCGTTTCGGACAGTCGATTTAGAATAGTTGTAGATGAACTTATGCAACTGTGAAATGATCAACTGGGCAAACTAGTTAGTCCACAAGATTTGTGATGGTCGTCAAACACCAAAATCGATTATAGGAAATGTTGAGATTATTTCCCTTTCAATCTCCCCCTTTTTGGTGATTGATGCCAACACAAGCCAAAGCAAATACAAAGTGTAGAAATGTAACTAGTTTGCATTTTGACATATGTGCATAAGTTTATTTTGAAATGAAAGCATTTCCAAGCAGATAAGTTTGATTTGATATTTTTAACATTTTGGACCACATTTGCACCAATCAGATTGTTTTTACAAATCTTTTGAGAAAAGTCTTTTCAAATTGTTTTGCAAATAACCAAAGGTATAAGAATACGATTTCAAAGAGCATGTTAAAGATTTGAAATTCCTCCCCCTGTTTCAAATACTTTTCCTTTGACTAAGTAAAAGCTCCCCCTGAATGAATTCTCCCCTTAGCTTTCAAGAGGGTTTTGAAATGATTTTCCATTTTCGAAATGGATACCAAATAATATTATACTAATTAAAAATCAACTTTAAATACCAATTTAAAATACAAATTTGTGAAAAATTTGAAATGGTGGTGCGGTCCTTTTGCTTTGGGCTAATACTTCCTCCCCCTTTGGCATTAAGCGCCAAAAACGGAGAACTTGATAGCCCTTTTGCAATTTCCTCCCCTTTGGGGCCTAATATTTTCTCCCAAATGGTAAAATAAATACGAGTGAAGGGTCATACCATTGAGAGTCGAGGAGTAACGACAAAGGGTAAATGATACCGTCAGAGTTGGACTGGAAGCCTTGTCTTTGCCGTATACTCCATTTCTCTTTCAATCTAAGATTAAGCATAGAAATATACTTGAAAGCACATTAGTCTTACCTTTGGCACAAGAAGAATAAGAAATATGCACTGTACCAAATGAAAAAGACATGATCAAAGGTATATACATGAGTTATGTGTGCAATGTTTCAATCAAAGTTCCGAGAATCAAGTATATTTAGCTCATTCCTTAGTTTGCTAAAGGTCTTCTCATCTAGTGGCTTGGTAAAGTTATCGACTAATTGGTTGTTGGTGTTAACATAAGCAATTTCGATATCCCCCTTTTGTTGGTGATCTATCAGAAAGTGATATCGATTATCTATGTGCTTAGTGCGGCTGTGTTTAATGGGATTATCCGCCATGTGGATTGCACTCTCATTATCACATAGGAGAGGGACTTTGCTCAATTTGCAGCCATAGTCCCTAAGGGTTTGCCTCATCCAAAGTAATTGCGCACAACAATGGCCTGCGGTAATGTACTCGGCTTCGGCGGTGGAAAGAGCTACAGAGTTTTGTTTCTTTGAAGCCCATGACACCAGGGATCTTCCAAAAACTGACAAGTCCCTGATGTGCTCTTTCTATCAATCTTACATCCGGCCCAATCAACATCGGAATACCCAATTAGATCAAAGGTAGCTCCCTTAGGGTACTAAAGCCCAAACTTAGGAGTGTAAACTAAGTATCTCATGATTCTCTTCATGGCCCTAAGGTGAACTTCCTTAGGATTTGCCTGGAACCTTGCACACATGCATACTGAAAGCATAATATCTAGTCGAGATGCACATAAATAGAGTAAAGATTCTATCATCGACCGATATACCTTTTGATCTACGGACTTACCTCTCGTGTCGAGGTCGAGATGCCCATTTGTTCCCATGTGAGTCTTGATGGGTTTGTCATCCTTCATTCCAAACTTCTTAAGTATGTCTTGAATGTACTTTGTTTGGCTGATGAAGGTGCCATCTTGGAGTTGCTTGATTTGAAATCCTAGGAAATACTTCAACTCCCCCATCATAGACATCTCGAATTTTTGTATCATGATCCTACTAAACTCTTCACAAGTTGACTTGTTAATAGATCCAAATATAATATCATCAACATAAATTTGGCATACAAACAAGTCTTTTGCAACAGTTTTAGTAAAGAGAGTAGGATCGACTTTTCCGACTTTGAAGCCATTAGTGATAAGGAAGTCTCGTAGGCATTCATACCATGTTCTTGGGGCTTGCTTGAGCCCATAAAGCGCCTTTGAGAGTTTGTAAACATGGTTAGGGTGCTCACTATCTTCAAAGCCGGGAGGTTGCTCAACATAGACCTCTTCCTTGATAGGTCCATTGAGGAAGGCACTTTTCACGTCCATTTGGTAAAGCTTAAAGCCATGGTAAGTAGCATAGGCAAATAATATTCGAATTGACTCATGCCTAGCTACAGGTGCATAAGTTTCATCAAAGTACAAACATTCGACTTGTGAATAACCTTTGGTCACAAGTCAGCCTTTGTTTCTTGTCACCACACCATGCTCATCTTGCTTGTTGCGGAATACCCACTTGGTACCTACAACATTTTGATTAGGACGTGGAACTAAATGTCATACCTCATTCCTCGTGAAGTTGTTGAGCTCCTCTTGCATAGCCACCACCCAATCCAGATCTCTTAGTGCATCCTCCACCCTATATGGCTCAATGGAGGACACAAAAAAGTAATGTTCACAGAAATGAGCAACTCGAGATCTAGTGGTTACCCCCTTGTGAATGTCACCAAGAATGGAGTTGACGGGGTGATCTTGTTGAATTGCTTGGTGGACTCTTGTGTGTGGCGGTCTTTGATCTCTTATTTCTTGATCATCTTCCTTGTCTTCGTTATCTTCATCTCCCCCTTGATCCATGTCCTCCTCTTGAGGTGGCTCATCTTCTTGATTTTCATCCTCATCATCTTGAGCTTGTTCCTCATCTTGAGTAGGTGGAGATGCTTGATTTGAAGATGGTGGTTGATCTTGTGCTTGTGGAGGCTCTTCGAATTCCTTAGGGCACACATCTCCAATTGACATGTTCCTTAGCGTGACACACGGAGCCTCTTCTTCATCTAGCTCATCAAGATGACCTTGCTCCACTTGGGAGCCATTAATCTCATCAAACACAATGTCATAAGAAACTTCAACTAATCCAGTGGATTTGTTGAAGACTTTATATGCCCTTGTGTTTGAGTCATAACCAAGTAAAAAACCTTCTACAGCCTTAGGAGCAAATTTAGATTTTCTACCTCTTTTAACAAGAATAAATCATTTACTCCCAAAGACTTTAAAATATGAAACATTGGGCTTTTTACCAGTGAGGAGTTCATACGATGTCTTCTTGAGGATTCAGTGAAGATATAACCGGTTGATGGAGTAGCACACAGTGTTAATCGCCTCCGCCCAAAACCGGTCTGGTGTCTTGTACTCATCAAGCATGGTTCTTACCATGTCTAGTAGAGTTCTATTCTTCCTCTCTACTACACCATTTTGTTGAGGTGTGTAGGGAGAAGAGAACTCATGCTTGATGCCCTCATCCTCAAGAAATCCTTCAATTTGAGAATTCTTGAACCTCGTCCCATTATCGCTTCTTATCTTTTTGATCCTTAATCCGAACTCATTTTGAGCCCGTCTTAAGAATCCATTTAATGTATCTTGGGTTTGTGTTTTTTCCTGCAAAAAGAACACCCAAGTGAAGCGAGAATAATCATCCACAATAACTAGATAGTACTTACTCTCATCGATACTTATGTAAGCAATCGTGCCGAATAGGTCAATGTGGAGTAGCTCGAGTGACATGTCAGTCGTCATTATGTTCTTATGTGGATGATGGGCTCCAACCTGCTTTCCTGCTTGGCATGCGCTACAAACCCTGTCTTTCTCAAAATGAACATTGGTTAGTCCTAAAACGTGCTCTCCCTTTATAAGCTTGTGAAGATTCTTCATCCCAACATGGGCAAGTCGGCGATGCCAGAGCCAACCCATATTAGTCTTAGCAATTAAGCAAGTGTCAAGTTCAGCTTTGTTATCGTTAAAATTAACCAAATATAGCTGACCCTCTAACACTCCCTTAAATGCTACTGAATCATCACTCCTTATAAAGACAGTAACACCTACATCTGTAAATAGACAGTTGTAGCCCATTTTGCATAATTGAGAAACAGAAAGCACATTGTAATCTAAAGAATCTACAAGAAAAACATTGGAAATAGAATGGTCAGGAGATATAGCAATTTTACCCAAACCTTTGACCAAACCTTGATTTCCATCCCCGAATGTGATAACTCGTTGGGGATCTTCATTTTTCTCATAGGAGGAAAACATTCTTTTCTCCCTTGTCATGTGGTTTGTGCACCCGCTATCGATTATCCAACTTGAACCACCGAATGCATAAACTAAAAAACAATTTTAGGCCTTGTTCTTAGGTACTCAAACAGTCTTGGTGTTGGGGCGAAGGCGAAGACGCCACCCTTCGCTCCATGCCTTCGCTAGCCTCTCTGCACCAATGAAGACAAGACGGCTGGCGGACTCTACCCTTCGTCCCACGTGTCGCTGGACGAAGGCCTATGACGAGGTCATCCCATCCCGCGGTTTCGTCCAACATGGAGGCCCACGTGTGGTCCGGCCCATTGTAACAGGCCCTGCGTGGCCGCTGCGCATTACGGGCCTAATTTGTAAAGGTTTCCCTGTAATTACAGTCTGTAACCCTGCTTTATGGGAATATTCTGGGGATGATCTAGGCGTCTGAGGGCACATGCGTCCTTAACTCAGGACGTTGGGCACTCAGGCACCTATAAATACCCCCGCACAGTGCCTTTGAGAGGCCAGATTAACAGAACTATTGCCATCTCGAATTGGAACCTTGTTTACGTTGCTTTCACTCCCCCATTGGATTAACTTGCCTAGGAGAGCAAGTTCCAACATTTGGCGCCCACCGTTCGTGCTGCGAAAAAACCACCCACGATGGCACCCAAGAGAGCTACCTCGAAGGCTGACGAGGCTATGAAGGCAGCACTGCTGGCCGAGAAAAAGGGCAAGGCCCTTGTCGACACCACCCACCAAGAGGCCTGCGAAGACGATGCACTCAGCAAGAGACAGCGCAACGAACAACCCACTCCCGAAGGCAGTCTCCGCACCTGCAGCTCTGGAGGACAACCACAACCTCCCCCAGGCTTCGCTCCACCAGAGGGCACGAACGCCACCGAGGACGGCGAAGTCATCGGCGTCTCGGCAGAAGAGCAACTACAGTTGTGTGCCTTGCGCATCAAGAACCGCAACCTCCAGAAGCAAAAAGAGATCCTCGAGGCCAAGCGCCAACGTGTGTCTGCACAAGCCAAGGTGCGACAGATGATACACGACGAAGAGCAGAAGGCTCAGGAGCTTGAACAAGAGATTGCACTCATGCAGCGCGAAGGCCAACTCGGCCTACAACACGCCCCCCTCCAACAGCGCGCACAAATCGAAGACCTGTTTATCCCCCAGCGCGAACACGCCATCCCACACGCCGCGGCATTCCAAGGTGTCAATTACCTTGACGAGCGAAGTCCCCTGGCGCCTCACCTGCAAGTGTCACCATGGCCCACCAACTTCAGGGCAGGGACTTATCCCAAGTACAACGGCAGCACTGACCCAGCACAGTACATCATGAGCTATCAGGTCGCCGTTGCATCATCAGGAGGGGATGACGCCACGATGGCCAAGTCATTCATCATCGCCCTCGAAGGCCCAGCCCTCACCTGGTACACCAGGTTGCCTCCATTGTCCATTGACTCCTGGAGAAGTCTCCGGGACAAATTCTTGCTCAACTTCCAAGGGTACCGCCTAGACACCGACGCCTTGGCTGAACTTTTACTCTGCAAGCAGCTAGAAAAAGAGACTCTGTGGGAGTACTACCGCAAGTTTCTGACCCTCAAGTCACAACTGCCTTCGGTCGATGACCAAATCGCCATCCACTACACCATCAGTGGCCTTCGGGCCGGCGTCCTTTACAGCCACTGCATCAGGGATCCGCCCAGGAACCTCCAGGAGCTGTATCAGCTATTTGAAAAATACGCCAGATCCGAAGAGCTCCACCAGCCCAAAGTCGAGTCTCAGAGGAAACCCAAAGACCCTCCGCAGTCTAGCTGGACGTGGACGAGGCCCTCGCAGACAGACTTCGGTCGGGACGGCCGCAACCAGCAGCAGGTGCACAACATCGCCAACCAGCACCCCGCCGGCGAGGCCCCTCACCGCCAGGAGTATCCCCCCAGAGCCGCGGAAACGGAACTCGCGGTCGGGGCCGGGGACGTGCGCAGCAGCCGCATATATTTTACTGCTTGTTCCACGGCGAAGACTGCGTGCACCCTACAAGAGACTGCCCAGATACAAAGGCCACCAGAGACAGGATGGCACGGGCGCAGCCAGCCGATAACCCCAGAGTTGTCGCACACACATATCATCAACCCCCCAACCATACAACCACGGCCCCGTTCCGCATCCACCGCACCACGCATACCAACACCACGAGGAGATACAAATCGTACCTCCCCCACACCCACCTCCACACCAGCAACAGCAAAACATCCACCACCCCCAAGCCCCAAAGCAAGAAGACTTCGCCGATCAGCCGTATCGCGGAGTCATTCATATGATCACAGGGGGGTCCAGCGCCGACTTCGACACAAAGCGGCAGAAGAGGGACCATTACCGCAGCATCAACCACGTCGCCATCACCGGTCCAGTCGTGCAGACGAAGTGGTCCCATGTGCCATTGACCTTCGACGCCCGAGACGTCGATCTGCGCAGCGCACCCCACATCGACGCCATGGTTATCAACTGTAGTGTAGCAGGCTGGGACCTCCACAAAGTCTTAGTCGACAACGGCAGCCAGGCGGATATCATCTTCCTCCATGCCTTCGATCGCATGGGCATAAGCCACAGCCTGCTCAAGCCTTCGAACAACCCACTGTACGGCTTCGGCGGCAAAGGCACCTTTCCTATCGGCAAAATAGAGTTACCTCTCTCCTTTGGTGCAGCACCCAATGCCCGAAGTGAGCAAGTCACATTCGACATCGTCGACATGGTGTACCCGTACAACGCCATAATGGGCCAGGGCTCCATCAACAAGTTTGAGGCAGCCATTCATGGACTTTACCTGTGCATGAAGATCCCAGGTCCGCAGGGCGCCATCACAATCTACGGCAACCAGCAGGCTGCGCGTAACATAGAGAGGGACTTCGTTCCCGGGCAAAGAAACGTACACTGCCTCATGGCCCAGCGCGAGGTCCCCGAGTCTGCCAGCCCAACCGACAAAGAACATGACAAAGCACAGCTGCAGAGCAACGATGGGACCAAGACTGTTCCCCTCAACCAGGCAACGCCCAAGCAGACGGCTACCATCAGTGAAGACCTCACTTCGCATGATGAGGAGAGGCTCCTCTGCTGTCTGTCCAAGAATAAAGACGTCTTCGCCTGGTCCGCCCTCGACCTGGTCGGAGTCAGTCGCTCCATCATCGAGCACAGCTTAGGAATCGACCCTTCGGTGAGGCCAAAGAAACAGCGGCTGTGTAAGATGTCTGACGAGAAGACAGAAGCTGCCAAGGCCGAGGTACATCGCCTGCTTGAGGCCAAATTCATCGAGCCAATTGCCTACCCTACAGGCTTGCCAACATAGTGATGGTGCAGAAGAAGAGCGACAAATGTCGAATGTGCATTGACTTCACCAGTCTTAACAAGGCCTGCCCCAAGGACAACTTCCCGCTGCCTCGGATCGACAAAATCGTCGATAGTGCGGCCAGGTGCGAAGTCATGTCTCTCCTTGACTGCTTCTCCGGCTACCATCCAATATATATGAAGGAGGAGGACAAGGCAAGCACCAGCTTCATAACACCCTTCGGCACGTATTGCTTCATCAGAATGCCGGAGGGACTTAAGAATGTCGGGTCCACTTTCTCTCGACTCACCAAAGCGGTGCTCGAGGGCCAAGTCGGCAGAAATATATTTACGTATGTGGACGACATCGTCGTCGCCAGCAGAAGCAAGGAAGACCATCTGGCGGACCTCGCCGAAACATTTGCGAACATGCGGGACACACGACTTCACCTAAACCCCGAAAAGTGTGTCTTCGGCGTTCGCCAGGGGAAAATATTGGGCTACCTGGTGTCGCACCGCGGGATCGAAGCAAATCCAACCAAGATTCAGGCCATCATGAACATGACGCCCTCGCAGTCAGCCAGAGATGTCCAACGATTGACAGGCAGATTGGCCGCCCTCAACAGATTCATCTCCAAATCCGCAGAGCGAAGTCTCCCTTTCCTGAAAACACTCCGCGGCGCAAAAGACTTCGCATGGGGACCAGAGCAGGCGGCGGCCTTCGCCTCTTTGAAGTAGTACCTGTCAGAATTGGCGATTCTTACGAGCCCAGACCCCTCGCTACCACTGTTGCTCTACATCGCAGCCTCGCCGCAAGCGGTCAGCGCAGCACTAGTACAAGAGCAGAACAGAGAGGGCTCGTTCAGGCAATGTCCAGTTTATTACGTCTCCGACTCACGCCATCAAAATGCAATATGACGGAACTGGAAAAAATCGCCTACGCAGTTGTTATGGCTTCGCGCAAATTGCGCCATTATTTTGAAGCATTCAAGGTCCGGGTCACCTCAGATAGGGGACTCGGCGAGTTATTTAGAAACCCGGAGGCATCAGTCTGGATTGCCAAATGGGCAGCCGAGCTGTCCGGCTACCACATCACATTTGAACCCAGGACAACCATCAAGTCACAAGTCCTGGTAGACTTCGTCGTCGACTAGACTGGGCCAATAACACAGCCGGACACATCCGCAGAGACGGTATGGACAATCCATTGTGACGGCGCATGGTGCCATGCGGGGGCAGGCGCCGCTGCAGTCATCACGTCACCCACAGGGGTCAAGCACAGATACGCAGCACGCCTCAGCTTCGCTTTGGAGTCTGACAGATGCACTAACAACATAGCAGAATACGAAGCTATCATTCTCGGCCTTCGCAAGCTAAGGGCACTTGGGGTCACCACCTGCATCATAAGAACAGACTCCAAGGTAGTCGCCGGCCAAGTCGAGAAAGACTACACAGCGAAGGACCCCGCACTTATGCAGTACCTCGCGGCTATCCGCAGTCTCGAAAGACAGTTCAAAGGTTTCACCTTACAACATGTGGACCGAGCCAAGAATGAGGAGGCCGACGCATTGGCCAAGGCAGCTGCCAGAGGCGAGGCCCTGCCTTCCGATGTATTCTACCATGTCATCGGCACGTCGGCCGTCCACAGCCCAGAGGGGCTCCAAATAACCAACGACAGCGAGGGCCACCGCATAGTCAACCTCATCATGACTGAAGACTGGCGAGCCCCAATAACCTTGTTCCTATAGGGGTACTATCATCCAATCGATATCAATGAGGCCAAGCGCCTCAAACATCAAAGTCGGGACTTCGCATTAATCGAAGGCCAGCTTTACAAGAAGGGGGTCAGTCAACCCATGCTTAAATGTGTCACCGAGACCAAAGGCGTCCAAATTCTGCGCGAAGTCCACAGCGGGACGTGCGGCTCTCACGCAGGGCCCAGGGCCCTCACCGCGAAGGTGATCCGTCAAGGTTTCTACTAGCCCACCATGATCTGCGCTGCCAATCGGGTCACAAGGTCCTGCGAAGCCTGCCAGAAATTTTCTCCACGCTCGGGAAGCCCTTCACAATTCACAAAGCTAATCACCCACACGTGGCCTCTTCAGCGCTGGGGCCTGGACATTGTCGGGCCCCTACCCATGGCCCAGGGGAACCTCAAGTTCACCTTCGTTTCCATCGAGTATTTTACCAAATGGATCGAGGCGAGGGCTATATCCACAATAACGTCGAAGACTACTCAGAAATTCTTCTGGCAAAACATTGTTTGCCGCTTCGGAGTCCCGTTCGAACTCATAGTTGACAACGACAAGCAATTTGACAGCCAAGACTTCAAGGATTTTTGTTTCTCCATCGGCACCAAGCTTGCCTTCGCCTCAGTGTACCACCCGCAGTCCAACGGAGTTGTGGAATGCGCCAACGGTAAAATTTTCACAGCCGTCAAGAAAATGCTCCTCGATGACAAAAAAGGCAAGTGGGCAGACCTGTTACCTGAAGCGGTCTGGGCGCTGAACACGACTGAGTGCAGCGCGACTGGGTTCACCCCTTTCCGCCTTCTATATGGATTGGAAGCCATGACTCCGCAAGAAATAAAACATGGGTCACCGCGGACGGTCGCGACAGCCGTCCCCGACGTAGACGAGCCTACTTCGAAGGACCTCATCGACGGAGACCGCGTCTTTGCCCTACAGGCTCTAAACAAATACCAAGCTCAAACAAAAGCATGGCGCGACCACACAGTCATCCTAAGGGAATTCAACGAAGGAGACCTCATACTCGTCCGGACAGCTCGGACAGAGTCCCGGGGTAAGCTAGAGCCAAAATGGGAGGGCCCTTTCATCGTCAAGACGAAGGCGTCCCCCAGCGCGTACAGGCTCACAACGCCATCCGGCGAAGACTTAGAGCATTCTAGGAACATTAACAATCTTCGCAAGTTTTTTGTTTAACTCCTCAAGGCCTGCCCGCCCTTGTAATTCACAAGACAGTTTTCATTCCGGCCCGCACTCTTTTCCTCCCGGGGGTAAGGTTTTTAATGAGGCGGAGCCATGTAATATACACGCAAAAAATCCCCCGCAAAAAAGTACAACGTCGAAAAAGGACCGCGTCGACGGTCTTCGGCATTCGACAAACACGAAGTCACCGCGAGGGGAAGCGCTGGCTACCCTTGCGTGCGACAGTCCGCGCTAAAGTCGCCTAAGGGTGCAGCCGGACTAGCACAATAAGTGCGCAAAACCAGTCTTCCCCAAAAAGACTATCCGTGCAAAAGTCGCCTGAGGGTGCAGCCGGACTGGCACAACAAGTGCGCGAAATCGAAGTCTTCTCCAAAAGACTATCCATGCAAAAGTCGCCTACGGGTGCAGCCGGACTAGCACAACAAGTGCGCGAAATCGAAGTCTTCTCCAAAAGACTATCCGTGCAAAAGTCGCCTACGGGTGCAGCCGGACTAGCACAACAAGTGCGCGAAATCGAAGTCTTCTCTCAGGACTATCCGTGCAAAAGTCGCCTGAGGGTGCAGCCGGACCGACATAATAAATGCGCTAGACCTAGTGCACAAGTCCCCTACGGGCACGGCCGTATCAGCTAAGGCACACAACCTCATCATACAAATTATAGTTACATACGTACAGCAAGGGCATCACACCTTACAATGGTTCAACCTTCGGGATGATACCCATCTCTCTATAGTTAAACATCATTATCCTCAGCTCCTCACCCTCGAACAGACTTCGCAACTCCCCCTCACCTACACTCGCCCCAGCTGGCGAGGACAACAATTCCCGCCTACCAGCCCTGTCCACACGAAGACAACTACCCTCCACCTCACTCACCCTACGTTTCGCCACCGCCCTTCGCCGCCTCCGCCCGGCGTTCGGACCGAGAACTTCAGCACCCATCACACACGGTGAAGCCTCCGCCGCAACCACATCCAAAGCTGCAAAATAATCCAAGTCCTCATCCGAAGACTCTTCAGTCCACACCACCGAACTCCCAGAATCATCAGACTTAAAAAACATAGACACAGAATCACCCGAATCATTTTTCGCAACCACGGTCGAAGCCGCCACAAAATTAATACTTTCAGTAGCGGTTGTGTGCGCAGGCCCAAAATCTTGAACCTACGCAGCAACCGAGGTTCAGTAACACATAGACAAAATTTACAACCCGCCCCCTGAACTTATTCAACTACTTAGCCACCTGCGCGGGCGCATCCGCGGCTGTAGGGCCTTCGACCGCCGGCTCCGCCACCACCTCCTGAGCGGCTTCGACTGTCGGCACAATGGCCGACACAGGGTCCTCGCCGGCGTCAGCAGGCACGGGCACGTCTGACGGGCCTTCACCAGCATCCGAGGGCAGCACCGGTCCACCCTCCGCAGCCTCAGGTGGCACACTGTTTAGACCTCTGAGGTCTTCGACCTCCTCGCCATTAGCCATCTGCAGTAACAGCACACTAATTCAGCAAACCCGCACGTACCCACATTCAATCACACGAAACAATAGACAAGACTTACCTGCTCTCTTGCCCGATCAGACCGCTCCCTGACCACCTCCCAGCCATAAGGACCCCACAACCGATCTAAGAGGGCCCCTGCAGAATCCTTCACCACAGGGTCTTCGACCTTAAATATTTCGCGGCCAAATTCTTCATCAGACCGGTCGAAGCCCTCATAGTGACTGCACCCCTCGCGGGACAGCGCATTCATGGCCCCTTCGCAGGTGACGAGGGAGGCAAAGGACATGAATCCCTCCACGATGGTCGGGAGCGCCAACAGTTCCTCTTGCAGCCATTCGAGGAAGCGAAGGCCCGCCTCTCGGTCGGGCACCTCGAAATCAGCAGTCCGCGCACCCAGCTCGCGGTATGAGTCCACGAGCTGTTTGCGCGTCCGCTCAACTTCCGAGCGCATAGAGGACTTGGCCCTCTCCATGCGGGCCTGCAGAGCCTCCTATTCCTTGGCGCGCTGGCTGGCGAGACTCCCCTCCACCCGCGCCAATTTGGCCTCCGCCTGCGCCGCCGTCGCCTGGGCGATGGCCTGGTTGGCCTCCCTCCTTTCTTCCACCAGCTGGCGCCGGAGGTCCGTCCTCTCGCCCTCCAGGGCGGCCACCTTCTCCGCCAGCTTGCGGCTCTTGCTATCCGTGGCTGACTTCTTCCGGACGGCGTCTGCGTGCTGCGCCCAAAGTCTCTCGACTTCGGCCGACACATCTGCAGTTCGGGCACCCGACGCCACGCGGTCAGCGAAGTCGGCCGCCTAACAGACACACATGAGACCACAACCCCCATGAAAACGGCAAACATCGAAGTCTAGCTCAACTTACTTGACTCAGCCGCTGCGACGCCTCCCTCGGTCGGCGGGACACAGTGCCCACTTCGTCCTTGACGGCAGTGACCGCCAAAATCTCGCCGCCAGCGCTGAAAGCGCCACCCTTCACCCCATGCACCGCGGTAGACATCGTGGTTGCCACCGCGGGCGGGACAACAATAAGTTGCCCCTCGCCCGACCCTGCAACGTATCACCAGTAAAAAAAAGAGGCTTACCAACGAGATAGTCGTCCACGCTGATATTTGTGCCGAAGTCGGCAACGCGTTTCCCCGGCGAAGGCAGTTCTTGGACCTTCGCAGCTCCGTTCGGGGCAGACTTGGTTCTGCCGGCGCCGACAACCTTCGCGCTCTCCGGCACCTTGCTGGACCCAGGGGCGGCCGGCTTCGCAGCCAGCGTCGGCTGGCTACCACCGGGGACGGTAGCCTTCGCAGTTCCCCGCGCCCTCGTCGGCCTAGCATCGGGGAGCCTGATGACCGCCCGGCACTTCTGCGCAGCATCCTGGCGATCCTTGTTCATCACTGCCGACACAACAGCAACAATATTCCATCCGTAAGGAAACACTCTCAAGTCACGAGCCATGCGAGACGTAAAGAAGTATTCGCCGGCCGCGCGGGGGATAGGAACGTTCTTGGGCCATCGACCCCCGGTAACCTCCAGCATTCGCGCCGAGGACTCCCGGAGCTCGGGCGAAGACATCCTTCCCCCGGAGGCCGCGCATGTCCCCATCAACTCCATAGCAAAGCTATCGGAGACCCCCCCAGTTCTCCCACCGTAGTACCTAGCTTCCTCTTTTTAGTAGCTGGGGCGGCCTCCGATGCGGGGTCATCCTCGGTCACAACCGCTGGTTTTTTCCCGTGGCGGTCGATGACGTCCTCCCCGGGATAACCGCCATACGACAAACAATTCAACTCAAAAACCCTATTCAGGCGGTCGTTGGATCCACGTATATCCCAACTACGCTGGGCCTCTGTCCTCGGCACATAGCGCCCAACAATCCTCACCGCCCCATCCTCCGCCTCACGCACAACCGCCGCAGGATCCCGCCCTCGCACATCCAAAGCAAAAAGAGGAATTCGCACCTTCCGTCCACCCAGGGAGGGCATCGGGCGAGGGCATACTTCGCCCACCGCCCATCCATGCGCCAAGGGCTACACCCCATACCCTATGAATTCCTCAACTAGATCGCGCCCACTACTCGTTCGGGAAGCAATCCGAAGGGCCCTTTCATTTTCATCATCCTCCGCCACTTTAAATGGCGGGTACACCACATAATAATGAGAACACATAATGGCGGCAGGGAGCCTTGGGTGATCTTCGACTTTAGCCTCCGAAACATAGAACCAATAGTCCCACCAGTTCCCTCACTTATTTCGGGCACAGGGGACCAGCTCCACAACTTCCATCGAAGTCTTCCCAGACTTCGGCGTGAAAGTGCATGACCTGTATTGCGCAATCTTACATCCAATTTGTCTCTTCTGCCAGTGCAGACAGTAATTCTTGGCGAAGACCTCCACCGAAGGCTGACCGCCATACGACGTCGTTGCCCAGACATACTTCGCCAATGCCACCACGGCGTTCGGTGTCAGCTGATGAACCTGGACTTCGAACTTCTGCACAACCTCCAACACAAAACGATGCGTAGGCAGGCGAAGGCCGGCGATGAAAAATGCCTCAAAAACAACCAATTCGCCCTCGGGCTCGAGGACCTCCTCTGCCACCGGGACCCGACCAACCCCACCGCCAAAATACCCCAACCGTTGCATATCTTGCACGCGGACCAACGACATCCGCGAAACACCGAATTCCACTGTATCACCCGGTCGCAATTCCGCCGCCGCCACAGTGCCCGAGAGATCTTCAGAAGACGCCTCGGCCATCGGCGTGGTCGCAGCAGACGAGGAGGAAGATGGCATGGCTACGTACCATCGGCGGCGGCGCGCGGTCTGCTTCACACGGGCCAGTTCTCCGACGAACAGGAGCAAGGAGGGTAGACGAGCAAGCGAGCAGTTTGAAAGGGAGGCTAGGGTTTTCACGGCGCGCAGAAAGGTAAATTTCAATCCGCGTCGCCCCCGCCCCCTTTATATACACAGGACGCGACGCTTCGGGAAGCCCGCAATCCAACAGGGCGGCGTCAATCAACGGTCATGTCAAAACCCCCGCGGAACCACTTCGAGCGAGGGCAGCGTCTCCACCATCTAGCGACGCCTTCGGCACCAGATGACTTAGTCGAACTGGTCCCTCGGAGGGCAAATGTTGGGGCGAAGGCGAAGACGCCACCCTTCGCTCCATGCCTTCGCCAGCCTCTCTGCACCAACGGAGACAAGACGGCTGGCGGACTCTACCCTTCGTCCCACGTGTCGCTGGACGAAGGCCTATGACGAAGTTGTCCCATCCCGTGGTTTCGTCCAACATGGAGGCCCACGTGTGGTCTGGCCCATTGTAACAGGCCCTGCGTGGCCGCTGCGCATTACAGGCCTAATTTGTAAAGGTTTCCCTGTAATTATAGTCTGTAACCCTGCTTTATGGGAATATTCTGGGGATGACCTAGGCGCCTGAGGGCACATGCGTCCTTAACTCAGGACGCTGGGCACTCAGGCACCTAAAAATACCCCCACACAGTGCCTTTGAGAGGCCAGATTAACAGAGCTATTGCCATCTCGAATTGGAACCTTGTTTACGTTGCTTTCACTCCCCCGTTGGATTAACTTGCCCAGGAGAGCAAGTTCCAACACTTGGGTCCTTTGACGTTAGAAAGAAGCACCTTCGGTACCCAAACACAAGTTTTGGAGCTCTTGTGTTTTCCCCGAACATATTTGACAACTACTTTGCCTGATTTGTTAGTTAAAACATATGATGCATCAAAAGTTTTAAATGAAACATTATGCTCATTTGATGCAGCAGGAATTTTCTTTTTAGGCATTTTAACGTGAGTGGTATGCCTCATTTTTGTACATGAATGCATGATGAGAAACACTATGAGGTTTCCTAGCATGAATCTTCCTAATTTTGTGCTTAGGATAGTTAGCAGGATATAAAATATAGCCCTCACTATCCTAAACGACGGGAGCCTTACCCTTAACAAAGTTAGACAATCTTTCAGGGCATTAAGCTTGACATTGCTCCCCTGTTGGAAAACAATGTGATCCTTAATGCCAGGGCATCTCCCATTATAAAGCATACTTCGAGCAAATTTAAATTTTTCATTTTTGAGCTCATGCTCGACAATTTTAGCACTTAATTGAGCTATGTGATCATTTTATTTCTTAATCATGGCAAGGTGATCATCTATACCTTCAACATTAATATCTCTACATCTAGTGTAAATAGAAACATGCTCAATAATAGATGTAGATGGTTTGCAAGCATTTAATTCCTCAATCTTAGCATTTAACTTAATATTCTCATCTCTAAGACGGGAAAATGAATCATTACAAACATTCAATTCTTTGACCTTAGAAATTAAACTAGCATTTTCACTTCTAAGACTAGAAATTGAATCATGACAAATGCTAAGCTCCTTAGTTAAGTTTTCACATTTTTCTACTTCCAGAGCATAAGCATTTTCCAGTTTAACAAATTTTTTGTTTTCTTTAATGAGGAAGTCCTCTTGGCTATCCAAGAGTTCATCTTTCTCATTAATGGCTTCAATTAATTCATTTGTTTTTTCTTTTGGTCCATGCTAAGTTTGGCAAAGAGAGACATTAAATTATCTTCACTATCACTAGAGCTACCCTCATCACTAGATGTTGTATATTTGGGGGTGGCTCTAGAATGTACCTTCTTCTTGCTGTCCTTAGCCATTAGACACTTGTGGACGATGTTGGGGAAGAGGAGGCCCTTGTTGACGGTGATGTTGGCGGCGTCCTCGTCGGAGGAGGAGTCGGTGGAGCTCTCGTCGAAGTCCCATTTCTAGCATATGTGGGTATCGCCACCCTTCTTATTGTAGTATCTCTTCTTCTCCTTCTTCTTCCCTTTTTTGTCGTCGTCCCTGTCACTTCCACTAGAAATTGGACATTCAGCAATGAAGTGTCCGGACTTACCACACCGGTAGCACACCTTCTTGGAGCGGGACTTGTAGTCCTTCCCTCTCCTTTGCTTGAGGATTTGGCGGAAGCTCTTGATGATGAGCGCCATTTCCTTGTTGTCGAGTTTGGAGGCGTCGATTGGAAGTCTACTTGGTGTAGACTCCATCTTCTTCGCTTCTGTCGCTTTGAATGCGACGGGTTGCACCTCGGGTGTGGAGGTGGTGCCTTGCTCCAAGTTGATGATGTGTTTGGAGTCTTTGATCATTATCTCAAAGCTCACAAACTTGGCAATCACTTCCTCGGGAGACATCTGTTTATATCTAGGGTCTCCATGGATTAGTTGCACTTGAGTGGGATTACGAAAAATAAGTGATCTAAGAATAACCTTGACCATTTCATGGTCATCCCACTTGGTGCTCCCGAGGTTGCGCACTTGATTCACCATTGTCTTGAGCCGATTGTACATCGCTTGTGGCTCTTCTCCTTTATTGAGGACGAATCGACTGAGTTCTCCCTCGATCGTTTCGCGCTTGGTGATCTTGGTCACCTCGCCCCCTTCGTGCGCCGTTTTGAGGACGTCCCAAATTTCTTTGGCGCTCTTTAATTCTTGCACCTTGTTATACTCCCCTCGACACAAGGAGGCGAGGAGTATAGACGTGGCTTGGGAGTTAAAGTGCCTAACTTGGGCGGCCTCGTCCGAGTCATCGTCTTTGTCCCCCACTTGTGGTACCTGCACTCCAAATTTAACTATGTCCCATATGCTTTCGTGGAGTGGGGTTAGATGATGCCTCATTTTATCACTCCACATACAATAATCTTCACCATCAAAATATGGTGGTTTGCCTAAGGGAACGGAAAGTAATGGAGCGCGCTTTGAAATACGAGGATAGCGAAGAGGCATCTTACTATACTTCTTGTGTTCATGGCGGTTAGAAGTGACGGATGACTCAGAGCTTGATGTGGAGGGTGACGAAGAGTCGGTCTCGTAGTAGACCACCTTTTTCATCTTCTTCTTCTTCTTGTCACCTTTCCGATGCGACTTGATGGAGGAAGAGGATTCCTCCTTATGTTTGTTGCCAGAATCCCTTAAGAGAGTCCTCCTCGAGCTTGTGGACTTGTCGCCGGTCATGATCTCCCTCTTGGCGTGATCTCCAGACATCACTTCGAGTTGGTTAGACTTTAAATGAAGCACTGGCTCTGATACCAATTGAAAGTCGCCTAGAGGGGGGTGAATAAACGAAACCTAAAATTTATAAACTTAAGCACACACTAAGGTTGGGGGTTAGCGTTAGAATTAAATTCAAGTCAGAAAGAGATGGGAAAACAAATCAAACAAGAATCAAGGCGAATGAACACGGTGATTTGTTTTACCGAGGTTCAGTTCCAAAGAACCTAGTCCCCGTTTAGGAGGCCACAAAGGCTGGGTCTATTTCAACCCTTTCCCTCTCTCAATCGATCACTTAGACCAGTTGAGTGCTTCTTCTAAATCTCACGGGTCACTAAGACCCCGCAAGGATCACCACACGATTAGGTGTATCTTGCAAGCTTTATAATTCACTTAGAAGGTTGAGAAAGAGATGAAGAAAGCATGATTACAAAAACCAAGCAACAAGCGCGACAAATAACACACGGATCACTCTCTCTCAAGTCACTAATCACTAATGATCACTTGTTTCAATTGTGGAACTTGGAGAGATTGGAAGCTTTGATTGTGTCTTGGAATGGATTGCTAGCTCTTGTTTTGAATGTGAAGGATTGGAGTGCTTCGGTTAAGTGAATGGAGGTGGTTGGGGTTGTATTTATAGCCTCCAACCACTTCCTAGTCATTGTTCCTTTCCTGACGACCACGGACGGTCCGCGCCCCTAGTCCGGACGGTCAGCCCCTGCACATCAACGGCTGAAATCACAACGGTCAGTAGTAACGGCTATATCAACGACTATATAGCATTTAATGCGTCGTCAGATGTCAGATAAAGGAGTCGCGGACGGCCCGGTCGTGCACCCCGAACGGTCCGCGAGGATGCTAAAAATACATTTTACGGAACCTGTCACCTTCGGGTTTTTATGGTTTTATACCGACCGGACGGTCCGCGCCTGAGGCCAGACGGTCCGCGCTTGGTCTCGGACGGTGCTCGCTTCTCCATCGGATGGTCCGTTGTGTAAACTTGTGTTTTTGCAGTGTCCCTGTCCGAGGGTCACCCTGGTGTCGCGGACGGTCTGCGCTTGGTCTCGGACGGTGCTCGCATCTCCATCGGACGGTCCATAGTGTAAACTTGTGTTTTTGCAGTGTCCCTGTCCGAGGGTCACCCTGGTGTCGCGGACGGTGCGCCGCAAGGGCCCGGACGGTCCACGCTTATGTGTTTTTTTCAAAAAGCTTCTCCTGTCCGGAATAATCTACGGTATTCCGGACAGTCGATTTAGAATAGTTGTAGATGAACTTATGCACCTGTGAAATGATCAACTGGGCAAACTGGTTAGTCCACAAGATTTGTGATGGTCGTCAAACACTAAAATCGATTATAGGAAATGTTGAGACTAATTCCCTTTCAATAATCTCAAACATATTGTACATAATTTATTTTCTCAAATATGTTGTTTAAAATATTAAAATAGATAGAGGATAGTAGAGAGAAACTCTCTATATAAATGATCCAAGAGCGTCCAAGTATCATTTAGCGGATGTTGCTATACGGGTAAAGGAAGGGAATCTCCTCTAATTTAGAGGAGAGGAGGCTTTACAGAAGTTGTTGGAGATGGCCTTAGTGGGGTTCAGAAATTTACTATTAGGCCCACAAATCATAGATATACATGGAAATATAAATCATATAAATAGCAAAGAGACAATAAACTCGGTTCTAAAAAGGAATGGTTTCCTCATCACTACTGCTTCTCTCATTTGTGATTGCACTGCAACGTGGTTCTTCAGTGCAAACGAGCTTTTTTTACAATCGTATTTATTTGTCCTATTTATTTATCTTTATTTGTCCAATTCGATAAAAATCTAGTTTTTGTCGGGTATAGTAATTAGGGGTACCCAGATTACTACCCTAAAACGTGCTTAAACCCTAAAAACACCATCAAAGTACGTTCCTTGAGGTCGAAGGATCAGGAGCCACGCCTCGCTCGAGGTATCCTCAGGGGTCTCCACAAGCTCCGCCTCGCCTGAGCTTGTTATCAGACGGGTGTGTTCTCGAGAGAATCTTCGTCCTAGCCGAGGTCCCCTCATCCCAGAACAACGGTATCCGTCTAGCTCGAGCCCGCCTCGGGCAAGGGAGACAAACTCAAGGCAAGACCATCACAGTCCGTCAGAGGACAGTCACATTCAATACGTATACCTAACTCGCTCAGGCATGCGGGTGTACAGGGACAACAAAACTGATGTCTTGTCAAAGATTCACCAACTATGATTACGCATGTGACTACTGTTCATGCATGCCATGTGCAAACTCCCGATGGGACGTGTAATATGACAGGAGCACAGGCTAGCCCTCAGGCGCAAACTTCTTCTCCTGATGCAGAACTCATCCTCGGGACAAAGCTTCGCCTCGCCTGAGCCCGGTCTCGGCTATCTGCTCCCCCGCGAGTCCCGCAGGAGGCCACTCCTTCAACAATGGTGCACGTCTTCGAATCTCAGAACGGGTTTGGTCACAACCTCGGGCGGACTTCCACCTCGCCTGAGTCTGGCTCTAACCTCGATATCCACAACGGAGGACAACCGATGTCATCAGACACTACAGAGCTGACACACTACTTAGAGAAGCCTTTTCCCGTACTTGGCACTATGACAACCACTACGATATGGGAAACCTCTTGTCAGGGGTCTCAGGTACGTGATCGAGCCCTCGGCCTCGGCCTCAGCTCTCAGCAGAAACCAAATGGATGCAAGTCAATAACAAGTATAAGACCATTCCTCAAGCCATACCATCTACATCGGTACGGTGACATCTCCTCATAGCGCGCGGCCAACTCCCGTCCTCTAGGTAGTTCCCCAACGTCCACCACTATTACATGATATTCAGGGGATAGACCGTGAACCTCTCCTTAAGGCAACGAAAGCAGGAGCGCCGAGAGGTTTTCTCAGTCGAGGTAGCGGCACCAGTCTATCTAGACTAGTCCGACCGTGCCATCACCTTCGACAGGGACAACCACCCGGACTACATCCCAAACCCCGGGAAGTACTCGTTGTCAACCCTGTCATCGACAACACCCGTCTCACCAAGGTGCTCATGGATGGGGGAAGTAGCCTCAACATCATCTATGCTGACACCCTGGATCTCATGGGGATAGGTCGGTCCTAGGTCTAGGCTGGGGCCACACCGTTTCATGGCATCACCCCTGGCAGAAGAGTTCACCCCCTCGGGCAGATCGATCTACCTGTTTGCTTTAGGACTCTGGCCAACTTTAGGAAGGAGGTCATGATCTTTAAGGTTGTAGGGTTCTGAGGCACCTACCACGCTATACTCGAGAGGCCTTGTTACGCCAAGGTCATGGCCATACCGAACTATACATACCTCAAGCTGAATATGCCTGGACCATCAGGCATAATCACTGTCGCCCCCACATATCGCCACGCCTACGAGTGCGACATCGAGTACACCGAAGCACTCATCGCTGACTTGGAGAACCCCACCGAGAGATTCCTGACCCAAGAGGCATGCCAGTACCTTTGAGCCAGCGGAAGCAACAAAGACCGTCCCCCTCGACTCCAGTGGCTCCAACGAGAAGACGCTGCAGATCAGCTCCAAGGTCGACCCCAAAGAGGAAGAGGTGCTCGTCGACTTCCTCCTCGCAAATACCAATGTATTTGCGTGGAGTCCCTCGGACATGCCAGGCATACCGAGGGAGGTCACCGAGCACTCCTTGGACATCCGCGCCGGCTCTAGACCGATGAAGCAACACCTGCACCGATTCGACGAGGAGAAGCGCAGGGTCATCGGGGAGGAGGTACACAAGCTCTTTCCAGACGGATTCATCAAGGAGGTTTTCCATCCCGAGTGGTTAGTGAATCCCGTATTATTCAGGAAGAAGGGGGGAATGGAGGATATGTGTAGACTACACTAGTTTAAATAAAGGATGTCCAAAGGTTCCCTACCCCCTGCCTTAGATTGATCAAATCGTTGATTCCACCGCAGGATGTGAAACTGTATCCTTCCTTGATGCCTACTCCAGCTATCACCAAATCTGGATGAAAGAGTCCGACCAGCTCACGACCTCTTTCATCACCCCACATGGTATGTATTGCTATAATACCATGCCCTTCGGGTTGCAGAATGCCCGCTTCACATATCAACGTTGCGTGAACCACGTGTTCGACAATCACATTGGCACAACGGTCGAAGCCTACGTCGACAACATCATGGTCAAAACAAGAAAAGCTTGCGACCTGTCTCCAATCTCGAGACAACCTTCGCTTCCTGTGGGCCAAAAGTGTCAGGCTCAATCCTGAGAAGTGTGTCTTCGTGTCCCCCGAGGCATGCTTCTGGGGTTCATCGTATTGGAACGCATGATCGAAGCCAACCCAAAAACACTCGGCAATAATCAACATGGGTCTGATAAAAGACGCCAAGGGAGTTCAACGGGTCATGGGATGCCTTGCGGCCCTAAGTCGCTTCATCTCGCGCCTTGTCAAGAAGGGCTTACCATTGCACCGGCTCTTAAGGAAGACCAAGTGCTTCGTTTGGACCCCCAAGGCTGAAGAAGCTAGCGAGAACCTCAAGAGGCTCCTCACCAACACACTTGTCCTGATGCCACCCGCCGAAGGGGAACCCCTCTTGCTCTACGTCGCCGCAACCACCTAGGTGACCAGCGCCGCGCTTGTAGTCAAAAGGCAAGAGGAGGGCCATACCTTACCTGTTCAGAGGTCGGTGTACTTCATTAGCGAGGTATTGTCCAAAACAAAGACTCGTTACCCCCAAGTCCAAAAACTATTGTATGCAGTAGTCTTGGCTAGGCGCAAACTACGACACTACTTTGAGTCTCACCCAGTGATAGTGGTGACATCCTTCCTGTTGGGGGCCTTCCTCTTCCGAAGGTCCTCAAAAACTTAACTAACATGTTTTTCAGCATAACATAGACTGATACAGGAGGCTTCGGCTTTGAGATGAAGGTGTGCGTGATATGAAGGTGTGGTCTGAAGGAAAGTCAAGAGAGCTCTGAAGCTGTGGCTGAAGGAGCTTCGGCTTAACACGATGACGATGGTGAAAGATGGAACCGACCTAAAGGAGAAAAGACTGCTTAATCCCCGATAGCTTGACTTATGGTTAATAGTAAATGTCAGGGACATGAATGTAATTTTTCCCAAGTTGCGTCCTGTGCCTATAAATAGATGAACAGTAGCACCGTATTGTTCACGATACATTGTAATCGCTCCTGTGTCTCTCACATTTTCACCTTCTGTCAAACTGAAGGTATTAATGAAGCACAAATATTATGAGCATTCATTTATGTTTATAAGATGAAATGAGAATGTAAATAATCTATTTCTATGTTGACCATTATTTGCATTCTTATATGTTTTATGTCTCTTTATTTGTATTTGTTTACCAAAATGATGAAGGTACGCCCTTCATGACCTTCGTCTGAAAATCATTATATCCGAAGGGAGATAATGTTTCGAAGGACGAAGGTCCTTATCCATTAACAATTGTGTTGCTTTGTTCTTAGTGTATAGCATTCGATAACAAGGACCAACATTGGCACCCACCTCCGGTGAACTCATTCGACCACCTTCGGCAAGCATCAACCTTCGTCATGCCGCCGAAGAAGACAGCAGCGCCAGGGGCTGCACTACAACCACTGGACACTAATCAGGAAACACTACGCGAAGCTAGGAGCCAGAAGAGGAAGGCCACCAGCCCAACACCTTAGGAGGAGGAACTCGATCAAGAGATCAGAGACCTGGAAGCTATCCATCAACAGGTGCAAAAGCAAAGAGAAGATGCTTCGGCTAGCCGACCTCCAGAGGAAGATCGATGAAGCCGCCGAAGAAATGCGTCACCTCACTCAGGATGACCATGATCGAAGGCCCCAGCACAGGGAGCTTCGCGAGGAAAATCCATACAATGATGATGAATGGTACGGTGACTTTCATCATGACAATTTCGCTTTTGATGATGCTTCTCCCTTTGGCAGCATAATTGCAGGCTACTCCGTGGCCACCGTCATACAAGCCACCTCAGCTTCCTATGTATGATGGACACTCAGACCCGAAGCAATTCCTGATGAGCTACGAAGCAACCATATCTTCATATGGGGGCAATACTGCAGTCATGGCGAAATCCTTCGTCATGGCAGTCAAAAGCGTAGCTCAAACTTGGTACTCTTCTCTTTGGCCAGGGACAATTATGTCATGGCAGAAGCTAAAGCACATGATGGTTGAAAGTCGCCTAGAGTGGGGGGGTGGATAGGCAAAAACTGAAATTTACAACTTTAAACACACTTCAAACCGGGGTTGGCGTTAGAATAAAAACCGAGTACGAGAGAGAGGGGAAAACAAATCAACCAAAGAAATAGAGCGGATGACACAGTGATTTATTTTACCGAGGTTCGGTTCCAAAGAACCTAATCCCAATTGAGGTGGTCACAAAGACCGGGTCTCTTTCAACCCTTTCCCTCTCTCAAACGGTCACTTAGACCGAGTGAGCTTTCTCCTTAATCAAATGGGTCACTTAGACCTCACAAGGACCATTATAAACTTAGTGTCTCTTGCTTTGATTAGAAGTGCTTGAAGAACAAGAATGGGGAAGAAGAAAGCGATCCAAGAACAAGAGCTCAAAAAACATGAGCAAAACTCTCTCTCTAGTCACTAAGTGTTTGGAGTGTATTTGGGACTTGGAGAGGCTTTGATTCTTTTGAATTGTGTCTTGTATTGATTGCACTAGCTCTTGTATTGAATGAGATGTCTGAAAAACTTGGATACTTGGAGTGGTGGTGATTGGGGGGTATTTATAGCCCTCGACCACCACATAGCCATTGGGGAGGCTGTCTGTCGATGGGCACACGGATAGTCCGGTGCACCACCGGACACTGTCCAGTGCGCCAGCCACGTCACCCAACCATTAGGGTTCTGACGGTTTCGACAGTTGGAGCTCTGACTTCTTGGGGCACCGGACAGTCCGGTGCCGGACCGGACAGGCACTGTTTACTGTCCGGTGCGCCTTCTGACGACTGCTCTGACTCTGCGCGAACTGTCTGCGCACTGTAGCACTTTTGTAGGTGTCCGTTGCAGTCGACCGTTGCACTGGAGCCGTTGCTCCGCTGGTGCACCGGACAGTCTGGTGAATTATAGCGGAGCGACTTTCTAGAAACCCGAAGGTGGCAAGTTTGAAGTGGTACGACCCTGGGCACCAGACACTGTCCGGTGGCACACCGGACAGTCCGGTGCGCCGGACCATAGTTCTCTTTGGTTTCTTTTGCTCCTTTCTTTTGAACCCTAACTTTGATCTTTTTATTGGTTTGTGTTGAACCTTTAGCACCTGTAGAATATATAATCTAGAGCAAACTAGTTAGTCCAATTATTTGTGTTGGGCATTCAACCACCAAAATCAATTAGGAAAAGGTTTAAGCCCTATTTCCCTTTCAATGGTCACTAGCTTCCAGGGATTCCAAATGAAGCCAATCACTACCCAAGCTTTGTTCCAATGCACACAGGACCAGGAAGAGTACCTTTAGGCATATGTCTAAAGGTTCCTACGATTGAGAGCCCAGGCGCCTACAGTGCCCAATGAGATTGTCATTGAGGCCATGATCAAGGGGCTCAGACCAGGACCAACGGCGCAATATTTTGCAAGGAAGCCACCACAAACCTTGGAGAAAATCCTCTAGAAAATGGATGAATATATCAGAGCTGACAATGATTTTCGGCAAAGAAGGGAAGAAGCTTATAAATACTCTGAAATGGCTAGGGGCTTCGGAGGAAGATTCCACCCCAGGCATGTCAGGTCAATCCATAATGCCAACCCAAGTGATGACAGAGGAAGCCAAACCCAAAGGCTACAACATAGCTCCCAATCATCAGGGGCGCAACAAAGTTCCTTCAGACCACCAGCTCCAAGAGGCAGAGGGTGCAGAAGCTTCGGAGGAAGATATGGAGATCAGCCTAGGAGACCGTTTTGTTTGTTCTACGGCGAAGACAAAGGACACACCACAAGAACGTGCCAAGTCACAATTCAGAAGCAGAAAGAGATTGCCGAAGCCGAAGCACGATAGAATCAGCCAAAGCAGGTTCTGCATACCGCTTCATGCTATTCTCCATACATCCGAGAGTACATAGGCAATCAGCAGCCTACGACCTCTGTCGCTTCGGCAAGCCATTCTCAAACTTCCTGGGCCCAGCTCCCACCACCACCACCACCACCGCTAGCACCTACCTTGGTCCGGAGCCAGCAACCAGAAGGGCATCAGCACGCTCAGAAGCAGCGATATTTCTGGGAGGAGTCCGAAGATCGCACAATCAATAGCACTATGCCCGAGTCCAAGCACATTTACTAAAGAATATCCTACCCTGATGCAACTTTGTTTTTTCTGTCATTTTATCTTCTTGTATGAAAAACAATTCACGAAGGATTAAATTCCAATTTGATGTAATAATATTGTAGTCACATCATTGAGTGGTTTGCGTCCTCTTAACAAGATCCCGAAGTTGCAAAAGTCATTCTTAAGGAGCGCAAAGCAAGTTCCAAAGTTACAAAAGTCGTTCCCAAGGGAGCGAAGAGTAAGTTCTGAAGCTACAAAAGTCGTTACTAAGGGAGCGCAGAGTAAGTTTCGAAGCTCAAAAGTCGTTGCTAAGGGAATGCAGAGCTAAAATGCCACCGAAATAAAAGGTGAAGAAACTCCAAAGTCGTTCCTAAAGGGATGCAGAGCTTAAATGCCACCGAAATAGAAGGTGAAGAAGCTCCAAAGTCATTCCTAAGGGGATGCAGAGCTTAAATGCCACCGAAATATAAGGTGAAGAGACTCAAAAGACGTCCCTAAGGGGATGCAGAGTCTAGGAGTGTTTCCGTGTGGGTGTGTGTCTTCGCCATAAACATCATGACACATCATATCATCGCACCATTTCACATAGCATTACATCATACATCATGTCGCATCAGCAACAAGATTGTGCAAAAGGAAGTTGCTTCTTTCAAAGTACACGATGAATGAAACAGTGTGCTGGAGCACAAAGTACACCTTCGATAGTTGTAATCTTATACGCAAGAAAAATTTTCGTCGACAACAATATCATACAGATAGCTATGCTATAGAAGGGTTTTTTCTTTACGAACCATGAAAAGAAGTGAAGGTGTTTTTTCGCCGAAGGCTCAAAATGGTATGTATGCAAATTTCATGCATCGCAAAGAAATATATTACATTGATACACATACAGATACACAATATTTAACTCATGTACGAATATTACATTTACCAATTGTTGCATTTCTTAACTACACAAAAGTCTAGTCTTCCTTTAAAATTTTCTCGACAGCTTCGTTCAAAAGCTTGTTGACAGCTTCGTCAACAGCTTCTTCGGCAATTTTTATGGTTTCTAGTACCGCCTTCATTGCTGGATCGGCTTCGGGATCATAGGGCTCGGGTGGCGGTGAAAGTTTAGCTATAGTAAAAGTAATAAGTTGTTAATCCAAAGCCAGGAAAAATACCGAAGATATGAAACAATTAAATACCTATACGCCTTGCGCGCTCAGCAGCCTCTTCGGCTCACTTGGCTTCTTCTCGGGCTTCATGGGGTTCTTTCTCGTTTTTCTTTATAGCTTCATCGGCTAATTCTCAGTCGCCTTTCATCCAAACGTCGGAGTAGAATTTCGCACCCATCAGAGTAGCCTCAGCCGAGGGATCCTTCGTATTCTCTACAGTGAAGGCAGCCTCTGTCTGGGTTGTAGCTTTTACATGTTCACAGCTAGATTTTTCCAAAATTGCTGCAACCCCTCTGGCACCAGCGAAGGCGCAAAAATCGCCACGATCACTGAGTATCTCATCAAAGGTTTCAGCCTCTTCGCCAATCCATTCGATGGTTCCTTTGGGATTGCCTCTAATAAATTTTTGCTCAGATGAGTAAGCACCCACCTTTGCAAAACTATCTTTCAGCTTCTTAGCACAATCTAAGGATTTTTCGTAGTATCTCTCCTTTGATTCTCGAAGCTCATCTACATTCTTTTTAAGTCTTACGCTAGTCCATTCAATTATTTCTTGCTTTGCTTTAGCCACTTCAAAATCTTCGTTCTTTTCCGCAAGCTTTTTCTTTAAGTCTTCAAATTCAGCTTTATGAGCTTCAGACTGTGCAACAAGATTGGCTTCGCTAACCTTTACTCTGTCTACTAAGGAAAGCATAATTTTATCCTTCTCTGTGGCTTCATTCCTCAGTTTGATAACCTCTGACCGAAGGTTACCAAGGGCTATTTGGCGACTTTCATCCTCAGCATTCTTTTGTGCTCTTAAAGCGTTGCTCAGAATTAAGCCCTACAAGAAAAAAGGGGAGACAAAGGATCAGCACAAGAGTAAAAGACACAAAAATAATCTGCTTATAAGTCAACAACTTTTGTACCTTCAAACTATTGTAAGCAAGGCTATCTGTGAGGCCATCCTTCGACATAGCACAGAGGCCAACCTTGAGCTTCGGAAATCCTATGTTTCTTGCCATCTCCCGTCAAACAGATATTTCCTTATTATCCGGGAGGCAGTACAGGAAGTCATCCTCATCGGTGCAATTATACACCAAGGATCCTTTCAGATATTTTAGTTCCCGGGCATAGTGTCTAGCTTCGGCAATTTCCTCTTCTGACAATTTTTTACTCGAAGCATGTCGAATGATAAAATCTAGCTCTTCAGAAAATGCTTCGGGAATAGGAGATTCAACCTTCTTCGGCACGTCTTTTTCTAGGCCCAGAGCGACATCTGAAGGCTCTTGTTCAATATTCTGTCTCGCTTCAGCAGGCTCTGTTTCAATGGGCACTGAAGGCCCAGCTTCGACTTTAGCACAAATTGTAGTAGCTTCGATAGTCTCCTTCGCAGGAGCAGGGGTGATGCCCTTGTCGATTCCAAAACTGCGTCTAGCACGCTAGCCATCCTCCTCTTGGGAGTTATTGCAGGAGCTTTTGATACCTTCGGCAATTCCAGCTCTGGTAGCGGGCTCAAGATTTTTGGTAACCCTGTCAGCTTCCCTAGCTCTGGCTCTTCGGCCGCTTTTCCTTTGGCTTCGTCAAGATGCTTCGGCACTTCGGGCGACTCGGTTGCAGGAACCTTTGGCACTTCAGCCGATTCTTCCTTGGAGCCAGCAGGAGCAGGCTGTCCTAGCTCAACGGTGGAAGATGTCCCTTCAGCAAACTTCGGCACCCTAGCTGTTTCAATGTATCTAGGCCGGTGCGTCAAAACCTTGATTTTCTTACCCTTCGGCGCAGCAGAGATGGCCGAAGTAGCAGTTTTTCTCTTTTTCCCCTGCTTTCGCAAGTAATAGCTATAATCTGGGTATACAAAGCCAATTACATCGAAAATTCTGTTTAGTCTTTTCTTGCCTCGCCTTCCGAAGGCTAAAGTCATGGCATCATCTTTGGCCCTTGTGTAGGCCCCAAGCAACTCGTCGCTAGTTGCCTCAACACAGTTCATCCAGTCATCATTCGGCTCATCAAACTGATCTCTGTATATGAAGCTATATTTCAGATAAACCAAGCCGCCTTTACTGGACCTGACAGTAGTCTCCTTCGGCATTTCCCAGTCATTCACAAGAGGCCACACTCTGTAGGCTATGTGCTCCTGGACTAGGTCTCTTGTGCCAATAAAGGTGCATACATTGTTGAAAGCCTTCTGATATGCTTCGATATCATTTCCAAGAGCAGTAGCCGACCTTCTGATGCCGAAGCGAGACCAAATAGGGCGTTGGATAATCCCTTTTATATATTCTCTTTCAGCTAAGTTATTCTTTACATAAAACCATTCTTCCATCCAGGTCCCTGGCCACCTCTTTTGAAACGTTGGAACTGGATAGCTTACGTCAGAACGAGGCACGGAGCCATAACAACCAAAATTATTGTGATACTGTTCCTTGCCAGTAGCCTTCGTCTCATACAACAGCTCGTGCATGTTGCAGAAGCATTTTGCACTCGACTCTAGTCCTTGACTCCTCACGGACCAAATAAAAATCCCCATCCTGATTATGGCTTCGGGGGTAATCTGATGGAGAAAAATCTCAAAGGTTTTTAGCACTTCAACCAGAAATTTACTCAATGGAAACCGAAGCCCTGCCTTCATGAAGCTCCTATAAACAACCACTTCGTCTACCTCGGACGCAGGGGCGGCGCTGTCCCCTCCAGCTCTCACAATGGACATATCACGAAAATACCTCCCTTTCATAGTATCAATCTGACTCTGTTTGATGGATGACTTTCTGAAGATAGTGTGACTCGGCCGCTAGGGCCGATCTTCGGCATCTTCGATCTCACTTTCCACATCAAAGCTTTCGCTATCACCAGAATCTTCAGACAACCCAGCTAACATTTCATTGGTAATTTTCTTTGTGTTTGTCTTTTGCATAGCCTCGTAAAACCCAGCTAGAGCAGGGTCAACAACCTTCTTCTCTTCAGCCATCTAGTAGGCGCTTGTGCAAATGCCGAAGCTCACAAATCAATCAAAATCTAACAGAGCAAGAAAATTCAAGCTTGAGAAAATAGCGCAAGCGATTGAGATGGCACATCAAATGCCATCAATGGGGGTTCCTATTTATATGCCCAGTGCATTGCAACTTGGTAGGCCCTACATGTCATTGACTTTCGTAGATGGCACATCAAATGCCATCAATGTGGGTTCCTATTTATATGCCCAGCGCATTGCAACTTGGCAGGCCCTACATGTCATTGACTTTCATTATTCTAGCGAAGGGAAGGTGTTTTTTGGACCTTCGGCTAAAGGCCTTCGTTCACGTCGCAGCCTGAATTTATTAAATACAAAAACAAATTAATATTGCGAGGGGCTACTATTGGGGGCCTTCCTCTTCCGAAGGTCCTCAAAAACTTAACTAACATGTTTTCAGCATAACATAGACTGATACAGGAGGCTTCGGCTTTGAGATGAAGGTGTGCGTGATATGAAGGTGCGGTCTGAAGGAAAGTCAAGTGAGCTCCAAAGCTGTGGCTGAAGGAGCTTCGGCTTAACACGATGACGATGGTGAAAGATGGAACCGACCTAAAGGAGAAAAGATTGCTTAGTCCTCGATAGCTTAACTTATGGTTAATAGTAAATGTCAGGGATATGGATGTAATTTTTCCCGGGTTGCGTCCCGTGCCTATAAATAGATTAACAGTAACACAGTACTGTTCACGCTGCATTGTAATCGCTCCCGCGTCTGTCACATTTTCACCTTCTGTCGAACCGAAGGTATTAATGAAGCACAACTATTATGAGCATTCATTTAAGTTTATAAGATGAAATGAGAATGTAAATAATCTATTTCTATGTTGACCATTACTTGCATTCTTATATGTTTTATGTCTCTTTATTTGTATTCATTTACCGAAATGATGAAGGTACGCCCTTCATGACCTTCGTCCGAAAATCATTATATCCGAAGGGAGATAATGTTTCAAATGACGAAGGTCCTTATCTATTAACAATTATGTTGCTTTGGTCTTGGTGTATAGCATTCGAGAACAAGGACCAACACTTCCCTCTGGGGGAGATCATTCAGAACAGGGAGGCCTCAGACAGGGTAGCTAAATGGGCGGTCGAACACATGGGAGAAACACTCTCATTCGCCCCTAGAAAGGCTATCAAGTCTCAGATCTTGGCAGACTTCCTGGCTGAATGGACCGACACCCAGCTACCGACAGCTCTGATACAAGCCGAGCTATGGACTATGTACTTCGACAGATCTCTGATGAAAACTAGAGCGGGCACATGCCTACTATTCATATCACCCCTTGGGGTACACCTGTGATACATCATACGACTCCACTTTGCTGCATCCAATAACGTGGCCGAATACGAAGCCTTGGTTAATGGCATGCGCATCGCCATCGAGCTAGGGGTCAGGCGCCTCGACATCCGAGGGGACTCACAACTCGTCATCGACCAGGTTATGAAGAACTCGAGCTGCCATGATGCAAGAATGGAAGCCTATTGCGAAGAGGTTCGACACCTGTAGGACAAGTTCCTAGAACTTAACCACATCGTGCGACGTTACAACGAGGTTGCCAACGAAATGACGAAGATAGCCTCGGGACGAACCACGGTTCCCCCGAACGTCAAAACTTATATTTATACTAATTATTTATATTCAACACTTAACACATGTCCTATACAATGACATTTTAACAAAGTAAAATTGTAGGTTCCAATTACTAATTGAAAAAATATGGATCCATGTATATCTATATGTTTTAAAAATAGCGTCATATGAAAAAAATGGCTCACTGAATAAACGAAATCGTGCTTAACTATTGTTAAGAAACTGATCATAAACTTTTGTAAACATTTAGGCCTAATAACAACAACTATAAGTCACGTTTCTTCATTGTTTTTTTCTCTATACGGCTAAGCCCTACATAACTTTTATGTATTGTATGCAATGTTCTAATTTATTCCGAATTTGCTAATGGACTATACTGCTAGCTCCATCGGCACATTGTGTTAATCTTATTGCGTATAAGTGAAGATACTACCACATGGATACACACATGATCATATTAACTATCGGCGTTTCGACCCCGGGGGGTCCCTGGACCGACGAGTAAATTGTCGCCGCGTGCCCCAGCCCAGATGGGTCGGCGCGAGGCGGAACGCGAAGGGGGGAGAGCAGCCGGAGGGAGACAGGCGTGGGAGGTGGAACCCGCGGCCTTCGTGTTAGCCCCGCGCCTAGGTCGGGTGCGCTTGCAGTAGGGGGTTACAAGCGTCCACGCGGGAGGGAGCGAGCGGCCTTGCGCGAGCGCCGTCCCGTCCTTCCCCGCGCGGCCAACCCTCTGTAAGAGGGTCCTAGACCTCCCTTTTATAGGCGTAAGGAGAGGATCCAGGTGTACAATGGGGAGTGTAGCAGTGTGCTAACGTGTCTAGCGGAGGAGAGCTAGCGCCCTAAGTACATGCCATCGTGGCAGCCGGAGAGGTTTTGGCACCCAGTTAGTGTGGTGTCGTGGCTGTCGGAGGAGCGCTGGAGCCTGGCAGAAGGACAGCTGTCGGGGCTGTCGAGTCCTTGCTGACGTCCTCTTGCTTCCGTAAGGGGGCTGAGAGCCGCCGTCGTCATAGGGCATGCGGGGCGCCATCATTACTTGTTTAGCGGAGCGAGCCAGATGGGACGCCGGTCTTGTCCCCCGTAGCCTGAGTCAGCTTGGGGTAAGGTAATGATGGCGCCTCCTGTGATGTGGTCGGTCCGAGCCCTGAGTTGGGCGAGGCGGAGGCTCCTCCGAGGTCGAGGTCGACTCTGTCTTCCAAGGCCGAGGTCGAGTCCGAGCCCCTGGGTCGGGCGAGGCGAAGACCGTCGGCTGAGGCCAGGGCTGAGTCCGAACCCTGGGGTCGGGCGAAGCGGAGTTCGTCGTCTTCCGGGGCTGAGCCCGAGTCTAAGCCCTGGGGTCGGGCGAAGCGGAGTTCGTCGTCTTCCGGGGCTGAGCCCGAGTCCGAGCCCTGGGGATGGGCGAAGCGGAGTTTGTCGTCTTCCGGGGCTGAGCCCGAGTCTGAGCCCTGGGGTCGGGCGAAGCGGAGTTCGTCGTCTTCCGGGGCTGAGCCCGAGTCCGAGCCCTGGGGTCGGGCGAAGCGGAGTTCGTCGTCTTCCGGGGCTGAGCCCGAGTCCGAGCCCTGGGGTCGGGCGAAGCGGAGTTCGTCGTCTTCCGGGGCTGAGCCCGAGTCCGAGCCCTGGGGTCGGGCGAAGCGGAGTTCGTCGTCTTCCGGGGCTGAGCCCGAGTCCGAGCCCTGGGGTCGGGCGAAGCGGAGTTTCCTATGGCGCCTGAGGCCGGACTGGGTTGCTGACAGCCTCACTCTGTCGAGTGGCACAACAGTCGGGGCGGCGCAGGCGGCACTGTCCCCTTGTCAGGCCGGTCAGTGGAGCGGCGAAGTGACTACGGTCACTTCGGCTCTGTCGACTGGAGGGCGCGCGTGAGGATAAAGGTGTCAGGCCACCTTTGCATTAAATGCCCCTGCGATTCGATCGGTTGGCGCGGCGACTTGGCCAAGGTTGCTTCTTGGTGAAGACCGAGCCTCGGGCGAGCCGAAGGTGTGTCCGTTGCTGGAGGGGGTCCTCGGGCGAGACGTAAATCCTCCGGGGTCGGCTGCCCTTGCCCGAGGCTAGGCTCGGGCAAGGCGTGATCGCGTCCCTCGAATGGACCGATCCTAGACTTAATCGCACCCATCAGGCCTTTGCAGCTTTGTGCTGATGGGGGTTACCAGCTGAGATTTAGGAGTCTTGAGGGTACCCCTAATTATGGTCCCCGACAGTAGCCCCCGAGCCTCGAAGGGAGTGTTAATACTCGCTTGGAGGCTTTTGTCGCACTTTTTTGCAAGGGGACCAGCCTTTCTTGGTTGCGTTTTGTTCCGTGGGTGCGCGCGAGCGCACCCGCCGGGTGTAGCCCCCGAGGCCTCAGAGGAGTGGGTTGACTCCTTCGAGGTCTTAATGTATTTCACAACGCTTCGGCCGGTCTGGTTGTTCCCTTAGGCGAGCTGGCTGTAGCCCGGGTGCACGGTCGGGTCCCAAGTTCTCGGGCTGGTATGTTGACGCTATCAACGGATTGGCCGGAGTCGGGTTTGCGAGAGCAGCCCCCGAGCCTCCGCACAGGGCGATAGGACGGTCAAGGACAGACTCGTCTTTTTTACATACGCCCCTACGTCGCCTTTCCGCAAGGAGGAGGGGGGGAAAGCGCCATGTTGCCCTTGGAGGGCGCCGAACATGGTGTCTCCAGTGAGCTGCTGACGGGTAATCCGAGTGGACGCCCGTGCCCCATTTGTTAGGGGTCGGCTAGAGGCCCAGAGGAGCGCTCCAAAAGTACCTGCAGGTGATCTGCCGGACCCGGTCCCCTTTTGACGGGGTCCGAGGGCTCGATGCCTCCCTCTGATGGGATTCCGTTACAAGATCGTTCCCGCTGGTCTCGGAAATGTCCTAGGGTACCTCGGGAGTGTAGCCCGAGCCTTGGTTATGTATCGAACGTACCCGGGGTCATCCCTCGCTCTGCGTCTGAGGCGGCTGTGAACCCTTCGTGGGCCAGCCTACGAACCCCTGATCAGTAGTGGGCACGGAGCCCGAGTGGCCTGAGGCGGCCGTTGAACCCTTCCGAGGGGCCGGCCCTCGAACCTCTGACCAATAGTGGGCGTGGAGCCCGAGCGCTCTGAGGCGGCTGTTGAACCCTTCCGAGGGGCCAGCCTTCGAACCTCTGATCAGTAAGGGGGCTCGGGGCCCGTTTCCTTCGCGGAGAAGGATCCCTTTCGGGGTATCCCCCTTTCTCGGTCCCTATTGTAAGAGAGAGAAAGAGGAAAAGGAAAAGGACACGAAATTGAAATGACGTGGTGTACCTTTTCTGATGCGGTCATTATGGCGAAGGCGAAGCGTCGCTTGCTTCTCCTGCCAAAGGTGTCGTCTGTCCCAACGCGGAGTTAAGGTGACGGGACGAGGGGTTCGCGGGGCAGCCGTTGCGCGTGCGTGAGCCGTTCGAGGAACGGAACACGGGCGCACCGTCTTCACGTCGTGGGAGAGGGTTGTCTCGCTGTCCCACGAGGGGACGTGAGCTTGGCTGACGACGTGATCGCTGCTTCCGCCCGCCTGCTACCGCCATTACTGCCGGCCCATTTGTGGCCGCATCGACCGTCGCGCCTTCTCTTGCCGCTGACCGGCCCATGACCGATGCGCCTGGCTGGCACTGTTGGGTCATACGCAGGGTTGCCTCGAGTCGCGGTACTGGTTCCGCAGTCGAGGAGGCGCGGTAGTGGCGCGAGGGGCGGTGCAGTTGCTCGCACGTAGCAACCAGCGCGCCGGTTGCATGACGTGTGGGCCTGGGCCTCCATGCTGGGCGCGTTGGAGTCGAAGGGGCGTGCCCACTTGGCGCGGTTGCATGCCGACTGCATGGCTGTCCACCCTTTCACCCGCTGGTCTGGGCGAAAGTGGAGGAATGCTTGTAACCGCTGGGCAGTTGCTTGCCCTGCGCGCAGCGGTTTGGCTCCTTCTGCCCTGGACCAGCTTGCATGACGCGCGGGGCCCAGCCCCCGTGTCATAGGGGGAGGACCTTGGAGCGTGTTGGAGAAGACTCAGCCCGTAATGGCTGAGGACGCAAGTGGGGAGAGTGGCCTTTAAAAGGAGGGTGACCCCCTTGAAAGATGACCACGTCTTTGCGTTCCCTTATGCGTCGCGTCTTTCCACCTTCCGAGCCCCCGGATGGGGGACGCCCGCAATCCTTCCGCCTTGTCGTTGGAGGGACGCAACTTCGAGGAAGTTGGTACCTTTCAGCCATCATTCGGCTTCAAGGATTTTCATCAGGCAGCCCGGCCGCATCCCCTCACCGGTGGTCACCCAAGACGGTGACCTCCAGTCCGATGGTGGGGAGAGGCGAACCGGGCTGCGATCTTGGTTCCGCCCTCAGCTTTAAGGATGTTCATCATCCTGGCTGGGGTGGGGGCCGGGCTGAGCCGGAGCTCTACCTCCTGCGGGTCGGACTTCGACAACGCGGGGCTGGTCGGCAGCGAGCGTCGTTGGCTCCAGCGCGTTGGGCTCACTGGCTCAGCTGGCTCGGCTCCCGGTGCCCCCTCTCGCCGCAAGGGCGGTTGTCGCGCGTACCGGAGGACTGCCCAAGACGTCGCGCGCTGCTAGGGCGGCGTTCGTGTTCTAGGGCTGTCCTGCCTTTGCCCCGGTACGGCGTCTCCGCGCGGAGGTCGGTGCTTCCGCTCGTCCGGAAGGATCCGAGTGGGGAGACGGCTCCCGTCGTCGGTGCTGAGGTTGCGGCGGCTGGAGAAGTCCCCATCGCCAACGGGATCACCGCCACCATCCGCGCTCCGGGCCTCCGGCTCTTTGTACTTGTCCTCGCCCCTCGAGCGTAGCCGTGGGCGAGGACGTTGTTGCAGCGGCGTCCGTCCCGGGGCCATTGCTGCTGTAGTTCGGCCAGCCGGAGCGGAGGTCGTTGTCGCTGCTGCTGGAGCGGGTGGCGGTGATCCACTCGGAGCCTTGTCGCCCCGCGGGTCCTCCAGTGTGAGGGGTTGTTCGTACCCACGGGGGCGGAACCGAAGTTCCGTTTGTAATGGCACTTTGAGTGGCGGTGTCTTGTTCATTACGGCTGTCGGGGCCTGAACATGTATGTATTTTCGGCACGGAGCCGTATTTTTTCTTCATTTCGAGCACTAAGACTCGCCTGTCGACTATCTGAACCGCTTCACCGAGCGTGAGTCGCCTCGTGCAAAGGTGACGAGTGAGGTATCTGTATCCCAGAGGCGTAGGAGTCCCTTGGCTCGGTCAGCCTTGCTATCAGAGGCTTCTCCTGCTTAGTTAAAGGAACCCTCGGCCGCTCTTCGATGAGCCGAAGCCGGAGGTAGCGGTGTCAGCACAGACAGAGGCAGAGTTGGCTTGAAAAGAAGATTTGGTCGGCCGGAGCCTAGTCGGGTCGTCCACTGGCGGGACCAATGCCGGAGTTGAGCCGCCGAGGCCACGAGCTGGGTTGATGTCCTCGGGGAACAGTTGGCTGAGGCTTCTGGGTGGCCGGCCGAGCCATCTGCTCGAGCCGGATTCCTGAAGAAGACCCCGCCGGCGCTGGTCCGGGCGTGGTGCTGTTGTCGTCCTTCGGGGTGGAGATCCTCCAACCGCGTCGCCGTCCGAGGCTAGGTCAGACCCCGCCGAAGGTGTAGTTGACACCGAGGGTGCTGCTGCCCCCTTCAACTGTCGACGTCCGAGCCTGCAGGATCGGGTTGTCTTGTAGTGTGTGTATGTTTTCTGCGGTCGCCGAGGCCCAAACACACTGTCGTCGTGTTGTAAAGTTGTGTTCCTTTTCCTCTTGTTTCGAGTATCTGGACTTACTTGTCGGTAACAAAATTGTTTGTCCGAGCGAGAGTTACTTTTCACGGAAGGTGATGAGTGAGGTATCTGTATCCCGGAGGCGTAGGAATCCCTCGGCTCGGTCGGCCTTGCCGCTTACGTGTACTCTTACTCGCCCATAGGGTTTTGTCACCGTCGTAGTCGAGAAGGCCCGAAAAATCGTTTCGGCAGAGGAGCTTTCGAGCGTGAAGACTTGTTCGGTCCGTGGAGTCACCTATCCGAGCGTGAGTTACTTATCGCAGAAGGTGATGAGTGAGGTATCCGTATCCCGGAGGCGTAGGAGTCCCTCGGCTCAGTCAGCCTTGGCTGCTTACGTGTACTCCGTTGTTTTCAGGATCCACTTTCGAAGTAGTCGAAAAGCACGAAAGGCATTCTGGCAGAAAAGATTTTTTTTTCTTTTTTCGAGGAAAATTTTGACGCAGAGGGGGTTCCCCCCTTCTAGCCCCCGAGGGAGGGTCGGGCTTTGCCGAGGCAAGGCTGACCCTTCCTTGACAACCAGACTTTGTGTGTGAACGGGGTGTACGAATAACTTGGAAGCATCATAAGGGTTCAAGCGACGTAGCTGTTGGATGTTCCAAGCGTTGTTGTAGACCTCGTCTTGACTGTTGGCCAGCTTGTATGTTCCGGGCTTCAGAACCTTGGCGACGACGAACGGCCCTTCCCAGGGAGGCGTGAGTTTGTGCCGCCCTCGGGCGTCTTGTCGCAGCCGAAGCACCAGGTCGCCCACCTGGAGGTCTCGGGACCGAACCTCTCGGGCGTGGTAGCGTCGCAGGGACTGCTGGTACCGTGCCAAGTGTAGTAAGGCCATGTCCCGAGCCCCCTCCAGCTGGTCTAGTGAGTCTTCTCGATTAGCTCGATTGCTTTGGTCGGCGTAGGCCCTTGTCCTCGGGGAACCGTATTCTAAGTCTATGGGCAAGATGGCCTCGGCCCCATAGACTAGAAAGAACGGTGTGAAGCCCGTGGCTCAGCTCGGCGTTGTCCTCAGACTCTAGACCACCAAGGGGAGCTCCTTCATCCATCGCTTGCCGAACTTGTTGAGGTCGTTGTAGATCCGTGGCTTGAGCCCTTGTAGGATCATGCCGTTAGCACGCTCTACTTGCCCATTCGCCATGGGGTGAGCCACGGCGGCCCAGTCCACCCGGATGTGGTGATCCTCGCAGAAGTCCAGGAACTTTCTGCCGGTGAACTGGGTGCCGTTGTCGGTGATGATGGAGTTCGGGACCCCAAAGCGATGGATGATGTTGGTGAAGAACGCCACCGCCTGTTCGGACCTGATGCTGTTTAGGGGTCGGACTTCGATCCACTTGGAGAATTTGTCGATGGCGACCAACAGGTGCGTGTAGCCCCCGGGTGCCTTCTGCAAGGGGCCGACGAGGTCCAGACCCCACACAGCAAACAACCAGGTGATGGGTATGGTCTGCAGAGCCTAAGCGAGCAGGTGGGTCTGCCTCGCGTAGAACTGACACCCTTCGCACGTGCGGACAATTCTAGTGGCGTCGGCCACCGCCGTCGGCCAGTAGAAACCTTGTCGGAAGGCGTTTCCAACAAGGGCTCGAGGTGATGCGTGATGGTCGCGAGCCCCCGAGTGTATCTCTTGTAAGAGCTCCTGGCCTTCGGCGATGGAAATGCATCGCTGGAGGATGCCCGAGGGGCTGCGGTGGTAGAGCTCCTTCTCGTCTCCCAGCAAGACGAACGACTTGGCGCGCCGCGCCAACCGCCGAGCTTCGGCTCGGTCGGGGGGTAGCTCTCCTCGGTGGAGATATTGCAGGTACGGGGTCTGCCAGTTTCGATTAGGCGTGACCTCGCTCCGCTCCTCCTCGAAGCGCAGTGCCTCACCCTCGGGGGCCGAGGGTACCTCGGGCTAAGCCGAGGGTGCCTCGGGCTGAGCCGAGGTCGCCTCAGACTGAGCCGAGGGTGCCTCGGGCTGGGCCGAGGCCTTCTCGGGCTCGGGCGTGTCGTCGGTCTTGACGGAGGGTTGATGCAGGTCTCAGGAGAATACGTCTGGGGGAACCGTTGTTCGCCCCGAGGCTATTTTAGCCAGCTCGTTCGCAGTCTCGTTGTAGCGTCGGGCGATGTGGTTGAGCTCGAGCCCGTAGAACTTGTCTTCCAGGCGCCGAACCTCATCGCAGTAGGCTTCCATCTTCGGGTCGCGGCAGTGGGAGTTCTTCATGACTTGGTTGATGACGAGCTACGAGTCACCGCGAGCGTCGAGGCGTCGAACCCCTAGCTCGATGGCGATTCACAACCCGTTTACCAGAGCCTCGTACTCAGCCACGTTGTCGGACGCCGGGAAGTGGAGGCGTAGCACGTAGCGTAGGTGCTTCCCGAGGGGCGAGATGAAGAGCAGGCCCGCGCCTGCCCCCGTCTTCATCAGCGACCCGTCAAAAAACATGGTCCAGAGTTCCGGTTGGATCGGAGCTGTTGGGAGCTGGGTGTCGACCCATTCGGCCACAAAGTCCGCCAAGACCTGGGACTTGATGGCTTTCCGAGGGGCGAACGAGATCGTCTCGCCCATGATCTCCACCGCCCACTTTGCAATTCTACCCGAGGCCTCTCGGGACTGGATGATCTCCCCCAGGGGGAAGGATGACACCACAGTTACCGGATGAGACTCGAACTAGTGTCGCAACTTCCGCCGCGTCAGGATCACCGCGTACAGCAGCTTCTGAATTTGTGGGTAGCGGATCTTGGTCTCGGACAGTACCTCACTGATGAAGTAGACTGGCCTCTGGACGGGCAATGCATGCCCCTCTTCTTGTCTCTCAACCACAATCGCGGCGCTAACCACCTGAGTGGTAGCGGCGATGTAGACCAAGAGGGCTTCTCCGGCAGCGGGGGGCACCAAGATGGGCGCATTCGTGAGGAGCGCCTTCAGGTTCCCGAGGGCTTCCTCGGCCTCAGGGGTCCAAGCGAAGCACTCGGCCTTCCTTAAGAGGCGGTACAGAGGCAGGCCTCTTTCGCCGAGGCGCGAGATGAAACGGCTCAAAGCCGCGAGGCATCCCATGACCCTCTGTACGCCTTTCAAGTCCTTCATGGGCCCCATGCTGGTGATGGCCGCGATCTTCTCCGGGTTGGCCTCGATGCCCCGCTCGGAGACGATAAACCCCAAGAGCATGCCTCGGGGGACTCCGAAGACACACTACTCGGGATTGAGTTTTACACCTTTCGCCTTGAGACATCGGAACGTCGCTTCGAGGTCAGAAAGGAGGTCAGAGGCTTTCCTCGTCTTGACTACGATGTCATCGACGTAGGCCTCGACCGTTCGGCCAATGTGTTCGCCGAACACATGGTTCATGCATCGCTGGTACGTTGCACCCGCATTCCTCAAACCAAACAGCATGGTAACATAGCAGTACATGCCGAAGGGTGTGATGAAAGAAGTCGCGAGCTGGTCGGACTCTTTCATCCTGATCTGGTGATACCCTGAGTAGGCATCGAGGAAAGACAGGGTTTCGCACCCAGCAGTGGAATCCACAATTTGATCGATGCGAGGCAGAGGGTAGGGAACTTTCGGACGTGCTTTGTTTAGACCAGTGTAGTCTACACACACCCGCCATTTCCCCCTTTCTTTCTCACAAGCACAGGGTTGGCAAGCCATTCGGGATGGAATACCTCTTTGATGAACCCTGCTGCCATTAGCTTGTGGTTCTCCTCGCCTATGGCTCTGCGCTTTTCTTCGTCGAATCGGCGCAGAGGCTGCATCACGGGTCGGGCTCCAGCTCGGATATCCAGCGAGTGCTCGGCGACTTCCCTCGGTATGCCGGGCATGTCCGAGGGACACCACGCGAAAACGTCGGCGTTTGCGCGGAGAAAGTCGACGAGCACTGCTTCCTATTTGGGGTCGAGCTCGGAGCCGATCCGGATCTGCTTGGAGGCGTCGTTGCAGGGGTCGAGAGGGACGGACTTAACCGTCTCCGCTGGCTCGAAGTTGCCGGCGTGGCACTTCACGTCTGGCGCCTCCCTAGAGAGGTTCTCTAGGTCGGCGATGAGGGCCTCAGACTCGGCGAGGGCCTCGGCGTACTCCACGCGCTCCACGTCGCATTCGTACGCGTGTCGGTACGTGGGCCCGACGGTGATGACCCCGTTGGGGCCCGACATCTTGAGCTTGAGGTAGGTGTAGTTGGGGATGGCCATGAACTTGGCGTAGCATGGCCTCCCCAGCACTGCATGGTAAGTTCCTCGAAACCCGACCACTTCGAACGTGAGGGTCTCCCTTCGAAAGTTGGAGGGTGTCCCAAAGCAGACGGGTAGATCGAGTTGTCCGAGGGGTTGGACGCGCTTCCCGGGGATGATCCCGTGGAAAGGCGCAGCGCCCGTTCGGACCGAGGACAGATCGATCTGCAGGAGCCCGAGGGTCTCGGCGTAGATGATGTTGAGGCTGCTGCCTCCGTCCATGAGGACCTTGGTGAGCCTGACGTTGCCGATGATGGGGTCGACAACGAGCGGGTATTTCCCCGGGCTCGGCACATGGTCGGGATGGTCGGCCTGGTCGAAGGTGATGGGCTTGTCGGACCAGTCTAGGTAGACTGGCGCCGCCACCTTTACCGAGTAGACCTCTCGACGCTCTTGCTTGCGGTGCCGAGCCGAGGCGTTTGCCACTCGCCCACCGTAGATCATGAAGCAGTCGCGGACCTCGGGGAACTCTCTTGCCTTGTGATCTTCCTTCTAAGCATCATCGAGAGCCTTGCCACCCTCCCCGTGTGGCCCGGCCTTGTGAAAGTGGTGTCGAAGCATGGCACACTCCTCAAGGGTGTGCTTGACGGGCCCCTGATGATAGGGGCACGGCTCCTTGAGCATCTTGTCGAAGAGGTTGGCACCTCCGGGAGGTTTCCGAGGGTTCTTGTACTCGGCAGCGGCGACAAGGTCCGCGTCGACGGCGTCGCGTTTCGCTTGCGACTTCTTCTTGCCTTTCTTCTTGGTGCCACGCTGAGTTGACGCCTCGAGGACATCTTCCAGTGGGCGGCCCTGGGGCTGCTTGTCCTTCCGGAAGATGGCCTCAACCGCCTCCTAGCCAGAGGCAAACTTGGTGGCGATGTCCATCAGCTCGCTCGCCCTGGTGGGGGTCTTGCGACCCAGCTTGCTCACCAGGTCGCGGCAAGTGGTGTCGGCGAGGAATGCGCCGATGACATCCGAATCGGTGACGTTGGGCAGCTCGGTGCACTGCTTCGAGAATCACCGGATGTAGTCCCGGAGAGACTCTCCCGGCTGCTGGCGGCAGCTTCGGAGATCCCAGGAGTTTCTAGTGCGCACGTACGTGCCTTGGAAATTGCCGGCGAAGGCTTGGACCAGGTCATCCCAGTTGGAAATCTGCCCCAGAGGCAGGTGCTCCAGCCAGGCTCGAGCGGTGTCGGAGAGGAACAGGGGGAGGTTGCGGATGATGAGATTATCATCGTCCGTTCCACCCAGTTGGCAGGCCAGCCGATAGTCCGCGAGCCACAGTTCTGGTCTCGTCTCCCCCGAGTACTTTGTGATAGTAGTCGGGGTTCAAAACCGGGTCGGGAACGGTGCCCGTCGTATGGCGTGGCTGAAAGCCTGCGGACCGGGTGGTTCAGGCGAAGGACTTCGATCCTCCCCGCTGTCGTAGCGTCCCCCACGCCTGGGGTGGTAGCCTCGGCGCACCCTCTCGTCGAGGTGGGCCCGACGGCTGCGGTGATGGTGCTCATTGCCGAGGCGACCCGGGGCCGCAGGCGCTGTGTTGCGCGTGCGCCCGGTGTGGACCGAGGCTTCCCGCATGAATCGGGAAGTTGCGGCGCGAGGTTCCGAGGGGTACCCCTGCCTTCAGGAGGCGGAGCTCTCGGCCCGTCGGACCGCGGCATCCTCTAGGAGGTTCTTGAGCTCTCCCTGGATACGCCGCCCCTTGGTGGTTGATGGCTCCGGCACCGCGCGGAGAAGTATTGCCGCTGCGGCCAGGTTTTGGCCGACTCCACTGGAAACCAGTGGCGGCCTTACCCTGACGTCGTCGGCGATGCAGTGCTGGATGCCCTAGGGGAGATGACGCGCTTCTCCGGCCGGAGGTTGGCCCGCCCATTCCTGCCCGATGTCCCAGCGGATCGACTCAAGCGTTCCTGCTCCCTCGTCGAGCCTGGCCTGCATCTCGCGGATTTGCTCGAGCTGTGGGTCATGACCCCCCGCCGGGACGGGGACCACATCTAGCTCCCGAAGGATGTCAACGCGAGGCACGGGCCTAGGGGGATCACCGTTCTCCGGTATACCAAGATGGTTGCCTTCGCCGGGACCCCCTAGATCGACGTGGAAACATTCGCGACTTGGGCCGCAGTCCTCGTCGCCGAGGCTGCGGCTACCGTCGGAACAGTCGGAAAGGCAGTAGTCGCATGCGGTCATGAAGTCCCGCACGGCACTGGGGTTACCAAGTCCGAAGAAATCCCAACAGAGGTCGGGCTCGCCATCTTCCTCGGACCCCGAGGGCTCGTAGGTCGAGACGGCCGTCAACCGGTCCTAGGGTGACCGCACACGATACCCCAGAGGGTTTGGACTCGCCTCTGTGAGAATGTCCACCGAAGCGGAGTTGCTTGGTGGGTCGAGGCCGAATCCAAAAGGCGTGAGATGGGAATCGGTCGGTACCTCTTGGTCGACGGGCGGTGACGAAGTCACGTCAGGGACTGACTGCACCGTCGTCTCAGGTACGAGGGTGACGCCCAGCAAGTCCTTCGCGAGCATGCTGGTGTCGTCCGTTTGCTTGGGGTTGGTGTGTTGCGGGGAGACGGCGCTCGTCTTCGTCTCAGACGTGAGGCTGATGCCCGACGCGCTCTCCGTTGGGGCGCCGGCGCCGTCGACTCGCTTGACAGCCGATGAGGTGCCGCCTCCTGCTTGGCCTTGGTTGCCCCGCCTCCTCCTCCGTCGGTAGGGGAGGGGACAGGACAAGCCCGAATGTCGTCCTTCCACCACGTGGGGAAGGCATCGTCGATTTCCCCGCCGACGGGCGGGTTGTCGACCGCCATTGTCGCTGTCGCGCGGCGGGGGAAGGAGTATCATGTCATAGCTGCCGTCGAGGGACATGAACTCAAGACTCCCGAAACGGAGCACCGTCCCGGGCTGGAGAGGTTGCTGGAGACTGCCCATCTGGAGCTTGACGGGAAGCTGTTCATCAACACGCAGCAGGCCCCTACCTGGCGCGCCAACTGTCGGCGTTTCGACCCCGGGGGGTCCCTGGACCGACGAGTAAATTGTCGCCGTGTGCCCCAGCCCAGATGGGTCGGCGCGAGGCGGAACGCGAAGGGGGGAGAGCAGCCGGAGGGAGACATGCGTGGGAGGTGGAACCCGCGGCCTTCGTGTTAGCCCCGCGCCCAGGTCGGGTGCGCTTGCAGTAGGGGGTTACAAGCGTCCACGCGGGAGGGAGCGAGCGGCCTTGCGCGAGCGCCGTCCCGTCCTTCCCCGCGCGGCCAACCCTCTGTAAGAGGGCCCTGGACCTCCCTTTTATAGGCGTAAGGAGAGGATCCAGGTGTACAATGGGGAGTGTAGCAGTGTGCTAACGTGTCTAGCGGAGGAGAGCTAGCGCCCTAAGTACATGCCATCGTGGCAGCCGGAGAGGTTTTGGCACCCAGTTCGTGTGGTGTCGTGGCCGTCGGAGGAGCGCTGGAGCCTGGTGGAAGGACAGCTATCGGGGCTGTCGAGTCCTTGTTGACGTCCTCTTGCTTCCGTAAGGGGGCTGAGAGCCGTCGTCGTCATAGGGCATGCGGGGCGCCATCATTACTTGTTTAGCGGAGCGAGCCAGATGGGACGCCGGTCTTGTCCCCCGTAGCCTGAGTCAGCTTGGGGTAGGGTAATGATGGCGCCTCCTGTGACGTGGTCGGTCCGAGCCCTGAGTTGGGCGAGGCGGAGGCTCCTCCGAGGTCGAGGTTGAGTCTATCTTCCAAGGCCGAGGTCGAGTCCGAGCCCCTGGGTCGGGCGAGGCGGAGACCGTCGGCTGAGGCCAGGGCTGAGTCCGAGCCCTGGGGTCGGGCGAAGCGGAGTTCGTCGTCTTCCGGGGCTGAGCCCGAGTCCAAGCCCTGGGGTCGGGCGAAGTGGAGTTCGTCATCTTCCGGGGCTGAGCCTGAGTCCGAGCCCTAGGGTCGGGCGAAGCGGAGTTCGTCGTCTTCCGGGGCTGAGCCCGAGTCCGAGCCCTGGGGTCGGGCGAAGCGGAGTTCGTCGTCTTCCGGGGCTGAGCCCGAGTCCGAGCCCTGGGGTCGGGCGAAGCGGAGTTCGTCGTCTTCCGGGGCTGAGCCCGAGTCCGAGCCCTGGGGTCGGGCGAAGCGGAGTTCGTCGTCTTCCGGGGCTGAGCCCGAGTCCGAGCCCTGGGGTCGGGCGAAGCGGAGTTTCCTATGGTGCCTGAGGCCGGACTGGGTTGCTGACAGCCTCACTCTGTCGAGTGGCACAGCAGTCGGCGCGGCGCAGGCGGCGCTGTCCCCTTGTCAGGCCGGTCAGTGGAGCGGCGAAGTGACTACGGTCACTTCGGCTCTGTCGACTGGAGGGCGCGCGTCAGGATAAAGGTGTCAGACCACCTTTGCATTAAATGCCCCTGCGATTCGGTCGGTTGGCGCGGCGACTTGGCCAAGGTTGCTTCTTGGTGAAGACCGAGCCTCGGGCGAGCCGAAGGTGTGTCCGTTGCTGGAGGGGGTCCTCGGGCGAGACGTAAATCCTCCGGGGTCGGCTGCCCTTGCCCGAGGCTAGGCTCAGGCGAGGCATGATCGCGTCCCTCGAATGGACCGATCCTGGACTTAATCGCACCCATCAGGCCTTTGCAGCTTTGTGCTGATGGGGTTACCAGCTGAGATTTAGGAGTCTTGAGGGTACCCCTAATTATGGTCTCCGACATTAACCAAACATGCAAATCACCACTGGGATTACTTTAGAAAAACCGTCATGTTACCATTTTTACATGGCGCTATCAAAAGAGGAGTGCCTCTCTCTTTTATCATTTTATTTGTCCCCCGGCGCGCTCCTTGTACCCGGCCACGATTCCTCTCTTTGTATGTTTTCCCCACTTTAAGGGCCCGTTTGTTTCCTTTCATTTTGAGGAATTGGAATCTTACTATTGGAATAGACTATTTTTTAAAATGTGACATTCCACCACTTTTCAAAGTTATTATATAAGACCATCTCAAATTCATGGGGTGAAAAATGGAAATTGATTCTATAGATTTACATGCTATTTTTTCGATGTACAACTTATAGCACACTCTTCTACTTGCTTCGTTATAACATAAATGTAGTATATAGTTATCTCTCTCATATGATTTAAGATAATATACAAATATATTACATATATAAATATATAAACTTAATTAGTTTTATCTAAATTATAATTATTAAAATGGAATTCAATTCCAACGAAACAAACGGGGCCTAATAGTTTTATCTTGAAAAATATTGCTATTTAAAGATTGTGTATAATGTTGCTCTTCTTTTTGGCATACGTGCTTGATGAGCCATTCTAAAAGCAAATAAATAAATAAAATACTCGCTGCACTGCACTGCACACCATAGCATAGGAGTATAGATGGCTATATGGCACTAACACGGTGGGCCGGTCCGGGCACGGCACTAAAAAGCACGACCCAGACACGGCACGACCCGTTCCATATAGTGCCAGTGCCGGGCCCGTACACAATGTCGTGCCTGGGCCACTAACTCGGCCCGTAGTGTCGGCCTAGGCCCGGCACGGTTAAATGGGCTGACACGGCTTTGGCACGGCCCAGGCAGGCGCCAGCGCGCGCGGCCTAGCCCAGCCATTCGACCATCAAACCACCGAGCACGCCCACGGCCCACGCTAGTGCGTCACTGCGTCTGTGCGTGTAAACCCTAAACCTAAAGTCGCTCTCAGCTGCGGGCGATTGGGCGAACTCTCCTCTCCCTCGTTCCCTCAGCCGCCTTCGCTCAGCGCTCCGGTCTCCCTCTCCGCCTCTCCGGTCTCCGGCTCTCCGCCTCTGCTCGGATCGATCGTCGGAGATCCTCTCCCCTGCTCCATCCTCAAGACCTCAACGAATTTGCGCATTTGTGAACCGGGTAACTCATATCCATAACCCTCCTCATCTGTCTCCTATCTCCTGTCTTCTTCTCCCCCTCCGGTGTCATCTACACCAACTGGCACTGGCACACGGCACAACATCATCCTCGTCTACCTCATCATCTACCTCGAGCAGTCGAGCTCATACGTCGTCGGCTTGTACGGTGCTTCGGAATAAATCCGTCGAGGAATCGGGTGACCGGATCGGTTGTTCGTCGACGGTCGACCGGTCGACATCGCCTGCGGAGATCCCGGTGCTCTGGCTTATTAGGCAACGGGTAACCCTAACCCTAATCTCTTTTATTATGTAACCCTAGCTCCGGTGCCTGTCTCCCTCTCCTCTCTCCTATCTTCTTCTCCCCCTCCGGTACTGTCCGGCACTGGCACACAACATCATCGTCGTCTCCCTTGAGCTCATACGCCGTCGGTTGCTACGGTGCTCCGGATTCAAATCCGTCGAGGAACCGGGTGGCCGGATCGGTTGTTCGTCGATGGTCGACCGGTCGTCGTCGCCTGTGGAGATCCTGGTGCTCCGGCTTATTAGGGATTGGGTAACCCTAACCCTAATCTCTTTTATTATGTAACCCTAACCCTAATCTTGTATTCATGTTGTAGCCGTTGAGGAACCGAGACTCCGAGGTGGGTCGATGGCTGTATCCGACGATGAAACTGTTGAGATTGATTGCAACGAGGAGCGACAGTTGTCCGGGTTGACCGGAGATGACGATGAGGATGACCTCCGGGAGGATGCTATAGCGCTCTTTGGCCATAGCAGTGAGCACCCCGTCCATGTCGGTGATGAACAACAAGTCGATGGTCAGGAAGGTGAAGGGGACGAACATAGTGCCAAGCGTTGTCGTCCTTCTACTTCTGCAGTCTGGTTAGATTTCGATAAAATTTTCAAAATCGTGAACGGTAAGAAGGTAAGGTTTGCAGCTAAGTGCATACATTGCTCTAAGCAATATTATGCTCTCTCTAGTGGTGGCACTGGCCACCTCACCCGACATAGGGATAGATGTCCCAGGAGGCGTGAAAAACCCCGCATGTCTCAGTCTGAGATATCTTTTAATCCTGATGGTAGTATGCGTAATTGGGAGTACTGTCCTATGGTAGCACGTAATGAATTGGTTCGATTGCTTGTTAGGCTAGAAATTCCTATTAGTTTGGGTGAAAATGCTGCATTTGAACTACTCATAATCCTAAATTTGTGCCTGTCTCTAGGCAAACCACCACCAGAGACATGGTTAAATACTTCACTAACAAAAAGGCTAAGCTTGTTGAGACTCTTACTTCTTCTGATGTTAATTGTGTGTGTTTGACCTCTGACATTTGGTCTGGTAATGCCAAAGAGGACTACCTTAGTGTTGTTTCCCATTACATAAATCTTGATTGGCAACTAGAGAAAAGGGTGCTTGCTTTAGTGCTTATTGATGTGTCACACAATGGACAAAACATTAATGATCGTGTTGCCAGTGTGCTTGTTGATTATGGCCTGACTAATAAGGTGTTTGCTTTTACCCTAGACAAATGCATCATCTAATGCTTCTGCATGAGGTTGCTTAGACCTATAATGTCACCATATCTGGGTATTGATAATGGTGCAGAATCTGAAATGTTCTTGCATCAGCGTTGTGCATGTCATATAATCAATTTGATAGTTAAAGAGGCCCTAGATGCTCTTAAGAATTTGATCGAAACATTTAGAACCGCAATATCTTTTTTAAACTCCTCTAATCAGAGAATTGCTGCATATAAAAGTTATTGCATTGCTACTAATATTAGGCCTAGAAAATTCCAGTTGGACATGGAGGTTAGGTGGAACTCTACATATCTGATGCTTAAGCATTTGTTTCCTCATATGATACCTTTCACTACTTTCATTCATGCAAACTATCCTAGGGCTGAAGGTGATAAATTTATTTTAACTGATGACCATTGGGTTATTGGAGATAAAGTACTTAAATTTCTTGAGCTATTTTATGATTCTACAGTTGCATTGTCTGGTGTTTATTATCCTACATCTCCACTTATGATTCATTTTCTTGTTAAGATTGCTATACATCTAAAGAACTATGCTAATGACACTCACATCAGAGGTGTCATTCAACCTATGATAGATAAATATAATAAATATTGGAGGAACATCCCTTTACTTTACTCTTTTGCATTCATCTTGGACCCTAGAGCTAAAATGAAAGGTTTCAGTAGAGTGCTTAGAAGGTTGATGAACCTGACAAGTACAGATTATGTTGCTTATTGAGAGCACCTAGAGGGGGGGGGGGTGAATAGGTGATCCTGTAAAAACTTGAAACTTATAGCCACAAAACTTGGTTAAGTGTTAGTAGGCTAAATAGCGAGCTCTTGTGAACACAAGTACCACAGAAAAGCAATCACAAAAGACACGCGAGTTATCCCGTGGTTCGGCCAAGTACAACACTTGCCTACTCCACGTTGTGGCATCCCAATGGACGAGGGTTGCACTCAACCCCTTTCAAGTGATCCAAGGATCCACTTGAATACCACGGTGTTTCTTTCTTTTCACTATATCCCGTTCGCGAGGAATCTCCACAACTTAGAGCCTCTCGCCCTTACAAATGATGATCACAACGAAGCACGGATGTAAGGGAGGGAAAAGCAACACACACAAGTCTCAAAAGCAACAGCTCAAACACGCACACTAGTCACAACTTGAGCTCTAAGTTCACACACGGAGTTCTCAACTCAAGAGGAGCTCAAATTGCTATCACAAAGAATCAAACACGCTAGAATGAAGACTTGGTGCTTAGAGATGATCAAAGAATGCTTGGTGTGATCCTCCATGCGCTTAGGGGTCCCTTTTATAGCCCCAAGGCAGCTAAGAGCCGTTGAGAGCAAACCAGGAAGGCTATCATTGCCTTCTGTCGGGGTCTGGTGCACCACCGGACACTGTCCGGTGCTGATTGCTTTCCTATTCTGGCGCAGCCGACTGTTGAAGATTTGGAGCCGTTGGCGCACCGGACACTATCCGGTGCACACCGGACAGTTCGGTGCTCCCATCAGACCATTGGCCCGGCCACACGTCATGCGCGGATTGCGCGGTCGACCGTTGGCGCAGTCGACCGTTGGCTCACCGGACAGTCCGGTGCACCACCAGATAGTCCGGTGAATTATAGCCGTACGCCGCCGTCGAGTTCTCGAGAGCGGCCAGTTGACCAGCGCCAGCCTGGCGCACCGGACACTGTCCGGTGCACCACCGGACAGTCCGGTGCACCCAGACAGAGCAGAGTCTTGGCTGCTTCAGCCAAGACATTTTCCTTTTGTCTTTTCTCTGATTCTAGCACTTAGACAAATATGTTAGTACACAAAAACCAATGTACTAAGTCTAGAATCATACCTTTGTGTTGATTTGCACTTCATTCACAACTTGGCACAGTTTAACACTTAAACCATTTGTGTTGGCACTTAATCACCAAAATACTTAGAAATGGCCCAATGACACATTTCTCTTTCACTTATCAGGTTACCACTAGAGCTAAGCTTACTGATGTTTATAATAAGTATGAAGAGAAATATGGATCTGTTAGATTGAACAGGGTTGTCCCTCCTAACTTGTATGGTAAGAAACGGTCTGCTTGGGATGAAATTTATGATGATGCTGATAATGTGGGTACTTCTGTTGGTATGCATTCTTTTGCTTGTACTCTAAACATTGCTACAGATACCTCTGCAATTGCTCTGTTGCATGCTGCAAACTCTTCAGCTTCTAATGCTTCTGAACTCATTTCTTACTTAGATTGTGACACTGTCAACCAGTTAACTAATGATTTCAACATTTTGCACTGGTGGCATCAGCACAAACTCACTTATTCAGTACTGTCAATTATGGCTACAGATATTTTAACTGTTCCTGTGTCTACCATCTCTTCAGAATCCACTTTTAGTTTAACCGGCAGGATCATCGACGAGCGGAGGAGGAGGTTGAAGTCGTTGAAGTCTAATGTAGTTGAGATGTTGACATGCATTAAAGATTGGGAGGATGTTGAAGTAAGGATGCAACACATGGTGGATGACAAAGAGCTTGAAGAAACATTTGAAAATCTTTATCTTGATTAGTCTATTTGTGAATTTGTGTAATGGGACTGTAATATTATGCACCTGGACTTTGTTGTAAGGACAATGAACTTTTTAATGAGCTGGATTGTACTCTTTTTTCCTGTATAGAGTTTCTCACAAGGGTGAGTTTTACATAGACAGGTTTTTAACGAGGCAGCCATTGCACTATAGCTCATAATAAAATTGTTTTCATAAACATAGCAGTTTGAAGTTTTGTGTTGTTTGATGCTAGAAAGTCATAATAAAACCATCTTATATATGTTTGATGCTAAAAAATGTATTTTTATACATAGTGTCCGTGCTGTCACTAGCACTGACGTGCCGCCGTGCCTGGTGGCATGACACGGCACGCCTGGGCACTGATAGTGCCGTGCCTGGGCCAATGTCGCAGCACGGTGGCACTAACAGGCACGACACAGATCTTTTACCGTGCCTAGCCGTGTCGTGCCATGCCTGATCGTGCTAGTGCCAGTGCCGTACCGTGCGGCCTGGTTTACCATCTATACATAGGAGGCACTTTTCCTCTGTCCATGCTCCAAAGCATAGGAGGCAAAGAAGAGTGAGACGAGATAGCAGATACACGTAACAAACACCATGGGTCCGCGCGAGCCGGCAGGATCCCCTACACTAACGTCCACGGACATAGTCGCCGCCGGCCGACTGACGCGTGAGCTCGGCCGTGACTCCGCCTGGCAGAGGCAGGACGTTACGACGAGTCGCTCGCTAGCGTGAGGGTATTGTTTGTCCATGCTGGTCTTGCTAAAGATCGTCGGCGTTCACTCGTCGATGCTTCTGCTTCCAAGCAGCTATGGCTATGCTTCTACTTCCAAGCGCCTTGCTGCCGCCGAATTGGAAAGCGGCGATGGGTAGCGTTAGATCTGTTCATGTGACAGGGTCGGTTCAGCTTTGGTTGGGTCAGGCTCGAGCCATAAGTTGTTTGGAACGGCCCGTGTCTGACTTGTGCTTAGTGTTGTGTCATGTTAGGTTGACTCGTACCTCTCTATTGGATGTGCTGGGTTTTTTTGTAAGGTCAGGCTTTTTAGATTTCGATTTGATTTTTTTTGGGCTGGATCGGGCTTTGGGTAAAAAATTATGACCCATACCTTGTCCATGAATTATCGTGGGTCAAAAAATATGGCTCGTTCCGTTAGTAGGTCTAGGTAGCATCGTCGTGAGGCGGTCGAGGAGTGCCTAGGTGGTGATGGCGCTAAAGGAGGAGCTAGAGGGCATCCGATCGCGGTTTCATCGGCGGCGGACCAAGCTGGGACCTCGGGCTAGAGATCTAAGTCCCCTTCGAGCAAAGACCGGTAACAGATGTCGCCTACTTCTGACAACTCTACAACGGAGTGGACCGAAGGGGAGGGGGCGGTCGCATATTTTGGTGGGAGAGCCTGTCGGTTGCCGATGACCATACGATTCAAAAAAAACTAAATCTAACGGTTGTGATGCACCAAAGAAAACTGTCTGTCTATAGTATAGACCAAATCTTTTATAGTATAGATAGTGACAGTGTTAGGGGAATACCTTTATCGAAGGTCCTAAAATTAATTAATACTAACAATTTTACAATGTGCTTCAAGAGTAATTGATCTATGTTTGCTGAAAGATGTCAACATAGATAAAAAGAGAGTAACAATTTACAATCTGCTTCAAGAGTAATTGATCTACGTTTCCCTAAGGATGTTGATGTCAACATAGGTAAAAAGAGAGTTGGAGAAAGCTTCCGTTGGGTGCTCAGCCGAAGCACATCACCGAAGCCGAAGCAGCTGACCGAGAGACAAAGGAGACATGCATATCTGCTAGCGATTCGGAAGAAATGGCGATATTGTCCTCAATAGTTTTCGCAGTTGATTGTATAGGATTAAGATTATAATCATAATTTAACACAGATTTGTATAATGGGTTGTCCCTATAAAAAGGTGGATACGTCTTCATATGCACCGACAGATGAGTTCACGTACTTGCTATACGTCGAATTGCTCCGTGTTTGAAGTTGTGTTGATTTTCACCTTTGACCGCTTACTGTACTCCCGAAGGTATAATTTCATTCATTTGTAACAACAAATAATAAGAGGAACACAACTATAATGACTTCCATTGAATGCATCTTCTTATTTTGTTGGTTTTAAAATTTTAATTCTATTGACATTCTACTATCAATTTATCTTTTTGTTGACGCCTTTTCGGAGCGCCAAACACTCAACAAGAACCGTGGCGGTGCCCTCTGCATAGGGGCGGACGGTCCGCGCGCAGGGGCCGGACGGTCCGCGGCCTGGTGCGAGGCGCGGTGGTGCTCTCTGCGCAAGGGCGGACTGTCCGCGGCCTGGGGCCGGACGGTCCGCGGCCTGATGCGCGGCTAGGGCTCCTGCCTGACGGCCGGACGGTCCGCGCCCTGGGGCCGGACGGTCCGCGCGTACGCAGGGACGGCGGAAGATCGCCGACGGCGCCTGGATCTCGCTCCCGGGAGGGACCCCGTCGGGGAGTAGAGATCCTAGGTGGTGTCTAGGCTCGGGCTGACCGACCTAGACTCCTCTAATCGACGTAGAGCCGAGGAGAGGCGGAGAATTTGGGGATTGGATAGCTAAACCTAAACTAGACTAGAACTACTCCTAAGATAAAATGCGAAATAGAAGTTGTATTGATTCGATTGTTGATGATTACAAATCGGCCGTAGACCTCTCTATTTATAGAGGAGGGGGGCTGGACCCTTTACACAACTGATTCCGAGCTAATCCCGCGAATATAGCTAACAACCGTAGCACAAAACTCGGAACCCTAAACTGCTCTGCGCATGCGCGGACCGTCCGGCCCACAGGCGCGGACTGTCCGGACCGCGGACCGTCCGGCCTCAGGGCCGGACCGTCCGCCAGCTCAAAAGTGGGCTCAACATATGCCCCCCTGCCTTTTGGTGGAGCTGAGCAAACTAAAAGCAACTAACTCGATGTGATTACATCGGTTCTCTTAGGCATCTTGCCACATACTAGGATGGTACTGTTTAAGAAAACGCCCATTCAAAGCCTTAGGTAAATCCTTGCCTTGTAATGTTTATAGCAAATAGGCGTTGCCAAACATCACTTGTTTTACTTTATAAGGACCCTCCCAGCTTGGCGACCATTTCCCAAACTTTCGGTCTTTATTCCTTAGAGGCAGAATGGTCTTCCACACCAGGTCCCCTACTTGAAATGATTTTGTTTTGACCCTCTTGTTGTAGGCCCTGGCTACCATGATCTTGTCCTTTTCTATTGCTTCCAAAGTTATCATCCTCTTGTCGGTCACCTCATCAATATTATCCATCATTGAATTATAATAATCAGTAACAGTTAGATCATTTTGTCTGGCAAACCTGACAGCATTCAAACTTATTTCCACAGGCAACACTGCTTCCTGCCCATAGACAAGCTCAAAAGGAGATACTTTAGTAGCCCTATGTTTAGATATTCTATGAGCCCATAAAGCTTCAGACAAAATCTTATGCCAATGTTTAGGATTATCAGATATCTTCTTTTTTATCAAATTAATCAATGTCCTATTACTAGACTCGGCCTGTCCATTGGCCTGAGCATAATATGGAGATGAATTAAGTAGCTTAATCCTGTATGATTCGGCAAATTCACGTACCTCCTTTGACATAAAAGAAGTACCTTGATCTGTAGTCAAGGTCTGGGGAATGCCGAATCTATGAATAATATGCTCAGTTATGAACTCAATTACCTCCCTGTGCGTCATGTTCTTCAGGGCAACGGCTTCAGTCCATTTGGTAAAGTAGTCAGTGGCAACTAACACGAACCGATGCCCCTTTGATGATGAAGGATGAATTTCTTCAATAAAATCTAATCCCCACCCTCTAAACGGCCAAGGCTTGATGATAGGATGTAATTCGGCTGCAGGGACCAACTGTAGGTCGCCGAATTTTTGACACACTTGGCAACCCTTGTAGTACTTGAAACAATCAGCTATCATATTAGGCCAATAAAAACCAGACCTTCGCAACAACCACTTCATCTTTGGAGCTGATTGATGGGTACCACAAATTCCTTCATGTACTTCGGCCATGGCTAATATAGCATCATCTGGGCCCAAGCACTTAAGCAGGACGTCATTGACTGTTCGGCGATAAAGTTCATCACATACCAAAACATACTTGAAAGCTGTTCGCCGAATGTTCTTATCTGTCCTGATATTGGGATTTTGCAAATAATTAAGTATAGGTGTCCTCCAATCACTTGTATCGGCTTCATTGTCAGCCGAATTGATTAAGAGAACCTTTCTGGCAACCTCGGACGGTCCGGCGTCAACACGCGGACGGTCCGCGACCTGGGAATTTGGCTTTGCACTGGTTATCAGATTTTCAGTTTTGTGAAACTTCCCTCTCTTTATTCGATAACCTGATGCATCTTGTGCCAAATCGTTAGCTCTATGATTCTCAACTCTAGAGATATGCCGAATACTGAATTCGTCAAAAGAATGAATTATGCTCCAACATTTCTCAAGGTAACTATTTAGAGTACCATCCAGACATTGACATTCTTCTAACACTTGTTGGACAACCAGCTGAGAATCACCAAATACCTTCACATGTTTTACTCCCATACTATTTAAAAGTTCTAAACCGAATAGGAGGGCCTCATATTCAGCTTGATTATTAGTGCAATAAGTTTTCAATCGGCTAGAGAAGTCAAAGAAGACATTACTTGGTGAAACAAGCACAATGCCAATTCCTTGCCCTTCACTGCAAACCGATCCGTCAAAATATAAAGTCCAAGGAGTAATAGTGAGGTATGACATGTCTAATTCATGAATATCATTAACCCGATGTTCTACAATAAAATCCGCTACGACTTGGCCTTTCATAGATTTCAATGGTTCATAGGCCAAGTCATATTCTATGAGTGCATAAGCCCACTTACCAATTCTACCACTCATAATTGGGTTATGCAACATGTATTTGATTACATCGGCTTGACCAGAAACAGTGCAATGACTAGACAGTAAATAACATCTACATTTGGTGCATGCATAAAACAAGCATAAACATAACTTTTCAATAAAAGTGTACCTTGTTTCAGCATCCACCAATCTTCGGCTTAGATATGTCACCACATGTTCCTTCCCCTCAGTTTCTTGTGTCAGAACAGCCCCAATAACCTTGTCTTCAGCTGCAATGTATAATCTGAATGGCGCTCCTACTTGTGGTGCTTTTAACACGGGAGCCGAAGACAAGTATTTTTTAATGAGATCAAATGCTTCCTGCTGCTCTGCCCCCCAAGTGAATTCAGCATCATTCTTAAGCCGCAGGATAGGGGTGAAGGCATCAATCTTCCCGGCTAGGTTAGAAATAAACCTTCGTAAATAATTCACCTTGCCGAGAAACCTCTGCACTTCGACCTTACAAGTCGGAGGCCCCACATTCCGAATAGACTTGATTCGGTCAGGGTCTATTTCTACACCATGTTCATGGATGACAAATCCTAAAAACTTACCAGCCGACACTCCAAAAGCACATTTACGTGGGTTCATTTTTAAACCATATCGACGCATCTTATCAAAGGCTTTGCGCAAATCAGCTATATGAGAACTAAACTTAGCCGATTTGACTACAATATCATCAATGTAGACTTCCACAGTGTTTCCTAACAACTCATGGAAGATCAGATTCATAGCCCTCTGATAAGTAGCACCAGCATTTTTAAGACCGAATGTCATGACAACCCATTCAAATAAACCAATGAAGCCTGGACATATAAAGGCCGTTTTAGACGCATCTTCTTCGGCCATGAAAATCTGATTATATCCGGCATTACCATCAAGGAAGCTAATAATTCTATTTCCTGATGCATTATTGATTAATGTGTCGGCTATGGGCATGGGGTATTCATCTTTAGGAGTTGCTTTATTTAAATTACGAAAATCAATGCATACTCTAAGTTTACCTGACTCCTTTTTCTCCACCGGCACAATATTGGAGACCCACTCTGCGTATCTGCAAGGTCTAATAAAATTAGCTTCTAATAGCCGGTGGATTTCGTCCTTGATTCGTGGGAGAAGATCTGGACGAAATGTTCTAGCTTTTTGCTTGAAAGGTCTGAAACCAGACTTAATAGGCAGCCGATGTTCGACAATCTCTCGGCTTAGTCCAGGCATTTCAGTGTAATTCCAAGCAAAACAATCTGAATATTCCTTCAATAGACCGATCATCTTATTTCAAGAATCGGTCTCCAGGGTCTTGTTTACAAAAGTCGGCCTTGGAGTTTTGCCATCTCCTATGTCAATCTCTTCCAAAGGATCGGCCGATGTAAACCCCTGTCCTAGTTTATCAAGATCTCTGAATTCTTCTATCATGTCCCCCACAGAGGAATCAGATGATCTTTGTGTGATGGCGGACTTTCCGGTCTCGGAGACCGGATCATCCGTAATACTGTCTTTTCGCTGTGATAGATGTTCGGTCTTAAAGTCCGAACTGTTTTGTGAAAGACCGGACCATCCGGCTTTGAGAGCCGAATTGTCCGTGATCAACGACTCATGAACTTTGTGTGTATTCATCATTTAAACTTTATTTAGGATTTAGCCGATTCTCCATCGGCTCTAGCATTACAGGAATGAAACCTTTCTTATCTATACTTATGAACTGATAATCAGAAAAGTCTACTCCTGTGAGACATGTAGCAGTCTCATAAGTCCAGAGTACAGGGGCATCGGCCACAGCGATGCATGCCGATACATCAGCATGTACTTGTTCTACTTCATCGCCTACCCATTGTATTAGCATTTGATGTAATGTAGAAGGTATACATTGATTGGCATGAATCCAATCTCTGCCTAGAATTAAACTGTAATTCCCTTCTACATCAGCGACGAAGAATGCAGCAGCAAGGGTCTTAGTCCCGATGGTTAATTCAACGGACGTGACTCCCCTGGCTTTAATCGAACTATCAGTTCCAACACCGCTGAGGGTCATGTTGGTCTTGACAAGTTCGTCATCTTGTTTACCTAATTTTCTGTATAATGAATAAGGCATTAGATTTACAGCCGCCCCTCCATCTACCAACATCTTAGCAATCGGTATCCCATCAATGTGGCCGCGCACGAAGAGCGGCTTTAAATGATTTACCGATTCTTTTGGTTTAGTAAAGGCGGCTTCTTTAGGACCAAAATCAAACTGGGCAACAACAGGTTCATCGTCGCCGATAATAGTACAATCGGCAGAAAATGTAATAATATTCACATCCATACCTGGGCGTCCTGGAGAAGCCTCGTAGTCGACCAGATCTTCTCCCAGCAGGTCGTCCTCCTCCATTGATGTTGTTGTGTCGTTGGAGGTCTCCTGGTGAACGGCGGACGGTCCGCGCGCGGAGGCCGGACGGTCCGCGCCTGATGCATGTTGACTAGAGACCTCCTGGTGAACGGCGGACGGTCCGCGCGCAGGGGCCGGACGGTCCGCGTCTGGTGCAGATTGACTTTCTATTTCTGTGGCCGTTTGTTTTTTCTCAACGGCCTTCGGTCTCCATTTCTTTTGTGGTGGCGGGTATAGTGGATGTGTGTCATTAAATGTCTTTTCCGCCTCCTTCTCCTGGCTCTCCTTTGCTCTTAAGCGCTGTAATTTTCTCTTTTGGGATCGTGTCAATCCCGCTGGGCACCATCGAGGCATGGAGTATTTTGGATCGGCTGTTTTGATGGTAGCCGTATCTTTTTCGGTTGTGTTGGCCGATTCGCCGAAAATCATCGGCCCTTTATTGTCTCCCTGTATGACAACATCTGCAGTGCCTATTTTGATGATATCCTTTTTTGTTGTTTTTTGAGTTGCTGCAGGCATATGCCCCCCTGCCGGATTGGTCGGCCTGGAAGGCCGAGTAGTCCGGCAATCCTGTTGGGTTTGTGCCTGGTGACCGGATTGAGCAGTGCTCAATCGGTCTTGTACTGGTGGTGTCAACCTGTCAAAAACAGATGTTTGGGGTGCCCCCCAGGCGAGGTACTGAGGCATCCCAAATGGATATGGTGGCATGCCCCACATTTGATTTGGGACATATGGCGGAGGTAAATATGTGTATGGATATGGCATAGGTGGATATGGAGGTGGAGGTGTCCATGCAGGTACGTTAGGTCTCACTTGTACAGTATGACCTTTCATTTCTTCCGATTGGTGGGGTGGTCCAATCGGCCTGACCTGACGCTGCTCATCAATGGGTGAGCGGGGTCGCTTTGCTGGCCGGTCACTGGGGCCGGCCTTCTTTTTTACGTATTTAGACAATAATTGATCAAAAGTTGGGCCGGCTTTAACCAACCGACCAGCTGCTTTGAATGTATTTGTTTTCCACGTACCTATCTCTGGCCGTCGTGGTTTGAAAGTACGTGGACGTTGTGAATCTTGAGTATGGCCGGACCGTCCGCCGGAGTTCTCCGGACCGTCCGGTGGAGTCCCGGACCGTCCGCGCCTACGTGCCGGACCGTCCGGGATACGCAGCACGGGCTCCTGCATTTGTCTCCCTGTCTGCGCTTGCCCCCCAGTACTGGAGGCTGTGATGGTCACCTTTAGGGTCTCCCCTCCATCGGGAGTCTTCTCGGCCACCACTTTCCTGCAAGACACTTTACGATCTCCATCGGCCTCTTTAGCATTGCCGATGATTGTCTCTTTGCCTTTGTCTTTATCGGCTGTGTTTGGCCGAACTAGGACCTTCTTGCCCTCGAAGTCAATCATGTTCATCGGAAAAGGCTCTGTATCCACCTGCATTTCCTGAAATTTCAATCGTCCTTCGTTAATGGCCGATTGAATCTGTCGACGGAATACATTACAATCATTAGTGGCATGAGAAAATGAGTTATGCCACTTGCAATATGCACGACGCTTTAGCTCGTCGGCGGATGGAACAGTGTGATTTATTTTAATGTTGCCATTTTTAAGTAATTCATCAAATATTCTATCACACTTACCAACATTAAATGTAAACTTAACCTCCTCTTGCCGTTTCTTTTGAACCGGCTGTAAGGAGGCACAAGCCGAAGATTTGGCCTGCTTTGGCCAAACCATTTCAGCAGCATACACCTCTGCTGATTCGTCTTCTGAGCTACTTTGGTCGCATTCTACTACATGTACGTTGTGACGAGTTGTTTTAGCAGTTTCTTTGCTTCGGCTTTCACAAGCCAAAGCTCTCTGATGTAATTGTGCTAGTGTAAAGAATTGGATGCCTTCTAACCTTTCTTTTAAATAATATCGCAGACCATTAAAAGCTAATCCTACTAGCTGTTTCTCTGTTAAAAGAATTTGAAAGCATCGGTTTCTTGTATCTCGGAATCTCCGGATGTAATCATTAACCGATTCATCTTTTGTCTGTCGCAACGACACTAAATCTACTAAATCCAACTCATAGTCACCGGAGAAAAAATGATCATGAAATTTTTGTTCTAAATCCCCCCATGATGAAATGGAATTAGGAGGTAAAGTGGCATACCATGCAAACGCGGTTCCTGTTAGCGATAATGAAAATAAACGCACGCGAAATGCCTCTGTGTCGGCCAATTCTCCCAATTGTGCTAAGAACTGGCCTATATGTTCGCGTGTGTTTTTCCCTTGATCACCCGAAAACTTTGCGAATTCGGGTATCCTGGTTCCCTGTGGGTATGGGTGGTGATCAAATCGGCTGTCATAAGGTTTCCGATATGATTGCCCCCCAGGGACCATGCTTACTCCGAGCTTATCTCGGAACGCCTCGGCTATTTCTTCCCTTACTATATCAATGGCAGCCGGTGCGAGACCACCGGCTCTCTGGTCAAACATAGATGGGGTTGGCTGGATATTAGCATGCTGTCTTTCCCCCCATTGGTTTGAGTTACGTGGTGCATTTTCATTTGCCCTATATGGGTCATAGGTTTGATCGTTTCTTTCCGGCCTCCTGGGTGGGGCCGGAAAGCTTTCCTGGGATCTGGATCTTGAATTAATGGGTTGATGCATTGTATAGTGCGATGGGAAGTGTTGCTGGGACGGGCGAGGATTCATGTAATAATCCTCCTCAAAAGACTCATGCGCGGACTGTCCGGATACGTACCCGAACCGTCCGGCTGGGTAGTTTGGGTTCTGTGTCGTGTGTGGTGGCTCGGGCGCATATCTAGGTAACTCATTAAAAATAGGCCCGACTGTTGCTGGCCCGGACGGTCCGCGCTCACGTGCGGACGGTCCGGGCATGTGCAGATCGGCTGATTTGCTGCCGATTTGCGGTTGCTTAGGGTATGTGTCCATCGGCATCCCATAAAGGGGTTGTGACTGGTCGTGACAACCTTTAGCCGATGTGTTACACGCGTTATTTCCTAACTCAACCTCGTGCGAAGGAAAATTTGCGGTACTAGATTTATCAAATGCACGTACTAGTCTCTTAAGATCGCTTTGCATACCCCCTATGATATTCTGCATTTGTTCACGCTGATCTTCTACATAATTTCTAAGAGATTGCAGATCGTTGGTATTACTTACGTTGGGGATATCTGGCGTGGGTTGGAGCGAAGCCGGATCCGTCGCCCGATGTCGGACGACCTTGTTGTTCCTGTCCACTTTGAAGTTGGCCAAGAACTTTGCTTTCGCCTCCTGGATCATCCGCTCCTTGTGCTCCTCAAACTGGAGCTGCTCGTCAGCCGGCAATGTTTCCCAAGTCGGCTCTATGATGTTGCTTAGAGAAATATCAGAGCTATCCTTTGAACCGGCCATTGAGGGCCGATCTGATGAGCTTAGATGTGTTGTCCCCAGCGGAGTCGCCAAAAAGTATGTTGACGCCTTTTCGGAGCGCCAAACACTCAACAAGAACCGTGGCGGTGCCCTCTGCACAGGGGCGGACGGTCCGCGCGCAGGGGCCGGACGGTCCGCGGCCTGGTGCGAGGCGCGGTGGTGCTCTCTGCGCAAGGGCGGACTGTCCGCGGCCTGGGGCCGGACGGTCCGCGGCCTGATGCGCGGCTAGGGCTCCTGCCTGACGGCCGGACGGTCCGCGCCCTGGGGCCGGACGGTCCGCGCGTACGCAGGGACGGCGGAAGATCGCCGACGGCGCCTGGATCTCGCTCCCGGGAGGGACCCCGTCGGGGAGTAGAGATCCTAGGTGGTGTCTAGGCTCGGGCTGACCGACCTAGACTCCTCTAATCGACGTAGAGCCGAGGAGAGGCGGAGAATTTGGGGATTGGATAGCTAAACCTAAACTAGACTAGAACTACTCCTCTAATCGATTGTTGATGATTACAAATCGGCCGTAGACCTCTCTATTTATAGAGGAGGGGGGCTGGACCCTTTACACAACTGATTCCGAGCTAATCCCGCGAATATAGCTAACAACCGTAGCACAAAACTCGGAACCCTAAACTGCTCTGCGCATGCGCGGACCGTCCGGCCCACAGGCGCGGACTGTCCGGACCGCGGACCGTCCGGCCTGGACCGTCCCCCAGCTCAAAAGTGGGCTCAACACTTTTCAATTGAAAATAAATTGAAAGGAAGAAGGTTTTATATTTCTAATCGTGTTAACTTTATGCTCTTTAGCAATCAAAGCAAGTAACCCATAGTAGCCGCCGCCACACTTTAACTGTTGAACACTCTCATTGTTCTCATGAGCAAATCATAGCGGCATTCTTTTTAAATCCGACAAATTATTTGCGAGCAAACTTTTATGATTCATATGATAATACTTGATACAGGGGATGTTTGATTCGCCTTTCTAAAGTTTAGTTTATGTTATATTAAATATCAATTATGAGTATTAAATATAAACTTAATTAGATTTAATAAATCTGTTTCTTTTTTAGTGTTCATTTGTATAATTAATTTTATAATTAAATTTTATTTAATAATCATAATTATCATTTAAAAACATTTAATATAAATAGCGACTAAACTTTAGTTGGGTAGACGAAACACCACCCTACAGTAAAAAGATCTGCAAGCGGCTGCACACGCCATAGTAGAAAGATCTGCAAGCAGCTGCAGCTGCAGCTGCACTGCTGCAGCCGCGGCGAGCTCACAGCGTTTGGTTCCGGCTCTTCCGCACCCCACCTGTCAATGGTTAGTCACGTCCTCTGCGCCGCCGTGCCCATCGGAGCTCGGCCGCGGTCTCTGCGAGATGGCCCCACCACCGCCCTTGCATCGCCGTCCTCCCGCGCGCGACTCCACCAATAACGCTCCGGGCACACTCGCGCAGCGCAGCGCAGCGCAGTAAATAAAAGGCAAAAAAAAAAGCACCCAAGGAAACGCCAGAACATCAACCAGGCCGCGGCCGCGGCACTTGCTTCATCCGAGCTCCGCCCACCTCGGAGCACCGCAGTCAGGTGCTGTTCCGGCCACCCTCTAGCGTCTTGAGCCGCTGCTACATTCCTTCCCGATACGTCGTGCGCTCCGCTAGGATCGGCCATGGGGTTTGGGTCCGTACGTACGGCTCGGGCGCATTTTTTTTTCCTTTTTCCATTTCAGCCAAATTTCTGGAACCTGTTCGGGTTTCGTTGTGGGGGCGTGCGCGAGGTTTTAGCCCGTTCCGGTTTGTTGATACGTGTGTACTCGATGTGGGATGGCAGCTTGGAATGCGATGGGTTGGGTGGCCTGGCCTCGGTGATTGTGGTTTGGGTGACTCATTAGTGTTTAGCGTTGTTGATCACTGGGGGTTAGGGTTTAAAGCCCAAGGTTTTGCGGCCTTGCGGGTGCCGATTGCGGGGATTGCTAGTTCGTTGCGTTGTCTACCTGTTAATCGCAGTCAATCGCCCTGGTTTTGGTGTGTTTTTGGTTGGTTGTTTGAGCGCATTTTTTTATTAAAAGATAAGAGAAATCCATGCCGTTTTGGTGGGCAACTGTGCCTGCATGTGATTTATTTATTTTATTTATTTCTCTTTCTGTTTCTTCGTTTCACGACTGGTTTTGTGTGTTGTGAACTTGTGGTGGATACACGTAGAATTTATGTATTTTTCCTGCAGACTGTACGAGATTTTTATTGGTACAAGAGCTGACCAAAAATTGCCTACACGTGAGATGTGTCCCTTAGGATGTGGTTAAAATTGTTCTGTGGGCATGGTAACATAGACAGATTGCTTCTGTGTGATCGTCCTTGTTGAAGTGGTGATGGGGCTTGGGTGCCCTTACTGTGACAAAGTTTGTTGTCTTCATATGTTCTTGTGCAATTGTACATCACATTTCGATCAAACATTTTGTGTGTGTGTGTGTGCTCCACATGATTCCTAAGCTTGTATTGCAATTGTGGTCTGTTGATGGGTGGAACGAGTCTTGGTTCTGGAAGGATGGTTAATTTGGTGGTCCACTGGGTATGCGCATGTGGTTGCTATTGCAACTTTGCAAGGCAGGGGATTAATTAAACGACATGCCGTGTGTAGTAAGTTTTATTTGAAGGGTTTCCTCAGGGCTATGTGCTTGTTCACATATTGATAATCTTTGTGACAGATTATTATGTCCGTGGCTCTATTTTGTGACAAGATTTAGTTTCAACTTTCAATTCAAATTTTGAGTACTTTTGTTGCTACTCTGCATAACTTTCATGATTTGATGAAATAAATATAATTTTCCGTGCTAAATAATGAACTAGTAGTGGTTTTGTTTGGTTACATGTTGGCATAAAATGGGTGATCTACATGTTGTTTACACTTCAGAAAGAAAATGTTGCTAATATTTTGAACCGTTCTACCATCGAAACCACCGAGACTTGTATGTTCTCTCCTTCAGTTATGACTTAAAAGCAATTGTTACCTCATTGATATCATTGTATTTGCTTAACTGATGTGCTGCTTCGCATGCAACCAAAATTTCTGAAGCTCAAGCGCTTGAAGGGACCCACAATCTTGCAATGGAAGCACTTCAGCCAAACATCCAGGCTGGGATCCAGACTCGTAACCTCCCAGTAAAACAGCTTGGAGGGGTGATCTTTGGTTGCAAGCCTGATACAATTGAAGAATGCTTCAAAAAACTGCTCTTTGGTTAGCAACCACCTTTACAATTTCTAATCCCACAATTGTGTTCTTACAGTATTCTGCTTAGTTCTAGCTATTATTGGGCTTGGTATATGAACTATTGAGTTCTCTTCTTAATTAGACTGTTTTTTTTTTGTTTCTTGTGTCTTATAGGTCTGCCTGCAGTCCATTATTCATATGTGAAGAATGTAAAACCTGGCATGCCTTTGTTTCTATTCAATTATATTGACAGAAGACTCCATGGTATTTTTGAGGCTGCAAGTCTTGGTCAGATGTCTATTGATCCATATGCTTGGAGTAATGAGGACTTATTAAAGACACCTTTTCCTGCTCAGGTTATCAAAGTTTTAACTGATTGTTTGGTGGAATAGTTTAAACATGTAAGTTTTTCCATTTCATTTGTCTCAAATGGCTGTTTGTATTTTCAAGGTTCGTATTTGCATAAGGACTCGGTATCCACCAATGCTAGAGAGCAGATACAAAACGGTGCTTGGTGCTAACTATTATGATCGTCATCTGTTCTACTTTGAGCTGGACCATACACAGACAAAAGCTTTAATTTCTTTGTTCAGGTTGCTGCCCCCTGTTAACAATCAAGTTCCAGCTGCTCCAAGCGAAAGGAGTATTGCTCTGTCTTTACCACCAACTAAAAGGAAGGCACCAGTTCTTCCTGACCCAAAGAAAGTCAAAGAAAATTCAAAGGATATCAATCCATTTAGTGTTTTATCAAATGCAAGTGATGGTGCTCAAGTAAACTGGGTTGATTCTGACGTGGAAAATGCTAGCATCAATGAAAATTCACACAGTGACACTGATGAGAAGGAATCTGAGGAGCCAGTTTCTGATTGGGAAGATTTGGATGACAATGCTCTTCAATACCAATTTAGTTCTTATTCAAATTCAGATGAGGTCAGTCAAAACTCCTCATACAAAACAGTTTGCCAAGGAGTGGAGCTTGCTGAATGCATTCCTCCAGTTGTCAATCCTGTGAGTGAAGAAAAACTCACCATGCTTGTACATAATGAGCATAAAGCTGCTGTGTGTATTGGAAAAATAGAGAGTGAAGTTAACAATATCGTGGATGGTGTTGGGCTACAGCCTGAAAGGCACACTATCCTGAAAAAGCTGAAAGAGTTGTTTTCCATGCGACAGCAAGGGGTTTCTTCGCAGGATTGTGTTGAGTCAAGCCCAGATCAATGTGTACCTGAAGAAACCAAGGTCAATGCAAACCTTTCCTGTGACCCATTAGATGTCACTGTGGAAGACAAAACCTCTTTTCAGGAACACCATGGAGAATTTGATGAGGTGATTTATGTTATTCATTCTGTTTGTCTTTTTTTATCGACACGTCATAGACTCCTTACATTTTCTTTTTCATGGAACTGTAGCCCCCTTACATTTTTTTTACTTTCATCTGTAGCTTCGACAAATCATTGCTGATTTATCCAAGAGGGCTGAAGCATTGGAGAAAAAGCAGGTTTGTCTGTTATTGCTTGAACAATGGAAATGGAAAATTCGTTGGTGTTTTTTTTGTTTATTAGAAGTGGAAAATTAATGAGACGGAAGAAATAAAATGTTGCTTTCCCTATTCTGCAGTTTTATTCATTGGGCAATATTTACTTTTTCTAATCATGTCGAGAGTTGATATGATTAGTTCAAGCATACCAGTTTCTTTCACCAAGAATCACTAATGCTTTCTCTTGTATTTGTATGAGCTATGAACCATTTATCTCATATCTACACTACCTGTTTTTTGCATTTGTATGCTTCCTGTAGTTTTTCAAATCTGCTTGTCTTATGAATTTACGGTGGGAACTTTGTTGCACAACATTTATGGCTATGCAAATGTTTTCTGCACAAGATTTTCTGATATTGTTACATCATCTTCTCAGAAAGGATCAGATCAAGATCTACTTTTTTTGAGGGAAGTTGTTAAAGATTCAGGAAGAAAAGTACAGCAACTGGAATATCTTGTAGATGAGTTACAATTCCGATTTGACTCTTCATTGTCTCTTCCTGGAAGCATGCACAATAATTTAGCCAAGCCATCAATATTTCTGATCGGTGGCTACAATGGTGTGACCTGGTTATCATCTCTTGATTCTTTTTCTCCTGAGAAAGACACAATGGTGGGTCTCGCACCAATGAGTTTTGCCCGCTCATATGCATCTGCTGCTGCATTGGATGGTCACATATTTGCTTTTGGTGGTGGAGGTGGCAAGTCATCATGGTATAACACAGGTATGCCATGGTATCTATGATATGATTTCACTACTTTTGTGTGACCTTTTTATGTTTTGTGGCATGTACTTCTATATGGTTGTTTTCTTTTGATAGTGGAATGCTATAGTTCGAGGAATAACGAGTGGATAGAATGCCCCTCATTGAACCGCAAGAAAGGAAGTCTCGCTGGTATCAGTCTTAATAGCAAAATATATGCTATTGGTGGGGGAGATGGAAATGAAACTTTTTCAGAAGTTGAGATGTTTGATCCATACCTTGGGAAATGGTTATGTGGTCCATCTATGCTGATTTCTGTATGATCTCATCCTCTCTTTGGTTATACTATTTACCTAACTTGATGTCTTCTAGCCCATTACAACTTAGTGCTTGGACCTTGAGTCAGCTATGTTTGTATTCTGATTAACTTGGTGCTCTTAAAGAAATAAGAACAGATGAAGGGAATAGGTTTATTTTTGTGTAGAGATACATAAGATCAGTTATGAATTATGATGCTCTCACTTTTATATATACTTGCAGCAGCATATGGTGTCATCCTCTCTGTATAAAAATTCTGCTTCATATAATAATTCACCTGATCATTGCATCATTATTTGCATAGATTGCCCAGACTTTTGTTTATAATTGAGCTACAATACTGCAGCTATTTACTCTTATATCTTCACAATAATTTCTTACATCAGTTGCAAAGCACCTCAAAGGGTTGAATAGTCTTGTCACCAACATGCTACCTTATTCACAATATATGTTGCAGCGATTTGCTCTTGCCGTGGCTGAATTGAATGGAACAATCTACGCCACTGGTGGGTATGATGGAAGCATGTACTTACAGTAAGGCCTCCTTAGCACTTCTCTTCATGTTGTTACATGATACATAGTCACATAAGACAACTGAACTAAACTTAAGAAACACATTGCGTGCAGATCAGCAGAACGGTATGACCAAAGGGAGGGTGTCTGGGTCCGTCTTCCAAGCATGAACACAAAGAGGGGATGTCATGCCCTTACTGTCCTTGGAGAAAGCCTGTCAGTAACTTCCTCTTATGCTTCTGTCTTTCGGACACAATTGTAAGCTCATCATGGTATTGAATCCTGGCAATGAACTTATCTAGAGGTTTGACTTGTGTTTCAGATATGCAATGGGGGGATACAATGGAGACAAGATGGTTTCTAGCGTTGAGATCTTCGACCCTCGGCTCAACGCCTGGAGGATGGGAGATCCCATGAGCGCCCCAAGAGGGTACGCCGCTGCAGTTACTCTGGATGGAAGCGCGTACTTAATCGGTGGCCTGGAGTCCAATGTGCAGATCCTAGCTACCGTACGTAACTGTTGGCTCTCCTGACAATTCTACATATATAGATGTTTGTGCTCTTTCCTGAAGATGCTCTTCTCTTCTGTCACAGGTTGAAGTTTACAACGCGAGCTCCGGCTGGTCAGTTCTCGGTTTGAGTTCAATCGGGAAGAGGTCCTTTGCATCTGCCGTAGTCATGTAGTTACTGATCACGATGTTAACTAGTGTCGATAACATCAGGTTTAACATAGTCGCTGCGTTGTGCAAGGAGGAGTTAGCGTAAGGTGGGTGGGGCTAGATCACCCTTCCGCTGTGTAATGTGTTGGGATCTTCATCAGGGGAAATTCGCATGGTATGGGAGACTACGGCCCGTATACCTTTGAACCCTCGTAGGAAGTCTTGATAACCCTTGCATGCATTCGCTGTTATATGCGTGCCATGCTGTTGAATTTAGATGTACTACACCAGACAGTGATACCCGAACTCACGGACTTTAATGGAACCGGATAGAATGCTGCCCATGTAGTTTGGTGTTTGTTGCCTACGTTGTGGATTTTACTGTAGTGACTTGTCTAATGCTCCTGTTGAGCGGCAAAATGACCGCACGGACGGTCCGGCCCCGAGGACGGACAGTCCGCGGTCTGGATAGTCTGTACTGCTGTCGTCCGCGCGTGTAGGATCAGTTAGAGTTCTGAGTTTTTTGTGAGATTTGTTACCTAAAATCATGGATTTAGCTCAGGATACGGATTGTAACGGGTCTAGATTTCAGTTTCTTGTGGGATTTGTTATCTAAAATCACGGATTTAGCTCAGGATACGGATTGTAACGGGTCTAGATTTCCCCTTTCTATATATATGGAGGACTATGACCGATTAATCATCAACAATTGAATCAATAATCAGTTTACATCTCATTTTTACCCTAGGCATTAGGAGTAGTTCTAGTTTAGCTCTAGATTAGCCTTTCACTACCCCAAATTCTTTGCTTCTCTTCGGTTCTACGTCGATTAGAGGTGTCTAGGGTGGCCTGTCGACCCTAGACAAGGCCTAGGACCTCTCCTCCCCGACGGGGTCCCTCCTAGGAGCGAGATACAGGCGTTGTCGGTGAACTCCACCGCCCCTACGTAAGCGCGGACCGTTCGGTCTACAGACGTGGACCGTCCGGGCCATCAGGCAGGAAACCAGCCTCAGCGCCAGGTCGCGGACCGTCCGTCCCCTGGCCGTAGACCGTTCGGCGTCCGCGCCTCCGCAGAGAGCACCGTCGCCGGTTCTCAACACAGTGATTGGCGCCCGGATCGGCGCTAACACACTTTTTGATGACTCCGTTGGGGACACATATAAACCTATCACATCGACCCTCAATGATCGATTAAAGGGATAACTCTGACGTCTCTCCAGCAATATCATCGAGCCGACTTGGGAAACCTTGCCGACTGAAGAACAACTTCAATTCAAGGAGCACAAGGAGCAGCTGATCCAGAAAGCAAAGGCAAAGTTCCTAGCCAACTTCAAGGTGGATAGGAACAACAAGGACGTTCGACAATGGGCGACTGATCTGGCTTCGCTCGGACCCACTGTAGCTACCCCTAAGGCAAGCGACACAAACGAACTCCAGTCTCTTAAAAATTATATAGATGAGCAGCGAGACCAAATGCAAAATGATCAATATGTGAAGCTTTATAGAAATTTCTATCAAATATGTAGATATAGTCGATCAAACACTACTGTCGGCGTTTCGAGACCGGGGGGTCCCTAAGCCGACGAGTGAGTGTGCCGCGTGCCCCAGCCCAGATGGGTCGAGCGCGTGGGCGAGCGTGAAGGGGGGAAAGCGAGGTGGCCTGAGACGAGTCGTGAGGGAGGTGGGAATCCCGCGGCCTTCGTGTTCGTCCCGCGCCCAGGTTGGGTGCGCTTGCAGTAGGGGGTTACAAGCGTCCACGCGGGTGAGGGAAGCGAGCGGCCCCAAGAGAGCGCCTGCCCCGTCCTCGTCCCCGCGCGGCCAACATTCTCTAAGAAGGCCCTGGTCCTTCCTTTTATAGGCGTAAGGAGAGGATCCAGGTGTACAATGGGGGTGTAGCAAAGTGCTACGTGTCTAGCGGGGGTGAGCTAGCGCCCTAAGTACATGCCAATGTGGCAGCCGGAGAGATCTTGTCACACCCGGCTTTAAGGAACAAAGCCAGGTGCATCTCATACATGCGCCAAGGAGACAACATATATAATAACAGAGTGTATAGAGATAAATGTCATAAAACATCAGAGTATTTATTACATAGCGGAAGACTTATTACAAAATAAAATAATAAAGACAAAACGAACTAAGGATCGTCGGCGCCAATGTCGACTGGGAAATGCCACCTAGATCAGATCGAACTCCTCAGTGTTAGGCGGCTCCTCCTGAACCACCTGATCTTCTCCTGTGGGGGGGTGTGAGACAGCAAGGGTGAGCTCACACATGATCATAGCTCAACAAGTTGTGGGGAACCAGTGGACATAAACTCACAAAGGTGTGAGTTCATGTGATGTGTAAGGCTAATCAATGATAGGGGTTAAAGCTAAGCATTGCTTTTAAGTAGTTGGTCAAAATTTTATTAGCAATTACTAAGTGTAAGTAAATACCAAACCATAAATAAAGTAATAGAACAAAATTAATAATAAACCCATGCAATGCGAATGACAAATTGAATTTAAGTTCCATAATTTAAACACCAGAGAGTCCTGAGCTGCTCATGACCGTGAGCTCGGCTAGTATACCAGTTTTACACTCTGCAGAGGTTGTACCCTTTACCCACAAGTCATGTTACCCATCTGCCAAGGGATCGCGACTTCCCATACACCTCTACCTAGGAAGCATGGCAGGGCAACACTATGAGGCCTTTACAAAGTTCCACTAGCTTCCAAAAACCCGCTACAGTTTATAGGAAGTTCCAATGCAGGGTTCCTGGCTGACTGCCATCGCAGCAAAATCAACCAGGGACCTCCCTACACTGACCACTCCCCTACTGCCCTTGCCCCTTTCGGGTAAGGTAGTCTTCCACTAGCTTTCCTAATTAGTCAGCCAAGGGCGTCCCATTAAACCCTTGTGGTGGCACGTGTTACTCAAGTTAAGCTCTATGTTCCAATTAACATTAATGATCATAACATGAACATAAATAGAATAACAAAAAGAATTGGAACATAGAGGTAATAAATGATTATCCCAAAACCAGGTAAAGCAATAGCAAACTACCCAATTGAATCAGGGGTAAACAAGGTAATGAGATAAACAAATCTAGGGTGACCTATCGGGTCCCATCAAAATTAACCTATGCATGAATAAGTGATATTAAAGAACATTATTGGGTAAAAAGTGGTCAAGGGCACAACTTGCCTTCAATGAGCTCCTGCTCAGCTACTTCAACCTGCTGCTCACCAGGATCCTCAGCAACGGGCTCTTCTACTCGCCACAATACAAACAAGCACAGGATATAGGGAAAATTAACATTACACCAAGCATGTAAACAAAATACACAGAGATATTCTACATATTAAAATAAAAACCTAGGAACTGGAATCATGATTTTCTGAGTTATAGATTTCAAGTTATGCATTTTCAAAGGTTTTATGTGCTTTAAATAGGATTAAGTGATAAATAAATTTCTTACTGTTTTCATGACATAACAGAGGCTCTAGGTGATAAAGAATAAAATTACAAAAATTTAGAAAGTGGAATGGATTAATTTGGAGCTCATATGCATTTTCTATGAATTATTAAAGTTCTAGCACTTATTTTGTATTAAAAAGTAATTTCTATAATTAAATAACTGAATTTAAAGAACTATGGACTAGGCCTCAATTTCTGCAAAGTATAGGGGTTCTGGTGTAAATATTCTACAGACACAGGGAGACACTCGAGTGGACTGCGGGTTGATTCCACAAAAGTCCGAGGGCTCAAGTGTAAAAATGGTGGGTGAAGAGGTATGAAGCGATCCCGATCGTCCGCTCCAAGGTGTGTGCACTAGATTAAATCCTGGGCTGATCTAATGTAAAACCGCGTGGGCCCTTGGATTAGGATCCAACAGTCACAATTTTAAAGGGGCAAATCACCCAGTAGCCATCCGATCGGGAATCAATGGCTAACGTGGATTCCGACCGAAGCGGTATGTGCCATCTAATCTGAGCCGTTCGTGTCCTGATTAACGGCCACCGATTCGTCCCTTCCCTCCGACAAGACCAAGCACGGCGGCGGTCGACTCCACGGCCGCGCTCCCCACCGGAGGTGGTCACCGGCGATTCCCAGCCCCAAATCTATCTCCTGACTAGTGCTGCATGTGTGGGCAATCCATGTGAATTAAGTGGGGTGCTCCATACCACGAATCGACGCTGGGTCGGCAACGGCCACGGTGAGACACGAGCTCGGCGGAGAACTCCACTCCGGTGAGGGATTCCGGGTCACCCAGTGGTTCGATTCCTCCGCGACGGTAGTAGACAGCTCCCCGGAGGCGCGGCGAAGCTCCACACACAGGCGTACTATACCCAGCGCGGCAACAAAGCAGATCAGGTCTCGGCGGCGGCACTCTCTCTCTCTCTCGGCGCGCACGGTACCGGTGGTGGCGGTGGCGCGTTTCTGGGCAGGGATGAGGTAGGAGAGGTGCGGCGCGTAGAACATATACCCCGGTCTAGGTCGTGGACCCGGGGGTGAGGCCGTTCCGAGGTTGCAGCGCTCGCGAGCTGCGGTCCCGGCCGGTGCGGGCGGTTTGTTGGGGAAGGATCCGACATGGGGGCCCCATCTGTCAACGGCTCGAGTGGAGAAGGGGAAAGGAGAGCTGACGTGTGGGTCCGGCGAAGCAGAGAGTTCATCCAGCGCGCGCGCGAAGAGCGGCTGACGTGCGGGCCCCGCGCGGCAGAGGGTGGGAGCGCGCGGTGGAGAAGTGGGCCGTGCAGAAGGAATCAGAAGCTGGGCCGAAATGAAGCCTGAGGCCCAGTTGGCTTCTTTTCTCTTTTTCTTTTGTTTTTCTCTCTTAAATTTAGATTTTCCTTTCCCTTTTGAATTTCAAATTCAACTTTGAACTTAAGTTATAGGTTTGCACTTGTATAAAATGTTTCAAATTAAATTTTTGGGGATGAAGGAAATATTTTTATGTATATATTTATTTCCTATGTTTTAGGTGGTATTTCTTTTCTTTCTCCATCTCTAAATCCTAGATTTTATTTTATATCCTAAATTCCACTTTGGGACTTTAATGTTTTCTTGTCTCATTATTTCCATGAGTGAATGCACAAACATATAAACACCAGCATGATGCACAATTTAATGGTATATCCTTTTATTAATTATTTACTTATTTTTTTTTGAATATGGTGTTCACAAGTGATGATACATGAAGATCAAACTCACATAAAGAGAAATTGTTTTCTCTATTGGTATATTTTCCTAGCAATTTACAAATGGGTGTTACAAATCCTACCCCCCTTAAAAATAATCTCGTCCTCGAGATTAAGAAGATCTAGGGAAAAGGTGGGGAAAATCTATACGAAGCTCTTCTTCTCTTTCCCAAGTTGCTTCATCTTCACCGTGGTGACTCCATTGGACTTTGCACATCTTTACCACCTTATTTCTCGTGACTCGAGTCAAAGTATCCAAAATCTTGATCGGGTACTCCGTATAAGTCAAATCACCTTGAACACTAAGCTCTTCCATTGGTAACTGTTCCTCGGGAACACGGAGACACTTCTTAAGTTGAGACACGTGGAACACATTATGCACATCTGATAGACTAGCAGGTAACTCAAGTTGGTATGCCATCTCTCCAACTCTCCTAAAGATCAAGAATGGTCCAATATAGCGAGGGGACAATTTGCCCTTAACTTTAAATCTTCTCATTCCACAAAGTGGTGACACCTTGAGGTACACATAATCTCCTTCTTCAAATTCCAGTGGTCTTCTTCTATTATCAGCATAACTCTTTTGCCTGGTTTGAGCCACTCTCAAATTCTCTCGAATTATACGGACTTGTTCTTCTGCTTGTTGAATCAATTCAGGCCCAAAGAACTGTCTTTCTCCAGTCTGATCCCAATACAAAGGAGTCCTGCACTTCCTCCCATATAAAGCTTCAAAAGGTGACATCTTCAGACTGGCCTGATAACTATTATTATATGAGAACTCAGCATAAGGTAGACTTTTATCCCAACTTCCTCCATGCTGAAGGGCACATGCTCTCAACATATCTTCCAATACTTGATTAGTCCTTTCAGTCTGTCCATCGGTCTGAGGGTGATAAGCCGTACTAAAATTCAACTTTGTACTCATATTCTCATGAAAGCTTCTCCAAAATCTTGAGGTAAACTGTGAACCTCGATCAGACACGATCTTCTTCGGTACTCCATGTAAACACACAATCCGAGCCATATATAACTCTGCTAGCTGAGAACCTTTATAAGTAGTCTTGACAGGAATAAAGTGAGCCACTTTAGTCAATCTATCCATAATCACCCATATAGCATCATATCCTTTCTGGGTGTGAGGCAATCCGGTAATAAAATCCATACCAATCTCTTCCCATTTCCACTCGGGTATCTTCAGTGGATGCAGTAGTCCAGCTGGCCTCTGATGTTCAGCCTTAACTCTTTGACATACATCGCACATAGCCACATGTGCAGCTACATCTCTTTTCAATCCATACCACCAATACTTCCGCTTCAAATCCTGATACATCTTAGTACTACCAGGATGAATAGAATAATCCGAATCATGAGCCTCCTTCAATATAGTCTCTCGAAGGCTTTTAATATCAGGAACACACATCCTGTCCTTGAACCATATAGTGCCTTGCTCATCTTCCGTAAATTCCGGAACTCGACCTTCAGTAATCAGATCCTTAATCTCTTTTATTTTAGCATCACCAATTTGTCCTTTGCGGATCTCTTGCTCCAAAGTAGGTTCCACATCAATAGTAACTCCCTCAGTATGAGCAACTATCCCCAGGTTAAGTCTCCTAAAATCCTCAACAATCTCATCGGGTAGCTGGGCAACAATAGCTGAATGAACATGCTCCTTTCTACTCAAGGCATCTGCAACCAAATTTGCCTTGCCCGGGTGATAGTGAATCTCCAAATCATAATCCTTAATAAGCTCCAACCAACGGCGTTGCCTAAGGTTGAGATCCTTTTGAGTGAATATATACTTCAGACTCTTATGATCCGTATACACTTGACACTTGGTCCCCATGATATAATGTCTCCAAATCTTAAGCGCATGCACAACGGCTGCTAGTTCTAAGTCATGAGTGGGGTAGTTCAATTCATGCTTCCTCAACTGACGAGATGCATAGGCGATCACATGACCTTCTTGCATAAGCACGCATCCCAAGCCTTGGCCACATGCATCGCAATAGATATCAAATCCTTTCTGTAGGTCTGGCATAACCAATACTGGTGGCGACATCAACCTCTTTTTCAATTGCTCAAAGCTGTCTTGGCACTTCTCGTCCCACTTAAATTCTCTTCCTTTCTCCAAAAGCGAAGTCATAGGTTTGGCAATCTTAGAGAACCCTTCAATAAATCTCTGATAATATCCTGCGAGTCCCAAGAAACTCCGAATCTCAGTAACTGTAGTGGGTACTCTCCACTCCATTATCTCCTTCACTTTAGCAGGATCCACTGCTATTCCTCCATTAGAAATAATATGTCCAAGGAATGGCACCTTGTCAATCCAAAACTCGCACTTGCTGAACTTGGCATATAGCTGGTTATCTCGTAGCTTCTGTAGCACCAATCTCAGATGTTCCTCATGATCGCTATCACTCTGAGAATAAATAAGAATATCGTCGATGAATACCACGACGAATCTGTCCAAATACTCCATAAACACCTTATTCACCAAGTTCATAAAATAAGCTGGTGCATTGGTTAATCCAAACGACATAACAGTGAACTCATATAATCCATATCGAGTCGAGAATGCTGTCTTAGGAATATCCGATGGTCTAATCCTCATCTGATGGTAACCGGATCGGAGATCAATCTTCGAGAATACTCTAGCACCTCTCATTTGATCAAATAAATCTTTAATACGGGGCAACGGATACTTGTTCTTCACTGTAACATCATTAAGAGATCTATAATCCACACACATCCGCTGCGATCCATCCTTCTTCTGTACAAACAAGACCGGTGCTCCCCAAGGTGAGGAACTCGGACGAATGTACCCAGCCTCTTGTAACTCAGTTAACTGCTTCTTAAGTTCCTTCAACTCCTCTACGGACATCCTATATGGCCGTTTAGAAATAGGGGCGGTTCCAGGTAAGAGATCAATAACAAACTCAACTTCTCTATCAGGTGGCATCCCTGGTAACTCCTCTGGAAAGACATCCGGAAAATCTCTAACCACCCGGATGTTGTCACCAACAAACTCCTCAGGTATAAAGAACATTGCACGCATGGGTGAGGAGGTTACTGCAATATTAACTTGAAACCTTTCTCCTTTAGTGGTAGTGAGTTCTACGGTACCCCTACCACATGCTATAACGGCCTTTGCCTTTCTTAGCCATGACATACCAAGGATCAAATCTATACCGCTTGACTCCAATATTATAGCAGTAGCTCCAAATTCTCTACCCATAATGGTTAATGTCAATCTACGTGTCATTTGATTCGCCTCAACAGGCCCTTTAGGTGTAATTACTATCATGGGTTTTCTCATATTTAGCAGTGGTATTTCATTTGTGTTGGCATATCTAGCAGACATGAATGAATGTGTAGCACCAGAATCAAATAATATGGTTGCAGGAATTGCATTAACATAAAACATACCAATTACGAGGTCCCCTCCATCCGGAGTAGCATCAACGCTGACTTGATTAACCTTGGCAATAGAATATCCCTTGCCAGAACTTGGAGTTTGCTGCCTGTTCTGAACTGGAGTAGTAGCCATCCTCTGTGGGCAGACATTTGCATAATGACCAGTCTTCCCACACTTGAAACATGTGGTGCCCGGACTCTGTCCTGCAAACTTCGTCGGAGTGCCAGTAGGGGTAGCCTGCCGAGGAGGTGGAGTCCTCAGTGGTGATTGCTGAACTGGGCGTGGTCCTCTGGGTCGAGTCGGTGTACCCTGTGGTGAACTGTAGCGAGGACGAACACTGCTGCTTCCTTGTCCTTGAGATATTGCCTTTCTCTTCAAATCACCCAGCTGAACACGCTTGTGTTCAATAGCAAGAGCCTTATCCAACAGTCTCTGAAATGATGGAAATGTGTGTGCCACTAGAGCATACTGCAGTGGTCCATTAAGTCCTTCAATGAAATGCTCCTGCTTCCTCTCGTCCTCAGCAACTTCTTCAGGGGCATATCTGGATAACTGAATAAACTTGTCGCGGTACTCGCTGACTGACATACTTCCTTGCTTCAGCGACAGAAATTCCTTCTTCTTGATCTTTATCATACCAGCGGGAATATGGTAGTTCCTGAATTGTGTACTGAACTCTGCCCAAGTGATAGTATCAGCAGCATCGTGAGCAGCAGTATAAGAATCCCACCAGTCAGCAGCAGGACCTGTCAGACGTCCAGAAGCATAAAGAACTTTCTCCCGGTCCGTGCACTGTGCGATATTCAGCATCTTCTCAACGGACTTCAGCCAATCATCCGCGTCCAGTGGATCAGGTGAGCTTGCAAATGTAGGTGGCTTATGACTCATGAACTCTTTATGCTTGTCTCGGGGTGGAACTAGTGGTGGTGGTGGAGGCAGTGGCACTTGTTGCTGCTGTTGTTGCTGTTGAAGTTGTTGTTGCAGCTGCTGTTGTTGTGCCCTCCTTTCTTGGCGTATCTCATCTCGCTCCTGGCGCAACTCCTGTCGTATATCTTCTCTTTCCTGACGCATCTCCTGGCGTTCTTGTTGCATCTGGGCATGCATATCAGCCATGGTGTCCGCCATTTGCTGCATCACCGCCATCTGAGCAGCAACCAGTGGGTCAACTCCGCCTGGTAGAGGATTGGGAGGATTCATCTCCGCAGGTTGTGGCTGGGGTTGTCTATGTATCCACCGAGTGTGTCGATTAGGAGGCAAATCAATTCCACCACCCCGCCTGGTATTGACCATCTGAGTTAGATACATATGGTAAGAAAATAGTAGACAAGACAGGTATTTACAAATCAGGTTACTTTGGGGAATTTTATTAGCTAAGCAGATTAATATCTTACCTATCCTAGCTAATTCAATACCTTATGGTGGTACATACTAAGATGTCCATAATTCAATCAATCAAAGAAGCAAATCAGGCATTTAGCATCAGCACAATCAAACAACATTTTAAATAGAGAAAATAGTTTTAATTTTGTCTTAGGTTCCCTATCTCTTAGAAAGATCATAGTCATAGGGTTCCAAGGTGTAAAATCCATCTTGTCTTAGAGTAGAAAAGATAAGAATGATCAGAGTAGAATAGCAAAAAGGTGAGACGAGGTCAAGATGAGATGAGTATAGAATGAGTCAGAGTAAGGTAAGTAGGAAAGGGTTTGTCCATCTCTATCTAGGTCTCGTCCTACAGTCAACATTTCCTCTGATACCACTTCTGTCACACCCGGCTTTAAGGAACAAAGCCAGGTGCATCTCATACATGCGCCAAGGAGACAACATATATAATAACAGAGTGTATAGAGATAAATGTCATAAAACATCAGAGTATTTATTACATAGCGGAAGACTTATTACAAAATAAAATAATAAAGATAAAACGAACTAAGGATCGTCGGCACCAATGTTGACTGGGAAACGCCACCTAGATCAGATCGAACTCCTCAGTGTTAGGCGGCTCCTCCTGAACCACCTGATCTTCTCCTGTGGGGGGGTGTGAGACATCAAGGGTGAGCTCACACATGATCATAGCTCAACAAGTTGTGGGGAACCAGTGGACATAAACTCACAAAGGTGTGAGTTCATGTGATGTGTAAGGCTAATCAATGATAGGGGCTAAAGCTAAGCATTGCTTTTAAGTAGTTGGTCAAAATTTTATTAGCAATTACTAAGTGTAAGTAAATACCAAACCATAAATAAAGTAATAGAACACAATTAATAATAAACCCATGCAATGCGAATGACAAATTGAATTTAAGTTCCATAATTTAAAAATCAGAGAGTCCTGAGCTGCTCATGACCGTGAGCTCGGCTAGTATACCAGTTTTACACTCTGCAGAGGTTGTACCCTTTACCCACAAGTCATGTTACCCATCTGCCAAGGGATCGCGACTTCCCATACACCTCTACCTAGGAAGCGTGGCAGGGCAACACTATGAGGCCTTTACAAAGTTCCACTAGCTTCCGAAAACCCGCTACAGTTTATAGGAAGTTCCAATGCAGGGTTCCTGGCTGACTGCCATCGCAGCAAAATCAACCAGGGACCTCCCTACACTGACCACTCCCCTACTGCCCTTGCCCCTTTCGGGTAAGGTAGTCTTCCACTAGCTTTCCTAATTAGTCAGCCAAGGGCGTCCCATTAAACCCTTGTGGTGGCACGTGTTACTCAAGTTAAGCTCTATGTTCCAATTAACATTAATGATCATAACATGAACATAAATAGAATAACAAAAAGAATTGGAACATAGAGGTAATAAATGATTATCCCAAAACCAGGTAAAGCAATAGCAAACTACCCAATTGAATCAGGGGTAAACAAGGTAATGAGATAAACAAATCTAGGGTGACCTATCGGGTCCCATCAAAATTAACCTATGCATGAATAAGTGATATTAAAGAACATTATTGGGTAAAAAGTGGTCAAGGGCACAACTTGCCTTCAATGAGCTCCTGCTCAGCTACTTCAACCTGCTGCTCACCAGGATCCTCAACAACGGGCTCTTCTACTCGCCACAATACAAACAAGCACATGATATAGGGAAAATTAACATTACACCAAGCATGTAAACAAAATACACAGAGATATTCTACATATTAAAATAAAAACCTAGGAACTGGAATCATAATTTTCTGAGTTATAGATTTCAAGTTATGCATTTTCAAAGGTTTTATGTGCTTTAAATAGGATTAAGTGATAAATAAATTTCTTACTGTTTTCATGACATAACAGAGGCTCTAGGTGATAAAGAATAAAATTACAAAAATTTAGAAAGTGGAATGGATTAATTTGGAGCTCATATGTATTTTCTATGAATTATTAAAGTTCTAGCACTTATTTTGTATTAAAAAGTAATTTCTATAATTAAATAACTGAATTTAAAGAACTATGGACTAGGCCTCAATTTCTGCAAAGTATAGGGGTTCTGGTGTAAATATTCTACAGACACAGGGAGACACTCGAGTGGACTGCGGGTTGATTCCACAAAAGTCCGAGGGCTCAAGTGTAAAAATGGTGGGCGAAGGGGTATGAAGCGATCCCGATCGTCCGCTCCAAGGTGTGTGCACTAGATTAAATCCTGGGCTGATCTAATGTAAAACCGCGTGGGCCCTTGGATTAGGATCCAACGGTCACAATTTTAAAGGGGCAAATCACCCAGTAGCCATCCGATCGGGAATCAATGGCTAACGTGGATTCCGACCGAAGCGGTATGTGCCATCTAATCTGAGCCGTTCGTGTCCTGATTAACGGCCACCGATTCGTCCCTTCCCTCCGACAAGACCAAGCACGGCGGCGGTCGACTCCACGGCCGCGCTCCCCACCGGAGGTGGTCACCGGCGATTTCCAGCCCCAAATCTATCTCCTGACTAGTGCTGCATGTGTGGACAATCCATGTGAATTAAGTGGGGTGCTCCATACCACGAATCGACGCTGGGTCGGCAACGGCCACGGTGAGACACGAGCTCGGCGGAGAACTCCACTCCGGCGAGGGATTCCGGGTCACCCAGTGGTTCGATTCCTCCGCGACGGTAGTAGACAGCTCCCCGGAGGCGCGGCGAAGCTCCACACACAGGCGTACTATACCCAGCGCAGCAACAAAGCAGATCAGGTCTCGGCGGCGGCACTCTCTCTCTCTCTCTCGGCGCGCACGGTACCGGTGGTGGCGGCGGCGCGTTTCTGGGCAGGGATGAGGTAGGAGAGGTGCGGCGCGTAGAACATATACCCCGGTCTAGGTCGTGGACCCGGGGGTGAGGCCGTTCCGAGGTTGCAGCGCTCGCGAGCTGCGGTCCCGGCCGGTGCGGGCGGTTTGTTGGGGAAGGATCCGACATGGGGGCCCCATCTGTCAACGGCTCGAGTGGAGAAGGGGAAAGGAGAGCTGACGTGTGGGTCCGGCGAAGCAGAGAGTTCATCCAGCGCGCGCGCGAAGAGCGGCTGACGTGCGGGCCCCGCGCGGCAGAGGGTGGGAGCGCGCGGTGGAGAAGTGGGCCGTGCAGAAGGAATCAGAAGCTGGGCCGAAATGAAGCCTGAGGCCCAGTTGGCTTCTTTTCTCTTTTTCTTTTGTTTTTCTCTCTTAAATTTAGATTTTCCTTTCCCTTTTGAATTTCAAATTCAACTTTGAACTTAAGTTATAGGTTTGCACTTGTATAAAATGTTTCAAATTAAATTTTTGGGGATGAAGGAAATATTTTTATGTATATATTTATTTCCTATGTTTTAGGTGGTATTTCTTTTCTTTCTCCATCTCTAAATCCTAGATTTTATTTTATATCCTAAATTCCACTTTGGGACTTTAATGTTTTCTTGTCTCATTATTTCCATGAGTGAATGCACAAACATATAAACACCAGCATGATGCACAATTTAATGGTATATCCTTTTATTAATTATTTACTTATTTTTTTTTTGAATATGGTGTTCACAAGTGATGATACATGAAGATCAAACTCACATAAAGAGAAATTGTTTTCTCTATTGGTATATTTTCCTAGCAATTTACAAATGGGTGTTACAGATCTTGGCACCCAGCTGGTGTGGTGTCGTGGCTGTCGGAGGAGCAACGGAGCCTGGCGGAGGGACAGCTGTCGGAGCGGTTGGGTCCTTGCTGACATCCCCCTGCTTCCGTAAGGGAGCTGAGAGCCGCCGTCGTCACGGGTCTAGCGGGGCGCCATCATTGCCTATCTGGCGGAGCTAGCCAGATGGGACGCCGGTCTTGTTCTCTGCGGCCCGAGTCGGCTCGGGGTAGGGTGATGATGGCGCTTCCTATTGACGTGGCGGACTTGTGCCCTAGGTCGGGCGACGTGGAGGCTCCTCCGAAGCCGAGGTCGAGTCTGTCTTCCATGGCCGAGGCCGAGCCGAGCTCCTGGGTCGGGCGAGGCGGAGGTCGTTCGGCGGAGGCCAGGGCGGAGTCCGACCCCTGGGGTCGGGCGAAGCGGAGTTCGTCGTCTTCTGGGGCCTAGCCCGAGTCCGAGCCCTGGGTCGGGCGGAGCGAAGTTCGCCGTCTTCCGGGGCCTTAGCCCGAGTCCGAGCCCTGGGTCGGGCGGAGCGGAGTTCGCCGTCTTCCGGGGCCTTAGCCCAAGTCCGAGCCCTGGGTCGGGCGGAGCGGAGTTCGCCGTCTTCCGGGGCCTTAGCCCGAGTCCGAGCCCTGGGTCGGGCGGAGCGGAGTTCGCCGTCTTCCGGGGCCTTAGCCCGAGTCCGAGCCCTGGGTCGGGCGGAGCTTCCTATGGCGCCTTTGGCAAGGCCTGACTGCCTGTCAGTCTCACTCTGTCAAGTGGCACTTTGCGTTAAATGCTCCTGCGACTCGGTCGGTCGGCGCGGCGATTTAGTCAGGGTTGCTTCTTAGCGAAGGCAAGGCCTCGGGCGAGCCGGAGATGTGTTCGCCGTAAAAAGGGGGCCTCGGGCGAGACGGAAACACCTCGGGGTCGGCTGCCCTTGCCCGAGGCTAGGCTCGAGCGAGGCGTGATCGAGTCGCTCGTATGGAATGATCCCTGACTTAATCGCACCCATCAGGCCTCTGCAGCTTTACGCTGATGGGGGTTACCAGCTGAGAATTAGGCGTCTTGAGGGTACCCCTAATTATGGTCCCCGACAGTAGCCCCCGAGCCTCGAAGGGAGTGTTAGCACTCGCTTGGAGGCTTTCGTCGCACTTTTTTGCAAGGGGACCAGCCTTTCTCGATTGCATTTTGTTCCGGTGGGTGCGCGCGAGCGCACCCGCCGGGTGTAGCCCCCGAGGCCTCGGAGGAGTGGTTTCACTCCTTCGAGGTCTTAATGCCTTGCGTAATGCTTCGGCTGGTCTGGTGGTTCCCTCATGCGAACTGGCCGTAGCCCGGGTGCACGGTCGGGGCCCAAGTTCTCGGGCTGGTATGTTGACGCTGTCAACGGTTTGGCCGGAGCCGGGTTTGCGAGAGCAGCCCCCGAGCCTCCGCACAGGGCGAGAGGGCGATCAGGGACAGACTCGGCTTTTTTACATACGCCCCTACGTCGCCTTTCCGCAAGGAGGAGGGGGGGAGAGCGCCATGTTACCCTCGATGGGCACCGAACATGGTGTCTCCGGTGAGCTGCAAGCGGGTAATCCGAGTGGACGTCCGTGCCCCGTTCGTTGGGGGTCGGCTAGGGGCCCAGAGGCACGCCCAAAAGTACCTGCGGGTGATCTGCCGGACCCGGTCCCCTGGCGACGGGGTTCGAGGGCTCGATGCCTCCCTCCGATGGGATTCCGTTACAAAATCGCTCCCGCTGGTCTCGGAAATGTCCTAGGGTACCTCGGGAGCGTAGCCCGAGCCTTGGTTATGTATCGAACGTACCCCTGGTCATCCCTCGCTTGGTGTCTGAGGCGACTGTGAACCCTTTGGGGGCCAGCCTTCGAACCCCTGATCAGTAATGGGCGCGGAGCCCGAGTAGCCTGAGGCGGCCGTGGAACCCTTCGGGGGGCCGGCCTTCGAACCTCTGACCAGTAGTGGGTGTAGGGCCCACGCGATCTGAGGCGGCTGTTGAACCCTCCGGGGGGGCAGCCTTCGAACCCCTGATCAGTAAGGAGGCTCGGAGCCTAGTTCCTTCACGGGGAAGGATCCCTTTCGGGGTATCCCCCTTTCCCGGTCCCTGTCGCAAGAGATAGAGAAAGAGGAAAAAAGGAAAAAGGATACGAAACCGAACGACGCGGCGTACGTTTTTTGGCGCGGTTGTTTCGGCGAAGGCGAAGCATCGCCCGCTGCTCCTGCCAGAAGCGCCGCCTGTCCAGCCGCGGAGTTAATGCGACGGGGCGAGTAGTTGGCGGGGCTGCCGTTGCGCGTGCGTGAGCCGTTCGAGGAACGGATCACGGGCGCGTTGTCTTCACGCCGTGAGAGGGGGTTCTCTCGCTGCCTCCGGATGGGACGTGAGCTTGGCTGACGACGTGACCGCTGCTCCCGCGCGCCTGCCACCGTCATTACCGCCGGCCCACCTTTGGCCGCGTTGGCCGCCGCGCCAGGCTGGCGCAGCTGGGTCGCGCGCGGGGTCGCCTCGAGTCGCGGTATTGGTTCCACAATCGAGGAGGCGCGGTGGTGGCGCAAGTGGTACAGTTGCTTGCATGCAGCATCCGGCGCGCCGGTCGCGCGACGCGTGGGCCTGGGCCTCCATGCTGGCGTGTCGGGAGTCGGAGAAGCGCGTCCACTTGGCGCGGTTGCATGCCGCCTGCATGGCTGCCCGCCCCTTTCGCCCGTTGGTCTGGGCAAAAGTAGAGGGTCACTTGTAACCGCTGGGTGGTTGCGTGCACCACGCGTGGCGGTTTGGCTTCTTCTGCTCGGAGCCGGTCTGCATGACATGCGGGACCCAGCCCCCGCGCCGCAGGGGAGGGCCTTGGAGCGTGTTGGAGAAGACTCAGCCCGTGACGGTTGGGGGCGCAAGCAGGGAGAGTCGCCTTTAAAAGGAGGGCGACCCCTTTCGTAAGGCGACCATGTCTTCTTCCTCCCTTATACACCGTGTCTTTCCACCTTCCAGACCCCCGGATGGGGGAAACCGCCGTCTTTTCGCCCCATCGTTGGAGGAACGCAATTCCGTGGGAGTTGGTACCTTTCAGCCATCGTTCGGCTTCAAGGATTTTCATCACACAGCCCGGTTGCTCCCCTCCGCTGGTGATCACCCAAGACGGTGACCTCCAGCTCCTGGATGGGGAGAGGCAAACCGGGCTGTGGTCTCGGCCCCGCCCTCAGTGTTGAGGGTGTTCGTCATCCTCGCCGGGGCGGGGAGCGAGGCGAGCCGGGGCTCCACCTCCTGCGCGGGTCGGCGGACCACCTCTTCTTCCAGCTTCTGGTGGTGGCAATCGCCCTTTAGCCCTACGGCGGAGACGTCCTCCAGCCATGCCGGGGAAGGCGAACTGTTGCTGCCCAGCTAGGATGCAACATTCCGTCCTCTTCCTCGCATTCGCGGCGAGGACGGCTGCGAGGATCTGCCGGGACGCTTGGGGGCGACCCGCGTTTTGCTGGTGATTCGCCCAGAGCTTGTCGCTCCACGGGCTTCCCCGGCGTGGAGGTTGTCCATACCCAGGGAGACGGAACCGGAGTCCCGTTTGTGACGGCACTTCGAATGCCAGGGTTTTTTGTTCATTTCGGCTTTCAGGGCCTGAACATGTATGTAACTTCGGCACGGAGCCGTGTTTTTTCCTCATTCTTGAGCACTAAGACTCGTCTGTTGACTATCTGAACCGCTTCACCAAGCATGAGTCGCCCCGTGTCAAGGTGACGAGTGAGGTATCCGTATCCCGGAGGCGTAGGAGTCCCTCGGCTCGGTCGGCCTTGCTGTCCGAGGTTCCTCTAGCTTAGTTAAAGAGACCCCTCGGCCGCTCTTCGACGAGCCGAGGCTAGGGGTAGCGATATCAGTATGAACAGAGGCGGAGTTGGCTCGAAAATGAAACTTGGTTGGCCGGAGCCTAGCCGGGTTGTCCGTTGGCAGGATCGACGTCGGAGTTGATCAGCCGAGGCTTCGGACCGGGCTGGCGGCCTCGGAAGATGGTTGGCCGAGGCCCCAGGGGTAACTGGCCGAGCCGCCTGCTCGGGCCGGATTCCCGGAGAAGTCCCTGGCACCGATTGCTCGGGCGTGGTGATGACGTCGTCCTTCGGAGCGGAGACCCTCGGACCGCGTCGCTGTCCGAGGCTAGGTCGGGCCTCACCGAAGGTGCCGTCAATGCCGAGGGTGTTGCTGCCCCCTTCCAGCGTCAAGACCCGAGCCTGCAGGATCAGATTGCCTTGTAGCGTGTGCCTTGTGCGACTGTCGAGGCCAGAACACACACCCTCGCTGCGTTGTAAAGCTGCGTCTCTTTTCCTCTTGTTTCGAGTATCTGGACTTTTTGTCGGTAACAGGGATGTTTGTGCGAGCGAGAGTTGCTTCTCGCGGAAGGTGATGAGTGAGGTATCCGTATCCCGGAGGCGTGGGAGTCCCTCGGCTCGGTCGGCCTTGCCGCTTACGCGTACTTTCACCCGTCCATGAGGCCCTGTCACCGACTCGGTCGAGAAGGCTCAAAGGATCGCTTCAGCAGAAGGGCTTTCGAGCGTAAAGACTTGTTCGATCCGCGGAGTCACTTTATCCGAACGCGAGTTACTTATCGCAGAAGGTGATGAGTGAGGTATCCGTATCCCGGAGGCGTAGGAGTCCCTCGGCTCGATCAGCCTTGGCTGCTTACGTGTACTCCGTCGTTTCCAGGACCCACTTTTCGAAGTAGTCAAAAAGCACGAAAGACATTCTGGTAAAAGAGATTTTTTTTCGAGGAAAATTTTGACGCAGAGGGGGTTTCCCCCCTTTTAGCCCCTGAGGGAGGGTCGGGCTCTGCCGAGGCGAGGCCGACCCTTCCTTGTTGACTAAACTTTGCGTGGGTGCGGGGTATATGAACAACTTGGAAACATCTTAAGGGTAGAAGCGACGTAGCTGTTGGATGTTCCAAGCGTTGCCGTAGACCTCGCCTTGACTGTTGGCCAGCTTGTACGTTCCGGGCTTCAGAACTTTGGCGATGACGAATGGCCCCTCCCAGGGGGGCGTGAGCTTGTGCCTCCCTCGGGCGTTTTGCCGCAGTCGAAGCACCAGGTCGCCCACCTGGAGGTCTCGGGGTCGGACCCCTCGGGCGTGGTAGCGTCGCAGGGACTGCTGATACCGCGCCGAGTGTAGTAAGGCCCTGTCCCGAGCCTCTTCCAGCTGGTCCAGCGAGTCTTCTCGGCTAGCTTGGTTGCTTTGATCGTCGTAGGCCCTCGTCCTCGGGGAGCCGTATTCCAGGTCGGTGGGCAAGACGGCCTCGGCCCCGTAGACCAGGAAGAACGGCGTGAAACCCGTGGCTCGGCTCAGCGTTGTCCTCAGGCTCTAGACCACCGAGGGGAGTTCCTTCATCCATCGCTTGCCGAACTTGTTGAGGTCGTTGTAAATCCGAGGCTTGAGCCCTTGTAGAATCATGCCGTTGGCACGCTCTACTTGCCCATTCGACATGGGATGAGCTACGGCAGCCCAGTCCACCCGGATGTGGTGATCCTCGCAAAAATCCAAGAATTTTCTGCCGGTGAACTGGGTGCCGTTGTCGGTGATGATGGAGTTTGGGACCCCGAAGCGATGGATGATGTTGGTGAAGAACGCCACCGCCTGCTCGGACCTGATGCTGTTCAGGGGTCGGACCTCGATCCACTTGGAGAATTTGTCAACGGCGACCAGCAGGTGCGTGTAGCCCCCGGGCGCCTTCTGCAGAGGGCCGACGAGGTCCAGACCCCACACAGCGAAGGGCCAGGTGATGGGTATCGTCTGCAGAGCCTGAGCGGGCAGGTGGGTCTGCTTCGCATAGAATTGACACCCTTCGCAGGTGCGGACAATTCTAGTGGCGTCAGCCACCGCCGTCAGCCACTAGAAGCCTTGCCGGAAAGCGTTCCCGATGAGGGCTCGAGGCGCTGCATGATGGCCGCAAGCCCCCGAGTGTATCTCTTGCAGGAGTTCCTGACCTTCGGCGATGGAGATGCATCGCTGGAGGATGCCCGAGGGGCTACGGTGGTAGAGCTCCTTCTCATCGCCCAGCAAGACGAACGACTTGGCACGTCGCGCTACCCGCCGAGCCTCGGCTTGGTCGAGGGGTAGCTCTCCTTGGCAGAGATATTGCAGGTACAAGGTCTGCCAATCTCGATCAGGCGTGACCCCGCTCCGCTCCTCCTCGATGCGCAGCGCCTCGCCCTCGGGGGCCGAGGGTACCTCGGGCTGAGCCGAGGACGCCTCGGGCTGAACCGAGGACGCCTCGGGCTGGGCCGAGGGTACCTCGGACTCGGGCGTGTCGTTGATCTTGACGGAGGGTTGGTGCAGATCCCGGGAGAAGACGTCCGGGGGAACCGTCGTTCGCCCCGAGGCTATTTTTGCCAGCTCGTCCGCAGTCTCGTTGTAGCGCCGGGCGATGTGGTTAAGCTCGAGCCCGTAGAACTTGTCTTCCAGGCGCCGAACCTCATCGCAGTAGGCCTCCATCTTCGAGTCGCGGCAGTGGGAGTTCTTCATGACTTGGTCGATGACGAGCTGCGAGTCGCCGCGAGCGTCGAGGCGTCAGACCCCTAGCTCGATGGCGATTCGCAATCCGTTGATCAGAGCTTCGTACTCAGCCACATTGTTGGACGCCGGGAAATGGAGGCGCAGCACGTAGCGTAGGTGTTTCCCGAGGGGCGAGATGAAGAGCAGGCCCGCGCCGGCTCCCGTCTTCATCAGCGACCCGTCGAAAAACATGGTCCAGAGCTCCGGTTGGATCGGAGCCGTCGGCAGCTGGGTGTCGACCCATTCGGCTACGAAGTCCGCCAATACCTGGGACTTGATGGCCTTCCGAGGGGCGAACGAGATTGTCTCGCCCATGATTTCCACTGCCCACTTTCGATCCTGCCCGAGGCCTCTCGGCACTGGATGATCTCCCCCAGGGGGAAGGATGACACCACAGTTACCGGATGAGACTCGAAGTAATGTCGCAATTTTCGCCTCGTCAGGATTACTGCATACAGTAGCTTCTGAACTTGCGGGTAGCGGATCTTGGTTTCGGACAGCACCTCGCTGACGAAGTAAACTGGCCTCTGAACGGGCAATGCATGCCTCTCTTCTTGCCTTTCGACCACAATCGCGGCGCTAACCACCTGAGTGGTCGCGGCGACGTAGACCAAGAGGGCTTCTCCATCAGCTGGGGGTACCAAGATAGGCGCCTTGGTGAGGAGCGTCTTCAGGTTCCCGTGAGCTTCCTCGGCCTCAGGGGTCCAAGTGAAGCACTCGGCCTTCCTTAAGAGGCGGTACAGAGGCAGGCCTCTTTCGTCAAGGCGTGAGATGAAACGGCTCAAGGCCGCGAGACATCCCATGACCCTCTGTACACCTTTTAAGTCCTTGATGGGCCCCATGCTGGTGATGGCTGCGATCTTCTCCGGGTTGGCTTCGATGCCCCGCTCGGAGACGATGAACCCCAGGAGCATGCCTCGGGGCACCCCGAAGACACATTTCTCGGGATTGAGCTTGACGTCCTTTGCCTTGAGACACCGGAATGTCACTTCAAGGTCGGAGAGGAGGTCGGAGGCTTTCCTTGTCTTGACTACGATGTCATCGACGTAGGCCTCGACCGTACGACCGATGTGTTCGCCGAACACATGGTTCATGCACCGCTGGTATGTCGCACCCGCATTCCTCAAACCGAACGGCATGGTGACATAGCAGTACATGCCGAGGGCGTGATGAAAGAAGTCGCGAGCTGGTCGGACTCTTTCATCTTGATTTGATGATACCCTGAGTAGGCATCGAGGAAAGACAGGGTTTCGCACCCAGTAGTGGAATCCACGATTTGATCGATGCGAGGTAGAGGGTAGGGAACCTTCGGACATGCTTTGTTGAGACCAGTGTAGTCTACACACATCCGCCATTTCCCCCCTTTCTTTCTCACAAGCACAGGGTTGGCAAGCCATTCGGGATGGAATACCTCTTTGATGAACCCTGCTGCCATTAGCTTGTGGATCTCCTCGCCTATCACTCTGCGCTTCTCCTCGTCGAATCGGCGCAGAGGCTGCCTGACCGGTCGGGCTCTGGCCCGAATATCCAGCGAGTGCTCGGCGACATCCCTCGGTATGTCGGGCATGTCCGAGGGACTCCACGCAAAGACGTCGGCGTTTGCGCGGAGAAAGTCGACGAGCACTGCTTCCTATTTGGGGTCGAGCCCGGAACCGATCCGGATCTGCTTGGAGGTGTCGCCACTGGGGTCGAGAGGGATGGCCTTAACCGTCTCTGCTGGCTCGAAATTGCCGGCGTGTCGCTTCACGTCTGGCACCTCTCTGGAGAGGTTTTCCAGGTCGGCGATGAGGGCCTCGGACTCGGCGAGGGCCTCGGCGTACTCCATGCACTCCACGTCGCATTCGAACGCGTGTTTGTACGTGGGGCCGACGGTGATGACCCCGTTGGGGCCCGGCATCTTGAGCTTCAGGTAGGTGTAGTTGGGGACGGCCATGAACTTCGCGTAGCATGGCCTCCCCAATACCGCGTGGTAGGTTCCTCGGAACCCGACCACCTCGAACGTCAGAATCTCCCTTCGGAAGTTGGAGGGCGTTCCAAAGCAGACAGGAAGGTCGAGCCGTCCGAGGGGCTGGACGCGCTTCCCGGGAATGATCCCGTGGAAGGGCGCAGCGCCTGCTCGGACGGAGGACAGATCGACGCGCAGGAGCCCGAGGGTCTCGGCGTAGATGATGTTGAGGCAGCTGCCCCCATCCATCAGGACCTTGGTGAGCCTGACGTCGCCGATGATAGGATCGACGACGAGCGGGTATTTCCCCGGGCTCGGCACGTGGTCGGGGTGGTCAGCTTGGTCGAAGGTGATGGGCTTGTCGGACTAGTCTAGGTAGGCTGGCGCCGCCACCTTCACCGAGCAGACCTCCCGACGCTCTCGCTTGCGATGCCGAGCCGAGGCATTCGCCGCATGCCCTCCGTAGATCATGAAGCAGTCGCGGACCTCGGGGAACTCTCCTGCTTGGTGATCTTCCTTTTTGTCGTCGTCGCAGGCCCTGCCACCCTCTGCGGGTGGTCCGGCCCTGTGGAAGTGGCGCCGAAGCATGACGCACTCCTCGAGGGTGTGCTTGACGGGCCCCTGATGGTAAGGGCACGGCTCCTTGAGCATCTTGTCGAAGAGGTTAGCACCTCCGGGGGGCTTCCGAGGGTTCTTGTACTCGGCGGCGGCGACAAGGTCTGCGTCGGCGGCGTCGCGTTTCGCTTGCGACTTCTTCTTGCCTTTCTTCTTGGCGCCGCGCGGAGTAGACGCCTCGGGAGCCTCTTCCGTCGAGCGGCCCTGGGGCTGCTTGTCCTTTCGGAAGATGGCCTCGACCGCCTCCTGGCCAGAGGCAAACTTGGTGGCGATGTCCATCAGCTCGCTCGCCCTGGTGGGGGTCTTGCGACCCAACTTGCTCACCAGGTCACGACAAGTGGTGCTGGCAAGGAACGCGCCGATGACATCTGAGTCGGTGATGTTGGGCAGCTCGGTGCGCTGCTTCAAGAATCGCCGGATGTAGTCCCGAAGAGACTCTCCCGGCTGTTGCCGGTAGCTTCGGAGGTCCCAGGAATTCCCGGGGCGCACGTACGTGCCCTGGAAATTGCCGGCGAAGGCTTGGACCAAATCATCCCAGTTGGAGATCTGCCCCGGAGGCAGGTGCTCCAACCAGGCGCGAGCAGTGTCGGAGAGGAACAGGGGGAGGTTGTGGATGATGAGGTTGTCGTCGTCCGTTCCACCCAGTTGGCAGGCCAGGCGGTAGTCTGCGAGCCACAATTCCAGTCTCGTTTCCCCCGAGTACTTTATGATAGTAGTCGGGGGTCGGAAACGGGCCGGAAACGGCGCCCGCCGGATGGCCCGGCTGAAGGCCTGCGGACCGGGTGGTTCGGGCGAGGGACTCCGATCCTCCCCGCTGTCGTAGCGTCCCCCACGCCTGGGGTGGTAGCCTCGGTGCACCCTTTCGTCGAGGCGGGCCCGACGGTCGCGACGATGGTGCTTGCTGTCGAGGTGGCCCGGGGCCGCAGGCGTGGTGTTGCGCGTGCGCCCGGTGTAGACCGAGGCTTCCCGCATGAATCGGGAAGTCGCGGCATGAGGTCCCGAGGGGTACCCCTGCCTTCGGGAGGCAGAGCTCTCGGCCCGCCGGGCCGCAGCGCCCTCCAGGAGATTCTTGAGCTCTCCCTGGATTCGCCGACCCTCGGTGGTTGATGGCTCCGGCATCGCGCGGAGGAGCATCGCTGCGGCTGCCAGGTTCTGACCGACCCCGCTGGATGCGGGTGGCGGCCTGTCCCTGACATCGTTGGCGACGCGGTGCTGGAAACCCTGGGGCAGGTGACGTATTTCTCCGACCGGGGGTTGGCCCGCCCATACCTGCCCGACGTCCCGGTGGATCGACTCGAGCGCTCCTGCTCCCTCGTCGAGCCTGGCCTGCGCCCCGCGGACTTGCTCGAGCTGTGGGTCGTGACCCCCCGCTGGAACGGGGACCACAGCTAGCTCCCGCGGGATGTCAGCGTGAGGCACCGGCCTAGGGAGGTCACCGTCCTCCGGCATGCCGAGATGGTTGCCTTCGGAGGGATCCCCTAGCTCGACGTGGAAACATTCGTGGCTTGGGCCGCAGTCCTTGTCGTCAAGGCTGCGGCTGCCGTCGGAACAGTCGGAGAGGCAGTAGTCACATGCGGTCATAAAGTCCCGCATGGCACCGGGGTTGCCAAATCCAGAGAAATCCCAACAGACGCTGGGATCATCATCTTCCTCGGACCCAGAGGGCCCGTAGGTCGAGACGTCCGTCAATCGGTCCCAAGGCGACCGCACACGAAACCCCAGAGGGGTTGCACTCGCCTCAACGTGAGCGCCCGCCAAAGCGAGGTCGCTAGGCGGGTTGAGGCCGAGTCGAAATGACGTAGGATGGGAATCAGTCGGTACCTTTTGGTCGACGAGGAGCGACATAGTCACGTCGGGGACTGGTTGCGTCGTCGTCTTGGGTACGAGGGCGACGTCCTGCAGGCCCTCCGCGAGCGTGCTGGCGTCGTCCACTTGCTCGGGATCGGCGTGTCACGGGGGGACGGCGCTCGCCTTCGTCTCAAACGCGAGGTCGACGCCCGACGCGCCCTCTGTTGGGGCGCTGGGGACGTCGACTCGCTTGACAGCCGACGGAGCGCGACCTCCCGCTCGGCCCTGGTTGCCCCGCCTCCTCCTCCGATGGCGGGGGAGAGGACGGGGCGAGCTCGAATGTTGTTCTTCCACCACGCGGGGAAGACGTCGTCGATTCCGCCGCCGGCGGGCGGGCTGTCGGCCGCCATTGTCGTCGTCGCGCGGCGGTGGAAGGAGTATCATGTCGTAGCTGCCGTCGAGAGACATGAACTCGAGACTCCCGAAACGGAGCACCGTCCCGGGTTGGAGAGGTCGTTGGAGACTGCCCATCTGGAGCTTGACGGGAAGCTGCTCGTCAACACGCAGCAGGCCCCTACCTGGCGCGCCAACTGTCGGCGTTTCGAGACCGGGGGGTCCCTAAGCCGACGAGTGAGTGTGCCGCGTGCCCCAGCCCAGATGGGTCGAGCGCGTGGGCGAGCGCGAAGGGGGGAAAGCGAGGTGGCCTGAGACGAGTCGTGAGGGAGGTGGGAATCCCGCGGCCTTCGTGTTCGTCCCGCGCCCAGGTCGGGTGCGCTTGCAGTAGGGGGTTACAAGCGTCCACGCGGGTGAGGGAAGCGAGCGGCCCCAAGAGAGCGCCTGCCCCGTCCTCGTCCCCGCGCGGCCAACCTTCTCTAAGAAGGCCCTGGTCCTTCCTTTTATAGGCGTAATGAGAGGATCCAGGTGTACAATGGGGGTGTAGCAAAGTGCTACGTGTCTAGCGGGGGTGAGCTAGCGCCCTAAGTACATGCCAATGTGGCAGCCGGAGAGATCTTGGCACCCAGCTGGTGTGGTGTCGTGGCTGTCGGAGGAGCAACGGAGCCTGGCGGAGGGACAGCTGTCGGAGCGGTTGGGTCCTTGCTGACGCCCCCCTGCTTCCGTAAGGGAGCTGAGAGCCGCCGTCGTCACGGGTCTAGCGGGGCGCCATCATTGCCTATCTGGCGGAGCTAGCCAGATGGGACGCCGGTCTTGTTCTCTGCGGCCCGAGTCGGCTCGGGGTAGGGTGATGATGGCGCTTCCTGTTGACGTCACTACACCAAAATCATAAACTTCCTACGGTTTTTTAACTTCCTACAGCTTTTATAACAAACCGTAGAAAATAAATAACTTCCGAGAGACAACTGGTAGCTCTAGAAAATAAACATAACTTCCTACGGTATTTCATAAAAGCTGTCAGAAGTTAAAAAACCGTAGGAAGTTAGCTAGAAAGTTAGGTTTCAGCTGTTGACCAGTCAAACGAAAAGCTAACTTCCTACGACTGTCTCTAGGAAGTTAGCTGCCCAGCTAACTTCCTACGACCTCCTCTAGAAAGTTAGGTTTCAGCTGTTGACCAGTCAAACAAAAAGCTAACTTCCTACGGTCGGCTCTAGGAAGTTAGCCGCCCACCTAACTTCCTACGGCCTCCTCTAGGAAGTTAAATTTCAGCTTTTGACCAGTCAAACGAAAAGCTAACTTCCTAACTCTAGGAAGTTACGTAACTTCCTACGGCTTTACTCTAGTAAGTTATTTTTTATTGTAAACCACGAATCAACCTTATCTTCTCCTCCACGAAACAACCTTATCTTCTCCTCACTTTCCTTTCTCGCTCCCGTTCCTTGCGGCAACCGCCGATCGTGCCCCAGGCCCGCCCGCCGCGCCCCTAGAGTAAAGGCGGAGATGGGGGAGGAGTGGTACTTCTACTGCCTCCGCGACCGCAAGTTCCCGGCGGTCCTGCGCACCAACCACGCCATGGCGGCCGGCTACTAGAAGGCCACCGGCAAGGACCGCGAGGTCCACAGCGGCCGCAGCGGCGCGCTGGTGGGCATGAAGAAGACACTCATCTTCTACCAGGGGGCGCCCCCAGGAGGCAGAAGACGCGCACGGTCATGCACGAGTGCCGCCTCGACGGCACCTACGCCTACCATTTCCTCCCCAGCTCTACGAGGGTTAGTTAGATCATCTTGTGCTCTACCAGCATTTGTTTATGTTACTAGTATATTGATAAACAATGTAGCTGCCCCTTGATCCTCTAGCTCTCTGAATCCTAAACGCACTCTACTAGTTCGTTTATCTCTACACTGTTGCTGTTGCAGCTTGCTACTCATCCCTGAATCCTCCTGAGATGCTGAATTCATTTCTGGAGTACTGTACTTGTGTAGGGCTACATCTGGTTTGCGAATTTTCAACAAAGTACGAGACTACATCTGGTTTGCGTAGTGGGCTAGTGCGTAGTGCTTGTAGGCTTAGCGCTTAAGCATGTGGTTCTCTATTTAATGGGTCCAGTAGTAATGCAAGTGTCGTGGGGGTGCTAGCTAAGCATGAGATGTTGTTAGGTGTTTTGTGTGTATTGATTAATTAGTGAAATGCAAGTGCTAAGTGCACCGGTGTGTGGTGCCAAAAATTCCTTAGTATCTTCTGTGCCTGAGCATTTAGATGAGTAATACAACATTTCGTATATTTTATAAGTATTTGTCTTTGACAATAGATTATTTTAAGCTTGCACAACATTACACAAAGAGTGTAAAATAATTTTGGAAGTCAGATTATATTCATATTAGCCTTGTTGACTCCTTTTGCTTCCTATTTTTAGCACTCTGATGGACTGTGCTTCAATGATGAAAGAAGTCCAGACTCCACATTTCCATACATTATTTCACAATGCCTCTATAAGTGTACTGAAACTGTAATTTTTCTCAGTTAAACTTGGGAATTACCATTCATCTGTGGTCGCTGTTGTAAATAATGATACTTCTGCTCAAGAGGCTGAACAGCACACTATTCGAAGTAGGTCCGGAAAAAAGCTCGAGCTCGACGAGCTGGCTTAGGCTCGCAGCAGCTCGGCTCGACGCTCATAACGAGCCCGAGTCGAGCCTATTTTTGCGTCTCGTGAAAAGAGCGAGCCAGCTCGGCTCGGCTCGGTGCAGCTCACGAGCTGGCTCGTGGCTCGAGCCAACAACAATTTGTTACATAAAATCTTAATTAGCATATAATATTAGTATCGAGTAGACAATAATTTATGTTATTTGAGATTACTATACAAAAATAATCTATTTTCTATATTATATTAGTGATATGTCTATTTTACTAATTTAAAATATGTTATTTAAAATATTTTTAAGATTTTATATTATAATTTAGAGAGCAGATTTACGTTTATGGCTAGGCTCGTTGGCTCGGCGAACCGGCTCGCGAGCCCGGAGCGAGCCGAGCCGAGCCGCTTTTCCGAGCTCGTTAGATGGGCAAGCCGAACCGAGCTCGGCTCGGCTTGTTTCCACCCCTAATTCGAAGTATACTTGATCAGAGCAAGACAACAGCTACATTGGGAAAAGTAAATAATGATAACCTCAGCAGGTTATCATTATTGACCTGCTGTCTGATAGATGCTTCTACTAATGCTGGTGGAAATTGGAGCTCAAGCCAGCAAACTGTTCAGCAGGCCAACCAAGTGGAGGCTCTGCTTGTACGCCACCTACTGCTGGCTGCAGCGTATCATTGACTTGTAGGTGCCTAATTTGTGCCTTCTTCATCTGTTCATATGTATTGTGCCTATTCCATTGCATGTAATATAGACTACATAATACAACCCTTTTCAGGTGATCAATGCCCAGGTGCAACTACTGCATACCCTAGTGTTTCAAACTTCATGCAGGTCCCAACAATGGTATCTACCAGTGATGATTAAGTTGATAAGGCTGCAATGATGACTGCTGAAGTTGCCTTTAATTTTATGAGAAGTACGATATCTGGACAGCCTAGCACACAAGGTAAGTAACTTATTTGAATTAGTGGCGTTCTTATACAAACGTCTTAAAATATGTTTACAAGAATAGCTAGTTCTATGTACGGACTGCACATTACACATAAGAAGAAGAAATGAAAAACTCACACCCTTTCAATACCAATTGCGTGGAGTTGCGTCAGGTAGTGTACATATATACTTCGTCTCACTACTCACCTTGTGTCCTCGATATAGGAAGCAAATTTGATACTGGAGAGGAGGAAAGCACAAATATGGGCATGAACCCAAATCTTGACAGCGATCTTGCTGCTCTCTTAAAAATTCGTGGTATGCTGCTGGGTTCTACACTTGCAGGTAATCCTTATCCCTTGAACGTTGGGTTTTCAGATTACAGTGTTGCCTTGTTCTTATGGGATCTCTGCATTAATTTCTTTGCTAACAATCATTCACACGTCTTAGCACTTGTAGTTGTCCCCACATTTTGGGTTGGTATGCATTCACTTGTCTCCATTATCGTATAAGTCAGCTCTTGCTTCTATTTCATAAATAAAAGAGATGACTTATTCGCTCTTATTAATTGAATTGTCTGATTTGCCTAAATTGGTTTGGAACGTTAGAGCTCTAAGACCATAAAGTCCAGGTTTAGAAAACTGCACTGCACCTATAATTCTATCATTTAATATTATATTCAGTATATGACACTTGATTCTTGATGCATGTGTATGACACTATATGTTAGCATCATGAATCTGAAATGTCTATTCACAGGTACCTCATGCTGCAATCTACGAAGAATTCCAGACCGTAGTGTAGTAGGCCGTGGCTGTCTTGAGATAGATGTCCGAGAACAAGCAGGTTGAAGCATCGCTGGCTGATAGAGAAAGGGCGATTTCTTTCATGATATTATCTATACGTAATTTGCCTGTTGTCTTTTCTCTTCTCACAGACGTCACGTGATTTGCCAGCAACTCATTCACCCGCAACTCCTGGGAGTAATCCGTTTGGAGCCAAGCTCTCCAACAAGTGGCGGTAACATTTTGGTGGCGTACGTCCCTATTTTGTTGGGGCTTATTGCCTGTCCTGGCATCAGCACGACGTAACTAGCTTTTGCCACAAGCTTGGTGTTAGTTTGTGAGGGTGATAGGCCAGTGAAATTGTTCTGTTGCTTAGCATAGTTGGCCCTATGGATACCAATTGATCTATAGACAGTCAGGAACTTGGCTAACTTATTATGACTATGGATGAGACTTTTGTGATGTAATTGATGAGACTATTGATTTAAATATTGTTATATGATTGTGTGTGAGATGTTTTATGTGAAAATATGTTGTGCTATATAGTTGTTGATATATTTGTTATTGTAACACCCACTTTGTAAATTGCTAGGAATAATATCAATAGAGAAACATTTTCTCTTTATGTGAGTTTGATCTTTATACACCATCATATGAGAACACCATGTCCAAGAACAATTAATAAAAGATATGCTACTAAATTGTTGCATCATGCTGGATATTTTATTTGTGTGTGTGCATTTGGTGACAACATAGAAATAAAATGACAATGAGAAGAGGATTTGAGGAAAAAGGAGAAAGAAATAATAGAAATAATAGAAAATATAAAACAAAATTTATAAATACACAAACTCAACCATACTGGTATGATTGAAATTTATCTATAATTTGAGTACAAATTCAAAGTCATACTTGGAATTCAAATTGGGAATTGAAAAATAAAAAGAAAAGAAAACAGAAAAACAGAAAATATAAAAAGAAAAGGAATACTATACCTTGCTGGGCCGACTTCACTCCTTTCAGCCCACTGGAGGAGGTCTCCCGCGCGGCCCAGGTTTTCCATACCGCGCGCCTGCCCGTTTGCGCCGACAGCTGGGCCCCGGGTGCCAGCCTCTCCTTCCGCACCGTGTCTGTTTGCCACTACCACGTGGGGCCACGCCGTCATCGTCCAGCTCCGCGCGAATGTCGCACGATTCAACCACTCCCGCCGTGCTCGCCGTAGGAATCGGCCGCCGTGGCCACGTTCTCGCGCGGACTCACGCACTCCCTGGCTACAAATGTGGCCGTCTCTGTTACCGTGGCAAGACCGCTTCCTGTTCCCTCGACGTCAACTGCGTAGCTCCCAGGGACGAAGCCACCGCACCACCCAAGTCGCCGCCGCGGCGGAAAGCCGTGTTCACCCGAAATTGGCGACCCGAGTGTAGCCGCGGGGTTTTAGTAGGAACCCTTGGATCGAGCTCTGGCCACCCGAACCGGGAGGGAGCTCCCCATCGCCGTGAATTGCTCATCGGCACGCCTCCTCCGCCGTGGTGCCGCACTCCGTCGTGAACCCGCGCGGCCTTCGCTTAACCCTCCGGTGAGACACCCCCTTTGTAGTTGAACTTGATTCAATTTCGTTTTTCTTGCACCACGATGGGAGCGCTGTCGCCGGAACGGGAGAATTTGGCGGTGCGCCGGTGAGTCTCCGCCGTGGAGAGCTCCTGGCGCCGCCTCGGGTTGGCTTGTGAAGGGGGAGGGCTCGGTTGCCGTCCGATCCAATTCGGACGGGGACGATTAGAAGTGAGCGTAACCCTTTTAGTCGTTGGAAATCTCAGCTGTTCATCTAAAAACCAAGGGCTCCCGTCGAATCTGGGTGTGAGTGAGTTTGAACCGTTGATCTATGACCGGACGGGTGGGATTGAGTCGTCGCGTTTATGTGCTGGATTGAGTGTGGACCGTAGGATCAGGATCGATCGGCCCACAATAGAAAATACCCCTTCGCGGGCACTTTTGTTAAAGAACCCCCTGGTAATTAGAGATTCAACCCGCCGTCCTATTTCCACTGTGCGCTGTGTCTCTGTAGTTTTACCCCGAGCCCCCTGCGCTTCGGCTTATTTGGGGCCCAGTCCAGGACTTTATAAAACCAGAGAAAATGATTATTAAATGGATTTTTAATATGAAAATAATTGCTAGAACTTTATAAATTCATACTAACTCCAAATTAATCCATTCCAGTTCCTAAAATTTTGTAATTTTATTCTTTATCACCTAGAGCCTCTGTTTTGGCATAAAAACAGTAAGAAATTTATTTATCACTTAATCTTATTCTAAACACATAAAACCTTTGAAAATGCATAACTTAAAATCTATAACTCAGAAAATTAGGATTCCAGTTCCTAAGTTTTTATTTTAATATGTAGAATATCTCTGTGTATTTTGTTTACATGCTTGGTGTAATGTTAATTTTCCCTATATCCTGTGCTTGTTTGTATTGTGGCGAGTAGAAGAGCCCGTTGCTGGGGATCCTGGTGAGCAGCAGGTTGAAGTAGCTGAGCAGGAGCTCATTGAAGGCAAGTTGTGCCCTTGACCACTTTTTACCCAATAATGTTCTTTAATATCACTTATCCATGCATAGGTTAATTTTGATGGGACCCAATAGGTCACCCTAGATTGTTTATCTCATTACCTTGTTTACCCCTGAATCACTTGGGTAGTTTGCTATTGCTTTATATGGTTTTGGGATAATCATTTATTACCTCTATGTTCCAATTCTTGTTGTTATTCTGTTCATGTTCATGTTGTATCATTAATGTTAATTGGAACATAGAGCTTAACTTGAGAACCACGTGCCACCACAAGGGAGGAATGGGACCCCTTGGCTGACTAATTAGGAAAGCTAGTGGAAGACTACCTTACCCGAAAGGGGCAAGGGCAGTAGGGGAGAGGTCAGTGCAGGGAGGTCCCTGGTTGATTTTGCTGCGATAGCGGTCAGCCAGGAACCCTGTACTGGATCTTCTATAAACTGTAGCGGGTTTTCGGAAGCTAGTGGAACTTTGTAAAGGCCTCGTAGTGTTGCCCTGTCGTGCTTCCTAGGTAGAGGTATATGGGATTCATGACCCCTTGGCAGATGGGTAACATGACTTGTGGGTAAAGGGTACAACCTCTGCAGAGTGTAAAACTGGTATACTAGCCGAGCTCACGGTCATGAGCAGCTCAGGACTCTCTGATGTTTAAATTATGGAACTTAAATTAAATTTTGTCATTTGCATTGCATGGGTTTATTATAAATTGTGTTCTATTACTTTACTTATGGTTTGGTATTTACTTACACTTAGTAACTGCTAATAAAATTTTGACCAACTACTTAAAAGCAATGCTCAGCTTTAACCCCTATCATTGATTAGCCTTACACATCACATGAACTCACACCTTTGTGAGTTTATGACCACTGGTTCCCCACAACTTGTTGAGCTATGATCATGTGTGAGCTCACCCTTGCTGTCTCACACCCCCCCCCCCACAGGAGATGATCAGGTGGTTCAGGAGGAGCCGCCTAACACTGAGGAGTTCGATCTGATCTAGGTGGCGTTTCCCAGTCGACATTGGCGCCGACGATCCTTAGTTCGTTTTATCTTTATTACTTTATTTTGTAATAAGTCTTCCGCTATGTAGTAAATACTCTGATGATTTATGACATTTATCTCTACACACTCTGTTATTATATATGTTGTCTTCTTGGCGCATGTATGAGATGCACCCGGCTTTGTTCCTTAAAACCGGGTGTTACAGAAGTGGTATCAGAGGAAATGTTGACTGTAGGACGAAACCTAGATAGACTGGACAAACCCTTACCTACTTATCTCATTCTGATTCATTCTACACTCACCTTACTCTGATTCTTTCTACACTCATCTTGATCTTGTCTCACCTTCTACTGTTCTACTCTGATCATTCTCACCTTTTCTACTCTAAGACGAGATGGATTTCACACCTTGGAATCCTACCACTATGATCTTTTTAAGATATAGGGGACCTAAGACAAAATTCAAAACTACTTTCTTTAAAAATGTTGTTTGATTGTGCTGATGCTAAATGCCTGATTTGCTTCTTTGATTGATTGAGATATTATATATGGACATTTTAGCATGTACCACTATAAGGTACTGTATTAGCTTTAGTAGGTGACACACTAATCTACTTAGCTAATAAGTCCTCCAAAGTAACATGATTGTAATTACTGCCTTGTCTACTGCTCTTTCTTACCTTATGTATCTAACTCAGATGGTCAATACCAGGAAAGGAAAGATTATCACGCAACAGCAAACAGAAATGAATCCTCCAAATCCCCCACCTGTTGAAACCGAGCAAGTGATCGCAACCCAAAGGCTGGTAATACAGCAATTGACAGACATGATGACCGAAATGCAAAGCCAGATAAGACAAGAACGCGAGGAAATACGTCAGGCCCGTCTGGAGATACAGCAAGAAATAAGGCAATCACGGTTGGAGAGACAACGACAAGAGCAACCACCATCTCCACCACCACCAGCTCCACCAAGCTACATAAACATATATATAAATTACTACTATTTGTAAGATCTACATGTTCCTTTAGTTAGTATTCGGTATGATACCATTTTAGGAGGAATAAAAAGGTCTATTTGACCCCATGAGTTGCTAATAAAATTATGCGTCATGCTGAGATTTTGGTTTGGGCATATGTGTTGGACAATATGAGAAAACCCATGAGAGTAATTACACCTAAAGGGACTGAAGAATCAGTGAATGGAATTACAAGAGGCTAGTTACTTACGTCCGAGTTCCTCACCTTGGAGAGTACCAGTTTTGTTTGTAAAGAAGAAAGATGGATTGCAAGGGATGTGTGTGGATTATAGATCTCTTAATGATGTTACGGTGAAGAACAAGTATCCGTTGCCCCGTATTGAGGATTTATTTGATCAGATGAGGGGTGCAAGAGTATTTTCGAAGATTGATCTCCGATCAGGATACCATCAGATGAGGATTAGACCATCGGATATTCCCAAGACGGCGTTCTCGACTAGATATGGATTATATGAGTTCACAGTTATGTCGTTTGGATTGACTAATGCACCAGCTTATTTTATGAACTTAATGAACAAGGTGTTTATGGAGTATTTGGACAGATTCGTCGTGGTATTCATCGACGATATTCTTATTTATTCTCAGAGTGAAAGTGATCACGAGGAACATCTGAGGATGGTGCTACAGAAGCTACGAGATAATCAACTCTATGCTAAGTTCAGCAAGTGCGAGTTTTGGATTGGCGAAGTGCCATTTCTTGGTCATATTATTTCTAATGGAGGAATAGCAGTGGATCCTGCTAAAGTTAAGGAGATAATGGAGTGGAGAGTACCCACTACAGTTACTGAGATTAGGAGTTTCTTGGGATTAGCAGGATATTATCGAAGATTTATTGAAGGATTTTCTAAGATTGCTAAGCCGATGACTTCGCTTTTGGAGAAAGGAAAAGAATTTAAGTGGGACGAGAAGTGTCAAGACAGCTTTGATCTATTGAAGAAGAGGTTGATGTCGCCACCAGTTTTGGTTATGCCAGACTTACAAAAAGGATTTGATATCTATTGTGATGCATGTGGCCAAGGCTTAGGATGTGTGCTCATGCAAGAAGGACATGTGATTGCCTATGCATCTCGTCAGTTACGCAAACATGAGTTAAACTACCCCACACATGACTTGGAATTGGCAGCCGTTGTGCATGCACTTAAGATTTGGAGACATTATATCATGGGGACCAAGTGCCAAGTATATACGGATCATAAGAGTTTGAAATATATATTCACTCAGAAGGATCTCAACCTTAGGCAACGCCGTTGGTTAGAGCTTATTAAGGATTATGATTTGGAGATTCACTATCACCCGGGCAAGGCAAACTTGGTTGCAGATGCCTTGAGTCGCAAGGAGCATGTTCATTCAGCTGTTGTTGCCCAGCTACCCGATGAGATTGTTGAGGACTTCAGGAGACTTAACCTGGGGATAGTTGCTCATACTGAGGGAGTTACTATTGATGTGGAACCTACTTTGGAGCAAGAGATCCGCAAAGGACAAATTGGTGATGCTAAGATAAAAGAGATTAAGGATCTGATTACTGAAGGTCGAGTTCCGGAGTTCACGGAAGATGAGCAGGGCACTGTATGGTTCAAGGACAGGATGTGTGTTCCTGATATTAAAAGCCTTCGGGAGACTATTTTAAAGGAGGCCCATGATTCAGATTATTCTATTCATCCTGGTAGTACCAAGATGTATCAGGATTTGAAACGGAAGTATTGGTGGTATGGATTGAAAAGAGATGTAGCTGCACATGTAGCTATGTGCGATGTATGTCAAAGAGTTAAGGCTGAACACCAGAGGCCAGCTGGACTGTTGCATCCACTGAAGATACCCGAGTGGAAATGGGAGGAGATTGGTATGGATTTCATTACTGGATTGCCTCGCACCCAGAAAGGATATGATGCTATATGGGTGATTGTGGATAGATTGACTAAAGTGGCTCACTTTATTCCTGTCAAGACTACTTATAAAGGTTCTCAGCTAGCAGAGTTATATATGGCCCGGATTGTGTGTTTACATGGAGTACCGAAGAAGATCGTGTCTGATCGAGGTTCGTAGTTTACCTCAAGATTTTGGAGAAGCTTTCATGAGAATATGAGTACAAAGTTAAATTTTAGTACAGCTTATCACCCTCAGACGGATGGACAGACTGAAAGGACTAATCAAGTATTGGAAGATATGTTGAGAGCATGTGCCCTTCAGCATGGAGGAAGTTGGGATAAGAGTCTGCCTTATGCTGAGTTCTCTTATAATAATAGCTATCAGGCCAGTCTGAAGATGTCACCTTTTGAAGCTTTATATGGGAGGAAGTGCAGGACTCCTCTATATTGGGATCAGACTGGAGAGAGACAGTTCTTTGGGCCCGAATTGATTCAAGAAGCAGAAGAACAAGTCCGAATAATTCGAGAGAATTTGAGAGTGGCTCAAACCAGGCAAAAGAGCTATGCTGATAATAGAAGGAGGCCACTGGAATTTGAAGAAGGAGATTATGTGTATCTCAAGGTGTCACCACTTCGTGGAATGAGGAGATTTAAAGTCAAGGGCAAATTGTCCCCTCGCTATATTGGACCATTCTTGATCTTTAGGAGAGTTGGAGAGATGGCATACCAACTTGAGTTACCGGATAGTCTATCGGATGTGCATAATGTGTTCCACGTATCTCAACTTAAGAAGTGTCTCCGTGTTCCCGAGGAACAGTTACCAATGGAAGAGCTCAGTGTTCAAGGTGATTTGACTTACACGGAATACCCGATCAAGATTTTGGATACATTGACTCGAGTTACGAGAAATAAGGTGATAAAGATGTGTAAAGTACAATGGAGTCACCACGGTGAAGATGAAGCAACTTGGGAAAGAGAAGAAGAGCTTCGCATAGATTTTCCCCACCTTTTCCCTAGATCTTCTTAAATCTCGAGGACGAGATTATTTTTAAGGGGGGTAGGATTTGTAACACCCACTTTGTAAATTGCTAGGAATAATATCAATAGAGAAACATTTTCTCTTTATGTGAGTTTGATCTTTATACACCATCATATGAGAACACCATGTCCAAGAACAATTAATAAAAGATATGCTACTAAATTGTTGCATCATGCTGGATATTTTATTTGTGTGTGTGCATTTGGTGACAACATAGAAATAAAATGACAATGAGAAGAGGATTTGAGGAAAAAGGAGAAAGAAATAATAGAAATAATAGAAAATATAAAACAAAATTTATAAATACACAAACTCAACCATACTGGTATGATTGAAATTTATCTATAATTTGAGTACAAATTCAAAGTCATACTTGGAATTCAAATTGGGAATTGAAAAATGAAAAGAAAAGAAAACAGAAAAACAGAAAATATAAAAAGAAAAGGAATACTATACCTTGCTGGGCCGACTTCACTCCTTTCAGCCCACTGGAGGAGGTCTCCCGCGCGGCCCAGGTTTTCCATACCGCGCGCCTGCCCGTTTGCGCCGACAGCTGGGCCCCGGGTGCCAGCCTCTCCTTCCGCGCCGTGTCTGTTTGCCACTGCCACGTGGGGCCACGCCGTCATCGTCCAGCTCCGCGCGAATGTCGCACGATTCAACCACTCCCGCCGTGCTCGCCGTAGGAATCGGCCGCCGTGGCCACGTTCTCGCGCGGACTCACGCACTCCCTGGCTACAAATGTGGTCGTCTCTGTTACCGTGGCAAGACCGCTTCCTGTTCCCTCGACGTCAACTGCGTAGCTCCCAGGGACGAAGCCACCGCACCACCCAAGTCACCGCCGCGGCGGAAAGCCGTGTTCACCCGAAATTGGCGACCCGAGTGTAGCCGCGGGGTTTTAGTAGGAACCCTTGGATCGAGCTCTGGCCACCCGAACCGGGAGGGAGCTCCCCATCGCCGTGAATTGCTCATCGGCACACCTCCTCCGCCGTGGTGCCGCACTCCGTCGTGAACCCGCGCGGCCTTCGCTTAACCCTCCGGTGAGACACCCCCTTTGTAGTTGAACTTGATTCAATTTCGTTTTTCTTGCACCACGATGGGAGCGCTGTCGCCGGAACGGGAGAATTTGGCGGTGCGCCGGTGAGTCTCCGCCGTGGAGAGCTCCTGGCGCCGCCTCGGGTTGGCTTGTGAAGGGGGAGGGCTCGGTTGCCGTCCGATCCAATTCGGACGGGGACGATTAGAAGTGAGCGTAACCCTTTTAGTCGTTGGAAATCTCAGCTGTTCATCTAAAAACCAAGGGCTCCCGTCGAATCTGGGTGTGAGTGAGTTTGAACCGTTGATCTATGACCGGACGGGTGGGATTGAGTCGTCGCGTTTATGTGCTGGATTGAGTGTGGACCGTAGGATCAGGATCGATCGGCCCACAATAGAAAATACCCCTTCGCGGGCACTTTTGTTAAAGAACCCCCTGGTAATTAGAGATTCAACCCGCCGTCCTATTTCCACTGTGCGCTGTGTCTCTGTAGTTTTACCCCGAGCCCCCTGCGCTTCGGCTTATTTGGGGCCCAGTCCAGGACTTTATAAAACCAGAGAAAATGATTATTAAATGGATTTTTAATATGAAAATAATTGCTAGAACTTTATAAATTCATACTAACTCCAAATTAATCCATTCCAGTTCCTAAAATTTTGTAATTTTATTCTTTATCACCTAGAGCCTCTGTTTTGGCATAAAAACAGTAAGAAATTTATTTATCACTTAATCTTATTCTAAACACATAAAACCTTTGAAAATGCATAACTTAAAATCTATAACTCAGAAAATTAGGATTCCAGTTCCTAAGTTTTTATTTTAATATGTAGAATATCTCTGTGTATTTTGTTTACATGCTTGGTGTAATGTTAATTTTCCCTATATCCTGTGCTTGTTTGTATTGTGGCGAGTAGAAGAGCCCGTTGCTGGGGATCCTGGTGAGCAGCAGGTTGAAGTAGCTGAGCAGGAGCTCATTGAAGGCAAGTTGTGCCCTTGACCACTTTTTACCCAATAATGTTCTTTAATATCACTTATCCATGCATAGGTTAATTTTGATGGGACCCAATAGGTCACCCTAGATTGTTTATCTCATTACCTTGTTTACCCCTGAATCACTTGGGTAGTTTGCTATTGCTTTATATGGTTTTGGGATAATCATTTATTACCTCTATGTTCCAATTCTTGTTGTTATTCTGTTCATGTTCATGTTGTATCATTAATGTTAATTGGAACATAGAGCTTAACTTGAGAACCACGTGCCACCACAAGGGAGGAATGGGACCCCTTGGCTGACTAATTAGGAAAGCTAGTGGAAGACTACCTTACCCGAAAGGGGCAAGGGCAGTAGGGGAGAGGTCAGTGCAGGGAGGTCCCTGGTTGATTTTGCTGCGATGGCGGTCAGCCAGGAACCCTGTACTGGATCTTCCTATAAACTGTAGCGGGTTTTCGGAAGCTAGTGGAACTTTGTAAAGGCCTCGTAGTGTTGCCCTGCCGTGCTTCCTAGGTAGAGGTATATGGGATTCATGACCCCTTGGCAGATGGGTAACATGACTTGTGGGTAAAGGGTACAACCTCTGCAGAGTGTAAAACTGGTATACTAGCCGAGCTCACGGTCATGAGCAGCTCAGGACTCTCTGATGTTTAAATTATGGAACTTAAATTAAATTTTGTCATTTGCATTGCATGAGTTTATTATAAATTGTGTTCTATTACTTTACTTATGGTTTGGTATTTACTTACACTTAGTAACTGCTAATAAAATTTTGACCAACTACTTAAAAGCAATGCTCAGCTTTAACCCCTATCATTGATTAGCCTTACACATCACATGAACTCACACCTTTGTGAGTTTATGACCACTGGTTCCCCACAACTTGTTGAGCTATGATCATGTGTGAGCTCACCCTTGCTGTCTCACACCCCCCCCCCCACAGGAGATGATCAGGTGGTTCAGGAGGAGCCGCCTAACACTGAGGAGTTCGATCTGATCTAGGTGGCGTTTCCCAGTCGACATTGGCGCCGACGATCCTTAGTTCGTTTTATCTTTATTACTTTATTTTGTAATAAGTCTTCCGCTATGTAATAAATACTCTGATGATTTATGACATTTATCTCTACACACTCTGTTATTATATATGTTGTCTTCTTGGCGCATGTATGAGATGCACCCGGCTTTGTTCCTTAAAACCGGGTGTTACAGTTATGTTGTGGAATGTGGTGTAAAATAAAAATAAACAACATTTGTAATGATGGTCAAATTAACTTTCTAGAGGCCAATTGGGCCGTAGGAAGTTAACTTCCTAGGGGCTACAGTCAGCTGTAGGAAGTTAGCCAGCTAACTTCCTAGGGGCTACAGTCAGCCGTAGGAAGTTAGTCAGGTGACGGCGCTGACGGCGTGAAGCTACTAACTTCCGAGAGGCTTCTTTGGCTGTAGGAAGTTAGCTAACTTCCTAGAGGGCTCTAGGAAGTTAAGCTAACTTCCGACAAAAAATTTTCGAGAGCCAAATTTCCGACGGGATGGCTTTACTTCCGAGAGTTTAGCTAACTTCCTAGAGTTTAGGGCTAACTTCCTAGGGTTTAAGCTCTAGGAAGTTCACTATTTTGGTGTAGTGCGTGGCGGACTTGTGCCCTAGGTCGGGCGACGTGGAGGCTCCTCCGAAGCCGAGGTCGAGTCTGTCTTCCATGGCCGAGGCCGAGCCCGAGCTCCTGGGTTGGGCGAGGCGGAGGTCGTTCGGCGGAGGCCAGGGCGGAGTCCGACCCCTGGGGTCGGGCGAAGCGGAGTTCGTCGTCTTCTGGGGCCTAGCCCGAGTCCGAGCCCTGGGTCGGGCAGAGCGAAGTTCGCCGTCTTCCGGGGCCTTAGCCCGAGTCCGAGCCCTGGGTCGGGCGGAGCGGAGTTCGCCGTCTTCCGGGGCCTTAGCCCGAGTCCGAGCCCTGGGTCGGGCGGAGCGGAGTTCGCCGTCTTCCGGGGCCTTAGCCCGAGTCCGAGCCCTGGGTCGGGCGGAGCGGAGTTCGCCGTCTTCCGGGGCCTTAGCCCGAGTCCGAGCCCTGGGTCGGGCGGAGCGGAGTTCGCTGTCTTCCGGGGCCTTAGCCCGAGTCCGAGCCCTGGGTCGGGCGGAGCGGAGTTCGCCGTCTTCCGGGGCCTTAGCCCGAGTCCGAGCCCTGGGTCGGGCAGAGCGGAGTTCGCCGTCTTCCAGGGCCTTAGCCCGAGTCCGAGCCCTGGGTCGGGCGGAGCTTCCTATGGCGCCTTTGGCAAGGCCTGACTGCCTGTCAGTCTCACTCTGTCAAGTGGCACTTTGCGTTAAATGCTCCTGCGACTCGGTCGGTCGGCGCGGCGATTTAGTCAGGGTTGCTTCTTAGCGAAGGCAAGGCCTCGGGCGAGCCGGAGATGTGTTCGCCGTAAAAAGGGGGCCTCGGGCGAGACGGAAACACCTCGGGGTCGGCTGCCCTTGCCCGAGGCTAGGCTCGGGCGAGGCGTGATCGAGTCGCTCGTATGGACTGATCCCTGACTTAATCGCACCCATCAGGCCTCTGCAGCTTTACGCTGATGGGGGTTACCAGCTGAGAATTAGGCGTCTTGAGGGTACCCCTAATTATGGTCCCTGACAACTACCAATAAAAATGGCTTATTTATGTTGATACGTTCACTTACCTCGTGTATCTTAGACGTGAGTTGAGGTAAAGTTATTGAGATAATCCTTGCAAGAATATGTAATCTGTTTGCTAAATCTCTATGTGCATAACTGCATATACTTCTAGAAAAAGTTATTTTGCCATATTAAGACAGTTTTGCAAGGGTCATGGGAGCACATTTCTAAAATTAGCCTTTATAGAAGATTCAATGGAATCTAGAAGATCGAAATCTGTCCTAATGACAATTGTTGTACTTTTTTTCTTTGTTGAGTTTTCTTGAACTTTCTCACATGAGGTTTTTAACGAGGCAACAAAGTGCAAATGCAATTATGCGTCACCATGCGCTCTTTCTCCATATTTTCCCACTGTTTTTTTTGGAGTTTTAATGAGGCATGTGTTAGTCGTGATATTCACCCAAGGGAAAGTGTTAAGAAACCCTAGTAGGATTATGTGGGCGAATACCTGAAAGGGAAATGTGCCCTTGGGCCGTTTCTAAGTATTTTGGTGATTTACTGCCCAACACAGGTGCCTAATTGTAAAATGGTGGACAAAGTACAAATCAAGAGTAAAGGTATGTTTCTAGACCTTAGTACATTGGTTTTGTGTACTAATATACTTGTCTAAGTGTTAGAAACAGAAAGAAGAAGAAAAGAATAGAGGAGAAAAAGACTTGGCTGTGTACAGCCAAGACTCAGCTCGGTCTGGCACACTGGACTGTCCGGTGTGCACCGAACAGTGTCCGGTGCGCCAGGCTGACTCGGCGCGAAGAGGCCGCTCTCGGGAATTCGCCGACGGCGTACGGCTAAAATTCACCGGACTGTCCGGTGTGCACCGGACTGTCCGGTGTGCACCGGACTGTCCGGTGAGCCAACGGTCGGCCGGACCAACGGTCGGCCGCGTGATTTGCGCGAGACACGTGGCCGAGCCAACGGTCGGAAAGGAACACCGGACTGTCCGGTGTGCACCGGACATGTCCGGTGCGCCAACGGCTCCCAGATCTGCAACGGTCGGCTTCGCTATTTAAGGAAAGAAATCGGGCACCGGACAGTGTCCGGTGTGCACCTGACTGTCCGGTGCACCCGACGACAGAAGGCAAGGATAGCCTTCCAGATTTGCTCTCAACGGCTCCTAGCTGCCTTGGGGCTATAAAAGGGACCCCTAGGCGCATGGAGGAGACACCCAAGCAACCTTAGAGCATTCTTGATCATCCACACTCAGTCTTTGCGCAATTGTTTGTCATTCTCAGTGATTCGAGCTCCGTTCTAGTGAGAACTTTGAGATAGTCTTTTGAGCTCGATTCTTGGCCGTGTGTGTGCACATTTTGCTGTGGATTTGTGTGTGTTGCTTCACTCCCTTACTCTGTACTTCTTTGTGATCATATACTTGTAAGGGCAAGAGACTCCAATTTGTGGAGATTCCTTGCAAACGGGATATTGAAAGGCAAAACAAAACACCGTGGTATTCAAGTTGGTCTTTGGACCGCTTGAGAGGGGTTGATTTCAACCCTCGTCCGTTGGGACGCCACAACGTGGAGTAGGCAAGCGTTGGTCTTGGCCGAACCACGGGATAAACCACTGTGTCATCTCTGTGTTTGATCTCTTGTGGTATTGTGTTTTGTTGGGACTCCTCTCTAGCCACTTGGCAATTATTGTGCTAACACTTAACAAGTTTTTGTGGCTTAAGTTTTAAAGTTTCACAGGATCACCTATTCACCCCCCCCTCTAGGTGCTCTCAATTGGTATCGGAGCCGTTCTCTTCAAGAAAGGGACTAATCGCCCGAAGAGATGGATCCTAAGGGGAAGGGTATCGTGATCAACGACAAAGAGAAGGAATCCTTCATCAACGAGCCGAAGGACGACAAGCCTACCGACTCCGGCTCGGGTCATAGACGGAAGGAAGGGAAGAAGAAGAAGACAAGGCGCATCAAGGAGATCGTCTACTACGACGACATCGATGAATCTACTTCTTCCCAAAAGGACGATGACCACAACGACTACAAAAAGACGGTCAATTCGAACTTTTCATTTGATTATTCTCGTATTCAACATAGTTCGAATTCGCATTTGCTTTCCATTCCTCTTGGCAAACCTCCACACTTCGATGGGGAGGACTACGGATTTTGGAGTCACAAAATGCGTAGTCACTTATTCTCTCTCCATCCAAGCATTTGGGAGATTGTAGAGAATGGAATGAAGTTTGATAGCTCGGATAACTCTATGCTCATAAATGAACAAATCCATAGAAATGCACAAGCCACTACTGTTCTCTTAGCGTCCTTGTGCAGGGAAGAGTACAACAAGGTGAGCGGCTTGGACAATGCCAAGCAAATATGGGACACCCTCAAGATCTCTCACGAAGGGAATGACATCACCATGCTCACCAAAATGGAGTTGGTGGAAGGCGAGCTTGGACGATTCACCATGATAAGGGGAGAGGAGCCAACTCAAACGTACAACCGGCTCAAGACCCTCATCAACAAAATAAGGAGCTACGGAAGCACGCGATGGAAGGACCACGACGTCGTCCGCCTAATGCTAAGGTCCTTTACCGTTCTTGATCCTCATCTCGTGAACAATATTCGTGAGAATCCCAGGTACACGATGATGACGCCCGAGGAGGTACTCGGAAAATTCGTAAGCGGGCAGATGATGATCAAGGAGGCGAGATACGTCGACGAAGCATTGAACGGTCCAATCCACGAGTCTCAACCCATCGCTCTCAAGGCAACAAGGAGCAAGGAGTCGCTACCCAGCAAGGTGGCGCAAGTTGAGGCGGCCGGGCTCAATGATGAAGAGATGGCTCTCATCATCAAGAGATTCAAGACGGCGCTAAATGGTCGCAAGGAGCAACCAAGGAAGACCAAGACAAAGGGGAAGCGCTCATGCTTCAAATGTGGTAAGGTTGGTCATTTCATTGCTAACTGTCCCGATAATGAAAGTGACCAGGAAAAGGGGAACAAAAGGGAGAAGAAGAAGCATTACAAGAAGGCCAAGGGCGAGGCACATATCGGAAAGGAGTGGGATTCGGATTGCTCCTCCTCCGACTCCGACAATGAAGGACTCGCCACCACCGCCTTAAACAAGTCATCTCTCTTCCCCAACGAGCGTCACACTTGCCTCATGGCAAGGGAGAAGAAAGTAAGCACTCATGATACTAGTACTTCTTCAAGTGAGGATGAGTCTAGTGATGATGATGAAATAGATTACTCATGCTTATTCAAGGGATTAGATAGATCTAAAATTAATAAGATTAATGAGTTGATTGATGCTTTGAATGACAAGAATAGATTACTAGAAAAACAAGAGGATCTTTTATATGAGGAGCATGATAAATTTGTTAGTGCACAAAATTCTCTTGCTCTAGAAATTAAAAGAAATGAAATGCTTTCTAGTGAATTATCTACTTGTCATGAAACTATCTCTACTTTAAAAGGTGTTAACAATGATTTAAATGCTAAACTAGTAGAAGCAAATAAATCTAACTCTTGTGTTGAACATGTTGAAATTTGCACTAGGTGTAAGGATGTTGATATTAATGCTTGTTGTGAACACCTAGTTTCAATTTCCAAACTAAGTGATGAATTGGCTAGTCTTAATGCCCAACTTAAGACTAGCAAAAGTGAATTTGATAAGTTAAAATTTGCAAGGGATGCCTACACAACTGGAAGACATCCCTCAATTAAGGATGGGCTTGGCTTCAAGAGGGAAGCCAAGAACTTAACAAGCCATAAGGCTCCCATCTTCGTCAAGGAGAAAGGGAAGGCCCCTATGGCTAGTAGTGCTAAAAAGAACCATGCCTTCTTGTACCATGATAGGAGACAAACTAGAAATGCATATAGGAGTTACAATGCTTATGATGATTTTGACTCTCATGCCATGTTTGCTTCTAGTTCTTCCTATATGCATGGTAGAAATATGTCTAGGAGAAATGATATTCATCATGTGCCTAGAAAGAATATTATTCATGCTCCTAGGAAAGTAGTGAATGAACCTTCTACGATTTATTGTGCTTTAAATGCTTCCTTTGCTATTTGTAGAAAGGATAGGAAAATAGTTGCTAGGAAGTTAGGGGCAAAATGCAAGGGAGACAAAACTTGCATTTGGGTCCCTAAGGATATTTGTGCTAACCTTGCAGGACCCAACATGAGTTGGGTACCTAAGACCCAAGCCTAAATTTGCCTTGCAGGTTTATGCATCCGGGGGTTCAAGCTGGATCATCGACAGCGGATGCACAAACCATATGACGGGGGAGAAGAAGATGTTCACCTCCTACGTCAAAAATAAGGATTCCCAAGATTCAATTATATTCGGTGATGGGAATCAAGGCAAGGTAAAAGGGTTAGGTAAAATTGCAATTTCTAATGAGCACTCAATATCAAATGTGTTTTTAGTTGAGTCTCTTGGTTACAATTTGCTATCTGTTAGTCAACTATGCAATATGGGATATAATTGTCTTTTTACTAATGTAGATGTGTCTGTCTTTAGAAGATGTGATGGTTCACTAGCTTTTAAGGGTGTACTAGATGGCAAGCTTTACTTAGTTGATTTTGCAAAAGAAGAGGCTGGTCTAGATGCATGCTTAATGGCTAAGACTTGCATGGGCTGGCTGTGGCATCACCGCTTAGCACATGTGGGGATGAAGAACCTCCACAAGCTTCTAAAGGGAGAACACGTGATAGGTCTAACCAATGTTTATTTCGAAAAAGATAGACCTTGTGCAGCTTGTCAAGCAGGTAAACAAGTGGGAGGAGCACATCACAGCAAGAATGTGATGACCACGTCAAGACCTCTGGAGCTGCTGCATATGAACCTCTTCGGACCCGTCGCCTATCTAAGCATAGGAGGAAGTAAGTATGGTCTAGTTATTGTTGATGACTTTTCCCGCTTCACTTGGGTGTTCTTTTTGCAGGATAAGTCTGAAACCCAAGGGACCCTCAAGCGCTTCCTCAGGAGAGCTCAAAATGAGTTTGAGCTCAAGGTGAAGAAGATAAGGAGCGACAACGGGTCCGAGTTCAAAAACCTTCAAGTGGAGGAGTTCCTTGAGGAGGAAGGGATCAAGCACGAGTTCTCCGCTCCCTACACACCACAGCAAAATGGTGTGGTTGAGAGGAAGAACAGGACGCTCATAGATATGGTGAGGACTATGCTTGGAGAATTCAAGACCCCCGAGTGCTTTTGGTCGAAAGCCGTGAACACGGCTTGCCACGCCATCAACAGAGTCTACCTTCATCGCCTCCTCAAGAAGACGTCGTATGAGCTACTAACCGGTAACAAACCCAATGTATCTTACTTTCGTGTATTTGGGAGCAAGTGCTACATTCTAGTGAAGAAGGGAAGAAATTCTAAATTTGCTCCCAAAGCTGTAGAAGGGTTTTTGTTAGGTTATGATTCAAATACAAAGGCGTATAGGGTCTTCAACAAATCATCGGGTTTGGTTGAAGTCTCTAGCGATGTTGTATTTGATGAGACTAATGGCTCTCCAAGAGAGCAAGTTGTTGATTGTGATGATGTAGATGAAGAAGATGTTCCGACGGCCGCTATACGAACCATGGCGATTGGAGAAGTGCGGCCACAGGAACAAGATGAACGAGATCAACCTTCTTCCTCAACAACGGTGCATCCCCCAACTCAAGACGATGAACAGGTTCATCAACAGGAGGCGTGTGCTCAAGGGGGAGCACAAGATGATCATGTGATGGAGGAAGAAACGCAACCGGCACCTCCAACCCAAGTTCGAGCGATGATTCAAAGGGATCATCCCGTCGACCAAATTCTGGGTGACATTAGCAAGGGAGTAACTACTCGGTCTCGACTAGTTAATTTTTGTGAACATTACTCTTTTGTCTCCTCTATTGAGCCTTTCAGGGTAGAGGAGGCCTTGCTAGATCCGGATTGGGTGTTGGCCATGCAGGAGGAACTTAACAACTTCAAGCGCAATGAAGTTTGGACACTGGTGCCTCGTCCCAAGCAAAATGTTGTGGGAACCAAGTGGGTGTTCCGCAACAAACAGGACGAGCACGGGGTGGTGACGAGGAACAAGGCTCGACTTGTGGCAAAAGGTTATGCCCAAGTCACAGGTTTGGACTTTGAGGAGACTTTTGCTCCTGTGGCTAGGCTAGAGTCCATTCGTATCTTGCTAGCGTATGCCGCTCACCATTCTTTCAGGTTGTACCAAATGGATGTGAAGAGTGCTTTCCTCAACGGGCCAATAAAGGAGGAGGTGTACGTGGAGCAACCCCCTGGCTTCGAGGATGAACGGTACCCCGACCACGTGTGTAAGCTCTCTAAGGCGCTCTATGGACTTAAGCAAGCCCCAAGAGCATGGTATGAATGCCTTAGAGACTTTTTAATTGCTAATGCTTTCAAGGTTGGGAAAGCCGATCCAACTCTTTTTACAAAGACATGTGATGGTGATTTGTTTGTGTGCCAAATTTATGTCGATGACATAATATTTGGTTCTACTAACCAAAAGTCTTTTGAAGAGTTTAGCAGGGTAATGTCGCAGAAATTCGAGATGTCGATGATGGGCGAGTTGACCTACTTCCTTGGGTTCCAAGTGAAGCAACTCAAGGACGGCACCTTCATCTCCCAAATGAAGTACACACAAGATTTGCTAAAGAGGTTTGGGATGAAGGACGCCAAGCCCGCAAAGACGCCGATGGGGACCGACGGACACACCGACCTCAACAAAGGAGTTTCAAAGGAGAATTGAAAGGGAAACGGTGGACTTGGACCATGAAAGACTTCCACTGCACTCCGATGAGAGGGTAACTTATTCCAAGTCCATCTCATGAACTCTTATTGCCATTTGCTCTAAATTGAAGATTTTGGTGAGGCAATGGGGTTAAAGGGCCAAGATTGATCCCGTTTTGGTGCTTGATGCCAAAGGGGGAGAAAATAAAGGCCAAAGCAATAAATGGATCAGCTACCACTTGAGAAATTTGAAAATAGTAGAGTAGAGTTTTTGGTTTGTCAAAACTCTTTTATTGTCTCTTTTGGCTTCTTGTGGGGAGAAGTAGTAATTATGGGAAAAAGGGGGAGTTTTTGAAATCTTTGATCAATCTCTTTTGGAATGACTCTCTTTATGCTTCAACATGTGTGTTTGACTTAGAGATAGAGATTTGAGTTTGATTTGCAAAAACAAACCAAGTGGTGGCAAAGGATGATCCATATATGCCAAAAATGAACCAAAATAATTTGAGTTCTTATTTGAAGTGTTTTTGTACTTGTTCTACTTGCTTTATGTTGTGTTGGCATAAATCACCAAAAAGGGGGAGATTGAAAGGGAAATGTGCCCTTGGGCCGTTTCTAAGTATTTTGGTGATTTAGTGCCCAACACAGGTGCCTAATTGTAAAATGGTGGACAAAGTACAAATCAAGAGTAAAGGTATGTTTCTAGACCTTAGTACATTGGTTTTGTGTACTAATATACTTGTCTAAGTGTTAGAAACAGAAAGAAGAAGAAAAGAATAGAGGAGAAAAAGACTTGGCTCTGTACAGCCAAGACTCAGCTCAGTCTGGCACACCGGACTGTCCGGTGTGCACCGGACAGTGTCCGGTGCGCCAGGCTGACTCGGCGCGAAGAGGCCGCTCTCGGGAATTCGCCGACGGCGTACGGCTAAAATTCACCGGACTGTCCGGTGAGCCAACGGTCGGCCGGACCAACGGTCGGCCGCGTGATTTGCGCGAGACACGTGGCTGAGCCAACGATCGGAAAGGAACACCGGACTGTCCGGTGTGCACCGGACATGTCCGGTGCGCCAACGGCTCCCAGATCTGCAACGGTCTGCAACGGTCGGCTTCGCTATTTAAGGAAAGAAATCGGGCACCGGACAGTGTCCGGTGTGCACCGGACTGTCCGGTGCACCCGACGACAGAAGGCAAGGATAGCCTTCCAGATTTGCTCTCAACGGCTCCTAGCTGCCTTGGGGCTATAAAAGGGACCCCTAGGCGCATGGAGGAGACACCCAAGCAACCTTAGAGCATTCTTGATCATCCACACTCAGTCTTTGCGCAATTGTTTGTCATTCTCAGTGATTCGAGCTCCGTTCTAGTGAGAACTTTGAGATAGTCTTTTGAGCTCGATTCTTGGCCGTGTGTGTGCGCATTTTGCTGTGGATTTGTGTGTGTTGCTTCACTCCCTTACTCTGTACTCCTTTGTGATCATATACTTGTAAGGGCAAGAGACTCCAATTTGTGGAGATTCCTTGCAAACGGGATATTGAAAGGCAAAACAAAACACCGTGGTATTCAAGTTGGTCTTTGGACCGCTTGAGAGGGGTTGATTGCAACCCTCGTCCGTTGGGACGCCACAACGTGGAGTAGGCAAGCGTTGGTCTTGGCCGAACCACGGGATAAACCACTGTGTCATCTCTGTGTTTGATCTCTTGTGGTATTGTGTTTTGTTGGGACTCCTCTCTAGCCACTTGGCAATTATTGTGCTAACACTTAACAAGTTTTTGTGGCTTAAGTTTTAAAGTTTCATAGGATCACCTATTCACCCCCCCCCTCTAGGTGCTCTCAATACCACTTATACCCTCGAGGGATCTTACATCTCTATATAAAGGAACATGTATCCTTTTATAAGAGAGAAGATAGAAATAGACCAGAGGTCTAACTCTACATATTGTGTCTTATGTGTTCTCTGAGTATGTTAACTGTTGGAAAAGAGAACATGCTTTTATAACTTCTCACGTTTCTAGTGCTGACAGGAGAAAAGAGAGCAGATCTAGTGATTCTGATAACGTAGTTCACGTACAACCACAAATTACCGTGGCCCACACAGCTTTGCGACCTGATGCCGTGTTGGCCCATACAATCCTATCCTGCTACAGATCGTGCTAGTCCGCGACACACCCGGCGCTGGGCCGCGCTCGCCCGTCCGCTTGAGCTGCGCCTTGTTTATGTGCTTAGGTGCACCTTGTATCTAAATGTTGTATTTTTTAACAAGGACAGATTACTCATATGGATAATTCTTCGATAGAGAAAGGGACAGAAAAAATATCTAATAAAAGCTACTTTGGGAACCTCAAATTCTCTTTAGGATTGGAGGGTATTAAGATAAAATGAACTAATTTTCTCTTTAATCTCTTTCAATCCCGAAAGAGATTTGAGTTTCCAAAGTAGCTGTAAATGTTCGCGAGACGGGGACAGCAATGGAGAGCCATTTCTTGACGAGGCAGTGAGGCACGTCGCAAGTACGAGCATGCACTGATGCACATGTGGGCTCATCTTGGACGTGGAGACTGCAGTCTGGATAGGCAGAGGCGTAGAGCCCACATCCACCGCCACCTGGTACGGCGTGGCAGTCCATGCTGTTGAACAACGTAGTTGTCGCAGATCCCCGATCCGGACTCCGAACCCTCCCAACAGCAGTAGGGACGTGAGAAGTTGTAGAAGCCCGCTCCCTTCCCAGCAACCCAACACAGAGAGGAATAAGAGACACAGTGGATGGAAACTCTTTGTCTCTCTTTATTATGAGGGGTACGAGTACATATATATAACCTGTGTACCCTCTAAGGGCAGTTTCGGTATTAGCCCATTAAACCTCTTTTAGGGTTTCTCAACACTCCCCCTTGGGCGAATACCGTGACAACTTATGTCTCATCAAAACTCCGAAAAACCCAGTGGGAAAAAATGGAGAAAGAGAGCATAGTGCCACTCGTTGTATTGCACTTGTTGCCTCGTTAAAAACCATCTGTGAGAAACTTCAGGAAAACTCACAATGGGAAAAAGAGTACAACAGGTGTCTTCAGGACAACTATAACCTTCAAGGTGTATAATATACGATCTTCAGGTCGAATTGTAAGGGCTGAAATTCAGAGGTGATCTCCCCTTGAACCCTGCAGGTCTCTCAAATGCCTCATCCCTATACCTCGTACACATTTTCTGAATGTGACTGCAGGTAAGGATTTAGTGAATAAATCAGCCAGATTATCACAAGACTTGACTTGCAGGATTTTTACCTCACCCTCGTTCTGGAGTTCATGAGGATAAAAATACTTAGGACAGATATGCTTAGTCATATTGCTCTTAATATAGCCCGTTTCCATTTGTGCAACACATGCAGCATTATCTTCATAGATAATGGTGGGGTATTTACGGTGTTATAACCACATGACTTCTGGATGTAGTTAGTCATCCGTCGTAGCCAAGCACATTCTCGTGCGGCTTCATATAGTGAGATTATTTCTGAGTGGTTAGTAGACGTCGTTACTAATGTCTGTTTGCACGATCTCCAGGATACAGCAGTGCCACCACATAGAAATACAAAGCCAGTCTGAGATATACCATTATGGGGATCTGACTGATATCCAGCATCAGCATAGCCCACCATAGTCTGGTCCTGATTCTTTGGGAAAAACAGGCCAAGATCTTGAGTGCCTTTGAGGTATCTAAGTATAGTCTTAACACCTACCCAATGTCTTCTGGTTGGGTCTGCACTGTATCTAGCTAGTAGATTTACCGCGAATGCAATATCAGGCCTGGTGCAATTCGCAAGGTACATCAGTGCTCCAATAGCGCTAAGGTAAGGAACTTCAGGTCCCAATGATTTCTCATCATCACTCTTTGGTCTAAATGGGTCGGTATCCATTTCAAGGGATCTCACGACCATCGGGGTCTTTAAAGGGTGAGCTTTAATCATATTAAATCTCTCAAGGACCTTTTTACAATAGGTCGACTGGTGTACAAATATTCCTTCTGGGAGATGCTCGATCTGCAGGCCCAAGCAAAACTTGGTTTCTCCCAAGTCTTTCATTTCAAACTCTGTCTTGAGGTAGGCGCTGGCCTCCTCAATATCCTCAGCATATCCAATGATATTCAAGTCATCAACATAGACCGAAACTATGCAAAAACCCTTCTTGGATTTTCTAATGAATACACAAGGAGAATCTGGATTATTTACGTATCCCTTCTTCAGGAGGAATTCACTGAGCCGATTGTACCACATCCGCCCAGATTGTTTAAGCCCATACAGCGCCCTCTGCAACTTAACGCTGTACATGTTGCGATTTGACTTGGCATCCGGAACTCTCAGCCCATCCGGGACCTTCATATAGATTTCTGAATCCAATGACCCATACAAGTATGCGGTCACTACGTCCATTATCTGCATTTTTAAGTTTAAACCTGCTGCCAGTGATATCAAATATCGGAACGTTGTGCCACTCATTACCGGGGAGTAAGTTTCATCGTAATCGATGCCGGGTCTCTGCGTGAACCCTTGTGCTACAAGTCTCGCTTTGTATCTCACCACCATGTTGTTCGCGTCCCTCTTTCGAACGAACACCCATTTGAACCCGACTGGGGTAACATTGGGGGGCGTGCGGGCGACAGGCCCAAATACTTGCCTCTTTGAAAGCGAGAGCAATTCCATCTCTATTGCTTCTTTCCATTTGACCCAATCTGAGCGCTTCTGGCACTCTGCCATGGACTTTGGTTCAGGATCCTCAGCAATCACAACAACGATCATAGAGACGAAATCAATGTCGACAACTGTAGTCTTTCGGTTATATAACTCTCCCGTCTCAACATAGTTTATGGCGATTTCTTCAACTAAATCATCCGGTTCTTTGTGATTTCCCAAGTTAATTGAAACCAGTTGTTCCGAAGTCCTTGTGCTTTTATTTGTGCGCACATTTGCATTAGGACGTTCACCTTCAAGGTGTGTTACTGTTGGAACATCTGAAAGGAAGCGTGTTGCATTCTCTTCAGTAACTTGCTGGTGCAGGCGTCCCCGCTTAGCTGATACTGAATCATCCGGTTTTCTCCCCCTTTTCCTAGGATGGGGAGTACGAGTAGAGTCCATACCCTGCAGAGGTATCTCCACTCTCTCCGGTGCATTTGCCGCAGGAATATGCGACTTCGACACTCCTCTTATATCAGTAAAGGCATCTGGCAGATTATTTGCTAAGTTTTGCAGGTGTATTATTCGTTGAACTTCAAGTTCGGTTTCTCTAGTGCGTGGGTCAAGCGATTGGATGCTACTAGCACTCCATTCTATTTCTCGGCATTCTTTGTTATTAAGGTACAATCCTCCCCCTAATGCCGGGAAATGCTCTTCATCGAAGATGCTATCAGCGTACCGAGCTGTGAACAGATCCCCGGTTCTAGGCTCTAAATATTTGATTATGGACAGAGATTCATAACCAACATAGATCCCCAACTTCCGATGAGGTCCCATAGATGTATGCTGGGGTGGTGATATCGGCACGTATACAGCACAGCCGAATTTTCGCAGATGGGAAACCACTGGTTGTTGACCACGCGTTAACTGGTGGGGAGAAGCAGAGTGGTAAGCAGATGGTCTATATTGGATTAAGGCCGCAGCGTGCAAAACTGCGTGTCCCCAACAACTGGTCGGGAGTTTGCTATCTTGTAGAAGTGGCCTGGCTATGAATTTTATTCTTTTAATTAAGGACTCAGCAAGTCCATTCTGTGTATGGACATGCGGTACAGAATGCTCTACATTTATGCCCAAAGCAAGACAATAGTCATTAAAGGCCTTTGAGGTAAACTCTCCGGCATTATCCATCCTGATTGACTGAATGCGGTTCTCCGGGAAGCTCGCACGCAAACGGATAATTTGGGCAATAAATTTTGCAAATGCGTGGTTCTGCGTGGACAACAGGCACACGTGGATCCACTTAGTAGAAGCATCTATAAGGACCATAAAATATCTAAAGGGCCCTGATAGGGGGTTGATTGGACCACAGATATCACCCTGAAGTCTCTGTAGGAAACTCGGGGACTCAGCCTTTACTTTCAGGTAAGAGGACTTAGTTATCAGTTTTCCTTTAGCACAAGAGACACATAGGAAGTCTTTAGGAATTTGTGTGGTTTTCATGCCATGGCCAATAGAGCTAGTTATGATGTTCCGCATCATCCTTAATCCAGGGTGTCCTAGTCTTTCATGCCATACTCGAAAAGACTCAGGATTTTTAAATATAGTAGACATCGCAACAAATTCAGGGGGTGGTTTAATTCTTGAGTAATACAACCCAGAGGAGGTGCCTTGCGCTTTCTCTACCACTTTTGTTTCACATTCGTTTGTTGATGTGATATGGAGGTATTCAGCACCACCCACACATGCAGTTGTAACGTGATAGCCGCTACGACGGATATCTTTGAACGTGAGGAGAGTACGAGTTGCTCCTGGGTATAGGAATGCTTCTTCAATAAAGATCCTAGTACCGTTAGGGAGGACAACAATGGCTCGACCGGAGCCTACAATGCGGCCATTGTTGCCGACAATTGTAGTGATATTCTCAGTCCTCTTCAGGAGTGTCTGAAAATATTTCGTCTCTCTAAGAATCGAATTTGTGGCTGCGCTATCAATCAGGCATGGTTCATCGTTTTCCTCCATCGTGGGAAGTGAGTCTTGTTCTATATAAATAATATATAATATTGATTTAGTTCATCATTCATGATGACAACATATAATAGAGCAAGAACAATTAAACCATGAATGAGGAATAAATAAAATTGCAAAGCAATTAATCTCAATCAACCAAATAGTATGGGCTCAACAGGAGCATTTATTACATCATAACCAAATAAATGTTCTTCTAAAAATAAAAATTGTTATGGAAATAAATGTGGAGCTAATGGCTGATAACTTGATCAACTACAGGAGATCATCAGTATCAAAATCCAAGTCGACTTTGCCTAACGGAGCATCGTTCTTAGTTGTGGCATCAACATTTATGGCAGCATGCTCAAACTGTGCAGCTGGCTGAGGCAACTCAAGGTGCTCTCCAGTTGTGGCGTCTACAGGCGCCTGGATAAAGTGAGCCTCTGAGTTCTGGCGTTTCTTCCATTCCTGATATATGTCAATCAGGTATTTCTCAGTGGTGCATGTACGGGACCAGTGCTGCTGAGACCCGCACCTGAAACATCCTTCGCCAGCATGCTTTGGGCACTTGCATCACCCTGCTGGGGGTTACTTTTGCCTTTGCCTCTGCCTCTGCCACGACCATTGTTGCTGCTACTGCCGCTGCCATTCTGTGGCTGCTTCTTAAAAGTTCCCCTTGTCGGCCCCTGATTATTGCGGCGCCCACGACCCCTTCCTCTGGAGGAGCCTCTCTTCCCCTGAGACGGGAAGTTGGCATGTGCTTCTGGTACGGCCGCAGCGCCGACAGGACGCTTCTGGTAGTTTTGCATCAGGAGCTCATTCTGAGCCTCTGCGCCAAGCAACATGTTGACGAGCTCACAGTACTTCGTGTACTTGTTGTTTCGGTACTGCTGCTGAAGCACCATGTTGGAGGGGTGAAAGGTCTGGAGAGTTTTCTCAATCATCTCCAGGTCTGTAACTATCTGGCCACAGAAACGTAGCTGAGCAACAATACGATGAATGACAGTGTTGTAAGCCTCCACAGTTTTGAAGTCGAGGAAGCGGAGTGTGGCCCATTCCTGTTGCGCCCGTGGAAGCATCACATGCTTCTGCACACCGAAGCGCTCCCGCAGCTTCATCCACAGTACCAGAGGGTCTTTCACCTCCAGATATTCCATCTTCAGGTCTGGATGGATGTGGCGCCTGAGGAAGATCGCAGCTTTTGCCTTCTCATGAAGATGCAGGCCAATGTCGTTTGGGCTTAGCCGAACGATCGCCTTTCCCAGCTGCATCACCTCCAGATGAAACTGACAGTCGTCAGCCCAGGTCAGGTAGTTCTTGCCATTCAGGGCAAGCTCCGCGAAGTCAGTTTTGCTGCCTTCAGCCATAGCCTGTCACGCAAAATTAACTCCAGGTTAATTAGGCGTGTCAATTATCCATAACAGAAATTTAAATGGTTGTACATGCATTATTCTATTTATAAAAAAAATAGAATAAAATGCTATACGAAGTATAAAAAAAATATTAAACAAACTCAGCAAGAATTTATTTAAATGTATGTTCGGTGGCATGAAACACGATAACGAAACAATAAATAAACAGCCATGCGAAATCTTATCAGTCCATCCGTTTGTGCAAGCGACTTGCGGGGTGGGATGCGGCCGTTTGCGCATGCGGAGGTGTTCGTGGTGGGACCGTGGGAGCGAGCGCAGCGGGGCTGCAGGCCGCGCGCGAGCAGCACTGAGAGGGCCATACCGTATCCAGCACGTGCATACGGTTCTAGAAAACTTAAACTACCATGCAAGGAAAACGTCAAAGGCCACAAGCCTATTTTTCCTTTTTTTTAGATAACGTCAACCTCACATGCATGGGAAAAAACTTTCCTCTTTTTTCTCCCTAAGATAACGTCAACCGGTCATGCAGGGAAAAATAACTTGTCCTCTTTTTTCTCCCTAAGATAACGTGAACCGGCCATGCAGGGAAAAAAAACTTTTCCAAGAAAAAAGTTAACCGCCGCCTATGCATGCAGGAAAAAAAAAATCTGCCTATGGTCTGGCATGCGCATGCGCACAGAGGATTTGTCACGCCCGGCAATGGTCTAGCAGAGAAAAAGATGTGTCGCCTATGGTCTGGTACACCCGGCAATGGCTTCAGCCTTCTGCGGCGGTAGTACTTTTTCTCTCTTTTTTCTTCTTCTTGCCAAGAAAACTTGAACCGCCTATGGTCTAGCATGCGCGCGCCAAGGATTTGTGCGGTGCGTACGGATGGATTTGAGATACTACTTTTTTTCACGGTAAAGAGTAAAACTACAGATCTATTCTATACCGTGTTTCTTGTGTCGATGAACCGGAACGAAGCCTGTTGCGTAGGACAGTTCGGCAAGGCCGGAGGACCTGCCGGCGTGATGGAGAGTCGATGCCGATCGGATCCACGAGTCGAGGTAGAGCAATGCTGATGACGTGTTGAACAACGTAGTTGTTGCAGATCCCCGATCCGGACTCCGAACCCTCCCAACAGCAGTAGGGACGTGAGAAGTTGTAGAAGCCCGCTCCCTTCCCAGCAACCCAACACAGAGAGGAATAAGAGACACAGTGGATGGAAACTCTTTGTCTCTCTTTATTATGAGGGGTACGAGTATATATATATATATATAACCTGTGTACCCTCTAAGGGCAGTTTCGATATTAGCCCATTAAACCTCTTTTAGGGCTTGTTCGGTTATTCCTAGGCCATATGGATTGAATAGGATTGGAAAATTTTAGTAGACATTTTGACTTGCTATGGATTTAAACCCATCTAATCCCCTCCAATCCATATGGATTGAGATGAAACCGAAAGCCCTTAGGGTTTCTCAACACATGCGTCCCTGGCCCTATCCGATCCATCGACCAGCCCAACGTCACTGCTTTCTGCGCAGCCGTCCCTTATGACAGGTGGGTCCGGGGAGGACTTCTGTTCCCGCACGTAGTCTCTCCACTCCAACTCACAGAATCATTTCGTGTCGGATCGTGCCGCTCTTCCCTTCTCGTCTAGTTGTCTTTCCTCCTCTGTTACTCCACCTACTACTGCCATCGGGAGGGTAAGCTCTTCGGAGACGGAGCCGGGTCCACGTTAACGCCATCGAGCGCTGCGATGGGCAGCTTAGGAGGTGGGTGCCAGACCGAGCTCTCGGACGGCGGTGTCCGGCCGGTGAGTCGTGGGTGGTGGACCATTATTTCGCCGTCGTTGACCAGTTCCCTTCCGCTGCTGCAGGGAGCGCCGGTGCTGGGGACGGCGGCAAGGTCGGGCTGCCGGCGCTTGACGTGACGCTCGCGTTCCCGCAGGCCACGCCCGCATCGCTCTTCCCGCCAGCCGGTGAGATCTCTACTCTTTGCCGCCTCCGCTCTCACGGTTTCTGTCGTACGTCGTTTAGTAATTTGGTTATATGCGTTCGTTCTGGATAGGAAATAATTGTTCGATCAAATAAATTATGATTGCGTAAGCGGGATATTGTTCTTTTTTCATTGGAGAAAGGAATTGGAAGCATTGTCTGCCTCGTTATTTTCAGAGTGGCGGATGCATAGTTCTGTCCATCATTTTGCAGTACAGTAATCCTCTCTAATCCTTTTGTTGCTTGATTGGGTGAGGAGCAGAGCTCCAGCAAAAGTGACCTTAATTTGAGCAAATTTTAGGCTAGAGTTAATATATTTAGGTTTGAACAACATACCTTATTATAGATAGATATAAAAGCTAGGGTTATTAAATCCACCTATTTGGGTTTGAACAACACACCTAATTATTCAGCATAACAGTCTAAGGAAATATTTCACATATTTCACTACTGAAAATCATGGTGTATGGGTGATGTTTGGGGTTTTAAAAATCCACTTTGGGTTTGAACAACAGACCTAATTATTCAGCATAATAGTCTAAGAAAATATTTCACTTCTGAAAACCATGGTACCCGTAGATCGACAGGCCGAGTTTTTTTAGGAGCAGAACTCCAAGTGTGTACTTGTCTCCAAGATGTGTTGGGGGAGAGGTGGGTCATTTGTGCACCCAAACGCTGCAACCGTGTCTTTGAATTTTGATTTTGTTCAGTTTTTCTAGAGTTGTTTATGATCGCCTTTTGGCCATGGTTAATCCCAGGGCACTTCCAACTCAAAAAAACACATGGTTCCTATCTTCATTAATTAATATGCTAACTAAGAAAAAAGATGACTTGTCACAATAATTGCAATTAAAAAAAGGAGTAAAGTGGGCTGGTGGTCTCTAAACTTATTCAGGTGTGTCAAGCCGGTCCCTAAACTCTCAGAACAGCCGATTAGGTCCCTAAACATTGTTCTGGTGTCATTTTAGTCCAATCTCTGAACAAGACGCGGTTAGCTGACGTGGTCTTGCCATCGTGTCGTTCACGTGGCACGGTATCGTCTGAGCAGGACGCGGCGAGGACGAGGAGGCGGCCATGTGGTAAGCCATGCCACGTGGATGACACGGTGGCAAGATCACGTCAGCTAACCATATCATGTTCACAGCCGATTGGACTAAAATGACATCAGAACAATGTTTAAGGACCTAATCAGTTGTTCTGAGAGTTTAGGGACCGACTTGACATACCTGAACAAGTTTGGGGACCGCCATCGCACTTTACTCTAAAAAAGAGATGAAGAAATGGTTTTTTACTACAATTTAATCAAGGTTCAGCGAAAGGGCCTCTAGCTAAGGTGCATGCCTGAAAGGTCAAGCATGGAAGCCATTTTCTTAATAAGACAAGTGATGGAGCAGTATAGGGAACAAAAGAAGGATCTATACATGGTCTTCATTAATTTGAATAAGTCTTATGAAAAAATACTAAGGAATATTATGAGGTGAAATTTTCACCAAACATAAAGTTCCAACGAAGTATGTTGGACTCATTAAACAGATGTACAACAATATTGTGATTAGTGTCCGAATAAATGATGGGACATAGATGACTTTCCGATTAGAATAGGACTACATCAAGGATCAACATTGAGCTCTTATCTTTCTACCTTGGTGATGGATAAGATTACAAGGGATATATAAGGGGATATCTTTTGGTGTATGCTTTTTGCGGATGATGTAGTGCTAATTGATGAATGTCAGGCACAAGTAAATAGGAAACTAGTGTTGTAGCGGGAGACTCTAGAATCCAAAGATTTTGAACTCAGTAGAACTAAAATAGAATATATGAAATGTGATTTCGGCGCTACACATGAGGAAGGAGATGTTGGACAAGAGTGCCTCTGGTTGGATAATAACTGTGCGGCTCATGTTACTGTACAACTTGCATTGAAGCACGCTTGATGTTGACCTGTTTTCTTATGTTCTGTTGCTGTCAGAAAGAACTAGAGTTGTTTTTTAAACTCTAGCTCCTCTCTAGGATTACTGTGTAATGCTTGTGTCAGTATGGTTAATTAGCATTGGGTGGTATTACTTGCACATTACAATCTGTGACTACCGCATCATATTTTGGTATGTCAAAATATCAATTTCCGTTCATTTACCTTTGAGCTGACCTGTAGTTGGCTGCAGTTTCGGACTACTACCAATTTGATGATTTGCTGACTGATGAAGAGAAGGCACTCAGGAAGAAGGTCCGAGGTATCATGGAAAAGGAAATCGCGCCCATTATGACAGAGGTATGCTCTTGCTAAAGACAGTTACTAATCTTTCCATTTTTTTTTCTTTTTGACTGAGTGATGGCAGGAGAACTGTTCTTCATTAAGCTGAAGAAGGCAAAAATAGCTGTACACAGACTGAGCTACCAAAGTAGACAACCAATAAAAGGGCATTATGCTGCTAGAGTAACCGCTCGAGTCATATTTACTAAACAACATGTGCAGTCTTGATTTTCACACAAAACGTAGTGATCTAGTATATAGCATACTCCTTTTCTACTACTGCATTCTACTCTCCCTTGACGTGACTTGCTAACGCACTGCAAGTCCTCTATACTGACTCATCTTGTCATAGGCTTAAATGATGTCATTTTACTCTGCAGTACTGGGAGAAGGCTGAATTCCCATTCCATGCCATTCCCAGCCTTGCCAGTCTTGGTTTAGCTGGTGGTACAATAAAGGTAGCAACCCAACAAATTTGGGCTCTATATTGAAGGTAAAGCCTATCCAGCTGCACATCATTGGATTGTTTTTTTCTCTTCAAATTTCAGGGGTATGGGTGCCCTGGACTCTCGCTTACAGCTAGTGCTATTTCGATAGCAGAAGTTGCACGGGTCGATGCGAGCTGCTCCACATTTATTCTAGTGCACTCCTCGTTGGCTATGTCCACAATTGGTAAATCTAGCATTTCTTATAACATTTTATACATAGTGTCCAAACAACTTTGTGCACCAATGCTCAGAATTCCAGTTATCGTCTTTTCACTGTTTTTTCCTGGAGAGTAGCCCTTTGTGGATCTGAGGCTCAAAAGCAGAAATACTTACCATCTCTTACCCAGTTCAAAACTATTGGTTGCTGGGTGAGTTCATTGTCCAATGTATTTTGTAACCATTTCTTATGTTGTCGACACTCCATTCTGAGAGGGTTGAGCATGCTATTTGATATTTCACCTTTCTAAGAGTATTGTTTGCTTTCTGCAGGCATTGACAGAGCCAGATTATGGAAGTGATGCAAGCTCCCTAAGGACTGCAGCAACCAAGGTTTAGTTCATTTGGGAGTATGATTTTATAAGATAAATTTGGATATTTTTAATGATGCCAATGATGTGGCCTTTTCACAGTACCTTATCATGTTGTTTTTTTATTCTGGTAGGTACCTGGTGGTTGGCATTTAGATGGACAAAAACGCTGGATAGGTAACAGCACTTTTGCAGATGTCCTCATCATTTTGGCTAGGAATGCAGATACAAACCAACTAAATGGGTAATCATCCTTTTCTTCCTGGCCTTATTATACTTCTTGTACTGTATCTATTGTTCATGTATGTCTCAATGACTCAATACGAAGGTATATCTATTTTTGATCAATGCAAGGGTTACCTTGATTGCTGACAATGAATGTACTGCGCTATTCTAGATTTATTGTAAAGAAAGGAGCTCCCGGTCTAAAAGCCACAAAAATTGAAAATAAAATTGGACTCAGAATGGTTCAAAATGGAGACATAATTCTAAATAAAGTATTTGTCCCTGAGGAAGACAGATTAACAGGCATCAATTCATTTCAGGATATAAACAAGGTACTGATTGGGCGCCTCTTTTACAACCTATTGTGCCCTGTGCTTTGTCATATGATCAGAATCTTATTTGGTCATGGTTTTAACTTCTGAAATAGGTTCTCGCTATGTCTCGAATTATGGTGGCATGGCAACCAATAGGCATATCAATGGGAGTTTATGACATCTGCCATCGGTGGGAATCACATTGCTACATGTATTTTTAGTCTATTCAGCATGATACATTTTAGATTCCAACTACATCACAATCTTCTATTGAATAGGTATTTGAAAGAAAGAAAGCAATTTGGAGCTCCGCTGGCAACTTTTCAGCTCAATCAAGAAAAGCTTGTCCGCATGCTTGGCAACATTCAGGCTATGCTTCTCGTTGGATGGCGACTGTGCAAGCTGTATGAGTCAGGCAAAATGACACCAGGCCGGTCTAGTTTAGGCAAGGTTCGTAGGTTACAATATAGCTAGGGATGGATCTTGCATCTTGAGCCCGTCTATGTTGTCGTCATTGGCAGTTTATTATGCAATCGATTGATAAGAGGTGAATGCAGGCATGGACGTCCAAGAAGGCCAGGGAGGTGGTTTCTCTTGGGCGAGAGCTACTGGGTGGCAATGGCATTTTGGTTGATTTTCTTGTCGCCAAGGTAAGAGGGGTTCAGCAATTACTTTTGATGTTCTTACATGACACGCAAAAAAAGAAAAGGGGGAAAGAAACCAAACTAAGTTCTGTACTTGCTGCTTTGTCATATATGGTCATGGCACTTTGTAAACCATGTGGTGGAACTTAGTTACAATCTTTAGTGACGGAAGTGCCTGAAACAATCCTTACGTTTGCAGGCATTTTGTGACGTGGAGCCCATTTTCTCGTACGAGGGCACCTATGACATTAATAGCCTGGTGGCTGGCAGAGAGATCACCGGGATCGCGAGCTTCAAGCCTGCTGTGTCAGCAAAATCACGCCTGTGAAAGTTGTTTTTTTTTTGTTCCCCAATGAAGACAGTAGAAATCAACCTTGTACATTCAGATGATTGGGAATAAGAACTGTAGGAAAGCTGTAAAACTCGACGTGCTTCCTCGTATGTACTGTTCTGTTTCAAATTATTCGACGTTTTGGCGGAACGGAACGGAGGACTTGTATATGATACTCATATCATATATATCACTGCTCCAGGTGATTTGATAAAAAATAAAGATGGCCGGCTTCGCATTCCACGTCAGCTGTGGCACGTGCACGGCACACGTTGTACTGGGCTCGCCGGCCCGTTGATGAAGCCTTTTCCTTTTTTTCACTTCTAGACCAATTGACTTCGTACCGTTGTTCTGAGTGAAGCAAATTGAGCAGTGAGGTTACAAAGTTGATTCAGCGGGGAACGCCTACTGTATGACCCGACCCACGAGGGGGCCCCAGACCTGGTACGCGGCCCCCACCCTACTGTATGGCCCGACCCAAGAGGGGGCCCAGACCTCGGTACGTCCCCCGATCCAGCAACCGCCGTGAGCCCGTAACTCGATTCTAAGAACCAACGATAACATTTCAATGATGTTGTTTGTTGGAACTCGTTCACACGTCGCCAAGACAATCCAAATCCAAACACTGAGAGAACGAGATTGTTTTGATGCATGACAACACAGCGTCCCCGTCAGAGTGCGGGGATATTTATAGGTAACCAGGGGACGGACTTACCTTGGTAAATACAGTTATGTCCCTGGTTATCTACGTCATTTCTAGAATATTCCCCTCTCAGTGTGATTAAATACAACACGGATGGATACACCATTAATCCTACCTATGCTGTGACTTACAAGTGGGGGCCAGGCGACCCAGGACGGTTTCACACGGGCCCGCTTTAACAACAGCGTGCGGATAGTGACGGTAGCCTTTGTGTTGCGTGCGCCAGGTCTTCGGAAGTCTGCAAGGCCTTCGTCATTCCTGGCCGTACCGAGAACCGGCAAAGCCTTCGCCTGCCTTGAACGCTCCCTCCGTCTTAGGGCCTTCGGTTGGTTAGAGTAGGCTTCGCTTTCCTCTGTCATGATTTATCCAGCTCTCGTTATAAATGAATCGAGCGAGGGGGCAGTTAGCCTTCGCCCCAACATTGTTAGCTTCCTGAACCCAAGAAGCTATAAAAATCCACGAAATCAGATTTTTCAGTTTTTAGTGTAAACTCAGCTTTTTTGATCTTCTGACTTTTCGGAAGCTAAACAAAAAAGTTAGTTGTTTGTTTTAGCTTCTAACTTTTTACGCTAAGAAGCTACGTAGCTCAAACAAATAGGGTCTTAGACATGTAGTGCAGTGATTGACGAGCGCATCAGTATAGTAAAAGTAGTCATATATCCTCGCATACTAACAACATCAACACGTTTACCCGTGCTTCTTAAATTCGTTGTTGATCACCACCACAACAATGACAGCAAAAATGTCTCCATGGTATGCACACATATGGGGATGAAGCACCGTGATACCGGTTTGCTGGCACAATGTGAGACAACGAGAGAAATAATGGTGATGTATTCAGAACCCAATCCTACGAAGAGAAATGACAGTGGCTAAGATGATCCTCTCTAGCAAGCCAATCCTACCCTTGCTCATGGCCTTTTATCTTAGAGGCATATTGCCATTCTTTTGCATCATATTGTCTTTTGAGTATATATTGAATAATCTCCCACTTACACTAGAGTCAATCAACTATACAACTGTTCCAACTCCTTAACTGTATGAGTCGTTATGTTCACGTGTAGACAACCATAATAAAACAATCATTTTTGAGCCATTAATCAATAGTGACGTCTAGCTACATATACTAAGTCCCCTGTACATATAAACAACATATCAACTGAATCTTGATATATACATGCCTTGATGTAGTGAAGGAGAGATTTTTGCCACGCTTGTAATAGCTCAACATTTCACTCATTCTTATAGTTGAATATAACTTGTGACTAACTATTTAGTCACATCATGATTAACTCTTTCATCACATTAATATGGCCATGCACTTTCTTAATTTGACCACGTCGAGGGACCTAAAGATATCTCTCCTATTTTGTAGGAGAGTCAAATTTTATTTAGATTCATTTATATCCTATTCTATGTTTCATGGTACATCTAAAAACTGCTTTTATAAACTATCTAGTTACGGAATAGCGTTTTGACAACCCTAAAATGCATCACTACATACAGTGAGAAACAATGGCGATCTTAGTCTAAGGAAGGATCCAACAGTTATACCACTCGAGAACGCTTGATGACACATTTTAACATAACAATCCTAACAACATCTTAGAGTAGGTCAATCCAACACCATGAACTTTACCATCTTGCCCATATTATTGATTTTATATCTCTATATCAATGATTTATTAAACATGTTCATCAATCAATATGTGTGCTAGTTATAAAATCATTATTATCTCACATAATGACATAAGACTAGAGATATTTTAAATAATGTTATAAAATATAAAGTTTCACGAAAAAATCATATACTCGCCAATCAATGTAATAATAATAATAATAATTTAAGGGGCTAAATAACACTTTATTCAACGCTCATAAACATAAATATTTATACAATTATCTTTCACTCACACTAAATTCAACCATGCAGGTATAAGGAACTGATTACACTCATGTGTTTCTCATGTTTTGGCCATGAACGATGCTTCATTAATGGATCAACAACATTTATGTCTGTGAGTACTTCGTAGATCTTCACATCACCTCTATTAACGATCTCATGAATAAGGTGATAGCGCTGAAGTATGTGTTTTGATTTTTGGTATATTCTAGGTTTTTTGGCTTGTGCAATAGCACCATTATTATCGAAATAAATGAAAAAAGGATTTAGCACACACGAAACCACACCTAATTCAGAAATAAACTTTATGATCCAAACAGCCTCCTTAGCAGCTTCTAACACCGATATATACTTGACCTCTATTATAGAGCCAGGTACATGTTTCTTGCTTGAAAATTTTCTAAGTTATTGCTCCTCCACCGCGAAAAACACAAATTCAAATTGCGATTGACCACCATCTCTATCGATTTAGAAGATAGCAACAATGGAACAATTTATAATGAGTTTTTACTCACCTCCATAAACCAGGAGCATATCCATAGTTCTCTACAAGTACTTGGGGATATTTTTTTACAGCAACCTAGTGGGGCTCACCAAGGTTAGATTGGTACCTACTCATAACTCTAGGAGCATAAACAACATATTGGCGTGTACATAGCATGGCATACATGATGGATCCCACCATGAAGGCATACCAAATCACACTCATCCTTTTTTGCTCAACAAGTGTCGAAGGACACTGAGTATCACTTAGGATAATGCCATGTGATGTTGGCTGTCACAACCGGTTTTAGAAGGCAAACCGAATGCGAACCATGTATGTGTCAGGATCAGCAATTCACGTACACAGTAGTTACATAACTGGACATCATCACACAGTGCTCAAATAATGACATAAAAGGGTAATAATAATTGATTACATCATGATGTCTGAGACATCCACATAGTCTCTAACAATAATCAAAGTGCGAAAACGAAACGTAGATACACGTGGCCTTCACAGGCAGCCGACTGGGGGGGGGTTGCCGCTAACCTACGCCTAAAACTTGTCGTACTCATGGAACTCCTGAAAGTCTTCCTCCATGGCTTCATCTCCTCTTGAGCAGTGGTTGCAACGTGGACAACCTGGGGGGGTTGGTGTGTAAAGCAAGGGTGCGTACACATCAACATACTCAGCAATTGTCCCGTTTGGCTGTATTAGACTAGCTTTATGTGGGGTTAAGTCAAGCAGTTGCTTTTAGTTGGTCAGGTTATTATTACTAGTAGAGAGCCAGATTTTAGCATTAACCCAAGTTGTTAACCCAAAAGTACCCTGTTGTGGACTTGTTCTCAAATGCAATGTTAATGGTTAAAGACCTTCGTCCTTTGAAGCATTATCTCCTTTAGGATATAATGATCTTCAGACGAAGGTTATGAAGGGCATACCTTCATAATCACAACATGTAATAATAAGGACAGGGACATATGAAACATGGAAAAGAACGTGAATAATAATATTGAATCATTAGACTCTTCATATTCTCATTATAACCATGAACAAACATTAATGATATTGAATTACATTTGTACCTTCGGCTTGGCAGAAGGTGAAAGAGCGGGAGTGACGCCAGAGTGATTACAATTCAGCGTGAACAGTACGGTGTTACTGTTCATCTATTTATAGGCACAGGACGCAGCCTGGGTAAAATTACATCCATGTCCTTGACACTTACTACTGACTAAGGAGTAATCTGTCGAGGACTAGGCAGTATATTCCCCTTTAGGTCGGTTCCATTCTCCATCGCTGCCCTTGCGCTAACCCGAAGCTTCTTCATTTGAAGCTTCGGAACTGGTTCATTCTTCTCCCAGACCACGCCTTTCATACCATGCACACCTTCATCTCAAGGGCGAAGGTTTCTGTGACAATATATTATACTTGGAAAGCATGTTAATCGTGTTTTTGAAGACCTTCAGAAGACGAAGGCCCCCAACAGTAGCCCCTCGCAGTATTAATTTGTTCTTGTAACAACGAATTCAGACTGCGACGTGAAGTAAGGCCTTAAGCCAAAGGTCCAAAAAAACACCTTCCCTTCGCTAGAATAGCGAAAGTCAATGAAAAATGCGGCCCGCCAAGTTGCAATGCACTAGGTGTATAAATAGAAACCCACAGCCGCGGCATTTGCTACGCCATTTCTGTTGCTTGCGCTGTTTTTTCAAATTTTAATTCTCTTGCTGTCAGCTCTTGCTTGATTTTCGAGCTTCGTGAAATACTGGAGTTTTGAAGAAATGTCTGAGGAGAAGAAGGTGTATGAGGTGACGAAGGTGGCCGAGGAGAAGAAGGTTGTGGACCCTTTTATTGCTGGGTTTTACGAATCTATGGCAAAAACAAATACAGAGAAGATCACAAAGGAGATAATGGCGGATTTATCTGAAGATTCTGATAACAGTGATGACTTTGATGTGGAAAGTGGAGATGAAGATTCTGAAGATCGGCCCTGGCGGCCAAGCCATACCATCTTCGGAAAGTCGACCATTAAACAAAGTCAGATTGACGCTGTCGGCGTTTCGACCCCAGGGGCTCCCTGGACCGACGAGTAAATTGTCGCCGCGTGTCCCAGCCCAGATGGGTCGGTGCGAGACGGAGCACGAAGGGGGGGGGGAGAAGAGAGGAAAAAAGGGGAAACCCGCGGCCTCCGTGTTGTCCTGCGCCTAGGTCGGGTGCGCTTGCAGTAGGGGGTTACAAGCGTCCGCGTGGGGGGAGAGCGAGGGACTCTACGCGCCGTCCCGTCCTCCCGCGCGGCCAACCTTCTCGTAAGAGAGCCCTGGACCTTCCTTTTATAGGCGTAAGGAGAGGGTCCAGGTGTACAATGGGGGGTGTAGCAGTGCACTATCGTGTCTAGCAGAGAGGAGCTAGTGCCCTAAGTACATGCCGTCGTGGCAGCCAGAGAGGTTTTGGCACCCTGTTCATGTGATGTCGTGGCCGTCGGAGGAGCGTTGGAGCCTTGCGGGAGGACAGCTGTCGGGGCTGTCGAGTCCTTGCTGACGTCTCCTTGCTTCCGTAAGGGGCTGAGAGCCGCCGTCGTCATGGAGCACGCGGGGCGCCATCATTATCTGTTTACCGGGGCGAGCCAGATGGGACGCCGGTCTTGTTCCCTGTAGCCTGAGCTAGCTAGGGATAGGGTAATGATGGCCCCCCCTATGACGTGGTCGGTCTGAGCCCTGGGGTCGAGAGAGGCGGAGGCTCCTCGAGGTCGGGGTCGAGTCGGTCTTCCGAGGTCGAGGTCGAGTCCGAGCCCCGGGTCGGGCGAGGCGGAGACTGTCGTCCGAGGCCAAGGCCAAGTCCGAGCCCTGGGGTCAGGCGAGGCGGAGTTCGTCATCTTCCTGGACCGAGCCCGAGTTCGAGCCCTGGGGTCGGGCGAGGCGGAGTTCGTCGTCTTCCGGGGCCGAGCCCGAGTCCGAGCCCTGGGGTCGGGCGAGGCGGAGTTCATCGTCTTCTGGGGCCATGCCCGAGTCCGGGCCCTGGGGTCGGGCGAGGCGGAGTTCGTCGTCTTCCGGGGCCGAGCCCGAGTCCGAGCCCTGGGGTCGGGCGAGGCGGAGTTCGTCATCTTCCGGGGCCGAGCCCGAGTCCGAGCCCTGGGGTCGGGCGAGGCGGAGTTCGCCGTCTTCCGGGGTCGTGCCCGAGTCCGGGCCCTGGGGTCGGGCGAGGCGGAGTTTCCTATGGCGCCCGAGGCTGGACTTGGCTACTGTCAGCCTCACTCTGTCGAGTGGCACAGCAGTCGGAGCGACGCAGGCGGCGCTGTCTTCTTGTCAGGCCGGCCAGTGGAGCGGCGAAGTGACTGCGATCACTTCGGCTCTGTCGACTGAAGGGCACGTGACAAGATAAGGTGTCAGGCCATCCTTGCATTAAATGCTCCTACGATACGGTCGGTCGGTGTGGCGATCTGGCCAAGGTTGCTTCTTGGCGAAGACTGGGCCTCGGGCGAGCCGAAGGTGTGTCCATCGCTTGAGGGGGTCCTCGGGCGAGACGTGAATCCTCCAGGGTCGGCTGCCCTTGCCCGAGGCTGGGCTCGAGCGAGGCGAGGTCGTGTCCCTTGAGTGGACCGAGCCTTGGCTTAATCGCACCCATCAGGCCTTTGCAGCTTTGTGCTGACGGGGGTTACCAGCTGAGATTAGGAGTCTTGGGGGTACCCCTAATTATGGTCCCCGACAGTATCCCCCGAGCCTCAAAGGGAGTATTGATACTCGCTTGGAGGCTTTTGTCGCACTTTTTTGCAAGGGGACCGGCCTTCCTCGGTTGCTTTTTGTTCCGGTGGGTGCGCGCGAGCGCACCCGCCGGGTGTAGCCCCCGAGGCCTCGGAGGAGTAGTTTGACTCCTTCGAGGTCTTAGTACGTTTCGTAACGCTTCGGCCGGTCTGGCTGTTCCCTCATGCGAACTGGCCGTAGCCCGGGTGCACAGTCGAGTCCCAAGTTCTCGGGCTGGTATGTTGACGCTGTCAACGGTTTGGTCGGAGTCGGGTTTGCGAGAGCAGCCCCCGAGCCTCCGCACAGAGCGAGAGGACGGTCAGGGACAGACTCGGCTTTTTACATACGCCCCTGCGTCTCCTTTCTGGAAGGAGGAGGGGGGGGAAGCGCCATGTTGCCCTCGGAGGGCGCCGAACATGGTGTCTCCAGTGAGTTGCTAACGGATAATCCGAGTGGACGCCCGTGCCCCATTTGTTAGGGGTCGGCTAGTGGCCCGGAGGCGCGCTCCAAAAGTACCTGCGGGTGACTTGCCGGACCCGGTCCCCTTTTGACGGGGTCTGAGGGCTCGATGCCTCCCTCTGGTGGGATTTCGTTACAAAATCGTTCCTGTTGGTCTCGGAAATGTCCTAGGGTACCTCGGGAGCGCAGCCCGAGCCTCGGTTATGTATCGAACGTACCCAGGGTCATCCCTCGCTCTGCGTCTGAGGCAGCTGTCGAACCCTTTGGGGGCCAGCCTATGAACCCCTGATCAGTAGTGGGCGCGGAGCCCGAGTGGCCTGAGGCGGCCGTTGAACCCTTTTGAGGGGCCGGCCTTCGAACCTCTGACCAGTAGTGGGCGCGGAGCCCGAGTGCTCTGAGGCGGCTGTTGAACCCTTCCGAGGGGCCAGCCTTTGAACCTCTGATCAGTAGGGGGGCTCAGGGCCCGCTTCCTTCATGGAGAAGGATCCCTTTCGGAGTATCCCCTTTCCTGACCCCTGAGGCAAGAGAGAGAAAGAGGAAGTGAAAAGGATACGAAATCGAATGACGTGGCACACCTTTTTTGACGCGATCATTATGGCGGAGGTGAAGCGTCGCCTACTTCGCCTGCCAAAGGTGCCACCTGTCCTGCCGCAGAGTTAATGCGACGGGACGAGTGGTTCATGGGGCGGCTGTTGTGCGTGCGCGAGCCGTTCGAGGGACGGGCGTCTCGCTTTGAGTTTTGAATCTTGCAGCGGGTTTGGGCGAAGTGTTGAATGGGTCTCGCCTGGGCCTTTATATATTCGGGAGAGGGGCTGGTGATGGTTCTTTACTCAGCTGCTTGCCTCCCACTTAGGTTTTCGCAACCCGAGGGAATAGCCAGAGAAAGGAAACCGCGCACCTAGTTCCTCCGCCGCCACCTCTTCTGCTTGGTGATGGCCGACCGGGTGACCATTGTTCCACCGCGCGACCCGTGGCCTTTCTCCACCGTCACGGCGGATGACCTTGAGGCCCTTGTTGCTGATGGTTTGCTTCGCCCTCTCTCCGGTGACTCGCAGCCGGAGTGGATGGCCCCTTCGAGCGGAGCCGCCCCGTCCCCGCCGCCGGGGTATGTCGTGAGCTTTGTCTCCTTTCACGAGCGGGGGTTCGGAGTGCCGGCAAGTCGTTTTATGCGGGCGATTCTGCATGTCTATGGGGTGGAGCTGCACAACCTCAGTCCCAACTCCATCTCGCAAGCTGCCATCTTTGCGGCGGTTTGTGAAGGATACTTGGGGATTGACCCTCACTGGGACCTGTGGACCCATCTCTTCTCCGCGGAGCTTTTTGCCTCGCCGACGGGGGAAAGAAGGGTCCGCATGGCGGTGTGGGCCGGTGGCTGCATCCTCCAGCTGAGGCAGGCGCGGGCACTGCAGTACATCCCCGCCGTCCTTGCGTCTTCGAACAAAGGGTGGCAGCGCCGGTGGTTCTATCTCCGAAATGACGACGAGAGGCTCCCGTTGTTTTCTCAGCGAGTGGTGACCACCGCCGCCGATAACTGGCGCTACGGGATCTCGCGCGACAGACAGAAGAATCTCCAGCCCCTTCTAAAGGCCCTGGAGGAGCTGCGGAAAGGAGGGCTCACCGCCGCGGGGGTGGTTGCCGCCATTCATCGCCGGAGGGTGCTCCCTTTGATGGAGCGGCGGCTGCCGCTTTGGGAGATGACGCCGGGGGTCGACTTGGAGGGTTCGTGGATGTCCTCGGATCCCCTTCCCATCGACGACCTCCACAGGCAGGTAGCCGGCACATTGGGGAAGCCGGACGCCGGTGCCCTCTCCCAGCTCTTGATGCGTCCCGATCACAGGTGTGTGTCCCTGGTGAGTGTCCGCTCCTTCTTTCTTCTTGTGTCGGATTGCCCTTGGTCCTCATAGTCGAGACTCTTCGTCCGTCTCCAGGAGGTAGGGGCTCACAAGCTGTGGCGGAACTGCCCGAATTATTCCAACTTAAGTGCCCAAGCCCTGCCTTAGAGGCTAGACCACACTTAAATGGGAATAACCCGCCAATCCCTCGGATCTAGTCCGACACGGCGACTGACAGGATCAAGTACCACAATCTCACTCGATGGTGAGTCACAGAGCAAATACAATAAAGCATAAAACCATACATGTCAGAGTATTAAATTATTACATCATCATCATCATCAGAGTTTTTGCAAAAGCAGTCATCATTGTTCGGAGTGCAGCGGAATAAAACTAACGATAATTAAACGGAGAGATGGGGAAGCCTGTCCCATCACTCCTCATGCTCCTCCTCAGCCGAGGCAGGGTCCCACTCGACAGTCCAACCCGGTGGCAAGGTGGATGGCCAAGTCACTCCAGCAGCCATTTCCTCCAGAGAACCTGTAAAAAATTATGCCACAAGCAAGGCTGAGTATACTAATACTCAGCTAGACTTACCCGGTGTGAGGAGTCTATACTCCTCTACCTCTAGACATGCAGCTGTTTGGCTGTGGGGTTTGGTTGCCAAAAGCACTAGCTGAGTTTCTAAATCAAGATTTTAACTTTGTCAAAATTAAGTGTGACTCTCTTAAGGCTAAAAGTGTACTATCTACTCATACATAGTAGCAAGCATTTTTAGCAATCAATATCTTGTATCATCTCATCATAGTTCCACTTGTTACTCAATGCAGCAGCATGGATCAAGCAGTCTCATTAGCTGCGAGAAGCAGACGATTCGAATCGAGTTTTTATCCTTGCAAGGTAAACCTAAACACACGATATGTAGGGGCACTCCGTCCCCACACACATCAACCGTCCCCATCGATTCCCTGGCAACAGAAAGGGGCTCACCGCCTTGGCGTACAATGCCCCACTGACCCCGACTGGCCGTCGTGCAGTGACCGCACTTGTACCCACCATAACCAGAATGGGAGACTACGTCTCAGGTCGCGTGAGGAGGGCAATCTGCGGGCAGGTTCACTCACGTACTAGGCTTACCGATTTACCATATTTCTCGGTATGTGTTTAGTACGTTCAAACGCTTGACTCACGGTACCACACCTTAATCCTTAATCAAATTTTTATCCCGTGAACAACCAATCCCCATGGATTGTTGCTCACAAACCAACATCAATATGATAAGAAAGTGGATACAGCCAATTTCTGACCTCGCGCGAGTGCTAGAAAAATCACTCGACTTCTACCGAGATCCTAATTAATAAAGCAGCTACTCGACCTAGCATACTAGTATTCATCTCAATAGGATTCCTGAGATCATGCAACTAGGGTTTAAATCAACTCCTACACTTAAGTGCGCAATACAAGCCTACAAACATTAAGTGTAGTAAAATATCATATAGAACAGGTTATGCATAAAACCGGGGCTTGCCTTCCAAAGCAGTGGCAGACAGGTCCTCTGGTGCAGGCTCTGGGGCTGGATCTGGGGCAACCTCCTGGGCAGCTCCTTGCTCCGGCACGAGGATGTACTCTCCGTCAGCAAGATTACAGTCTATCGAAATGCAATGAACATGTATGTCATGATTATGCAAGATTTAAGAACATTAAGCTACAGAAACTAAGTCAAGAATTAACTTAGGGTTCCTTGGCTATGTGGGTCTTCTAGTGGTATATATAGACTTATTACCTTTTAGGTTTAGGTTTTCTTTTAGGACAACATAGTGGATTTGCATTGCCTTTATGGATTGCAGTGGACAATTTACAAAGGTCTTAGGAGGACATTAATTTCCATTACCCATTTTCCTTTCTTTATTTCCATCTAGGGTTTCTAGTATGGGTTTGAACTTATGACAGTATTTTAAAAATTTCCAAAAATTCTGTAAAAATTACAGTGGGTTGTCACTTGCTATTCTAGCTTGTTTTAAGAATTTGAGGCTTAAAGTACAAAAGCTAGGCTTTAAACAAAAATAACAATAGTTAGGCAAAATGGGCCACTTTACACTACAAGTCTTTTATTAAAGTGGGTCCTGACCTAAGGGTTATTTTTGTTGGCCTCTAATAGTGATAATAAGCTCTTGTACCAAAAAGGACAGAGAGCAACATGATGGTTAATTAATGATGGATTTTTAAAGTTTGGTGCAAAAAGGGTGTTTAGAACTAACTTGTCATTTGAAAAATATCAAACAACAGATTTCAGATTTTTCCTAAGTTCTTATTATCAAAACATTAGTTATCCTAAGGTTTGAGGAGTTTTCACCTTAGGGTTATTTTTGTAGGGTTTTTCTAAGTTATCCTTATTTTATTAATTTAAAAGGTATCCTTCTTATTTTACACTACAACAGGGTATGATATATTTTTCCAGTGAACTACATTGACTAAGTATCTCAACAAAAATAGGGGTGCCCTCTGGTTCATTATTTATGTCACCTTTTCTATTTTTCTTAACCTTAAGCATATTATGGAATAAGGGGTAAAAACTAACTTAATGTAGTGGACAGAGGGGTTTAACATTTTTAACTAGGTCAGTAGGTAGATATAAACTTCTCCAAATTTTTCTAACCCTAGTTAAATAGTACAACCATTTTTCTTGCTATTATTAAGCTTTTGGTCCAAATTATAATTAAATCAGGACCTTATATTTTTCTATAGTACCTATGGGGTTTTATATTTTTCTTAGATAGGCTACATTATTTAGAGTCTGGCAAAATTGGTTTGACCAAATTTGGATAAACCAAACAGAAGTTATGGGTTTTTAAAGTTTCTGTTTGAATTTAAATCAGGTTTTAATAAGGTTTTTCTGAAAAAGCAGTTTGCGCCGAGGTCCCTGAGTTCAAACTAAATCAAACCTCGCAGATCTACCCTCGCGCCACTATTTCCCTGAGTCTCTGACATTTCACTTAACCCCCTGGCTTTCTTTCCCTCTCACCCGCAGTCCTTCCCCCAACTGAAACAGTAGCCGCGGGAGAGAAAAGGATGGCGCGGCTTACCGACGGCGAGGGAGGTCCGGCGAGGTGGTCAGTGACGTTCGGGAGGTCGCGACGGTCACGTCGATGTGCGGGTCGTCGCCGGAGGTGGTCGGAGTTACCCTGGCCACGAACACAGGCGGCGGGGATCGTCGGCGGCGCCTGCTCCGGCCAAACCACGGCGGTATAGTTCAATTAGGGTGCACGAGGAGCTTCACGGGGTGACACAGAGGCCATGCGCGCATCGAATTGGAAAACGGTGCAGGGGCTTACCCGGTCCACGTGCGCCGGCGGGTTCTTGAACTCCGGTGAGCACGATTTGGCTACTCCGGTGACGCGGGTCCTCGGGTCAAGCTTGAGCAAGTCTCACGGCCTCACCAGGAAGCTATCTGGGGGCTTGGATCGAACGGAGGAGGACGGGAGAGGGGTTGGCCACGGTGGTAGCTCTCGGGCGGCACTGGCGGGTCGCGGGGAGGTCGCCGGAGGCAATGGCTGGCTCGGGCAAGTCAGGCGAGGTACAGAGGAGGCAATGGGGAAGGCAGCCGAGCACTGGGGCAGGTTTTATAGCCGTGGCGCGGGCGTGGTCACGAGCGGCCGCGGGCGCGCGGGGGTTCGCGCACGGGCGTGCTCTGAGCGCGCTCCCGGATGCCAGCTCGCGTCGAACACGTGGAAGGTTGCTTCTGCCAAGGTTCAACGGCCGATTTGAGCGCCATAGCGTGCGTATCTTGGCAAAGTCACTGTGTACGGTCACTTCTCTGCTCCAAATCCTATCCTTTTGCTGTGAGTTCCAAGTCGAGATATGGTCAGGGCAGGGAGATAGAGAGGGAAGAAGTTTGCTGTGTCAGCTGGGTCCAAACCGAGACAAAAGGGGTGTCAAGTCGTGTCTAGCGCCCTAGGGTAGGTGTCATCTCTTGCCAGGGTGTTCTAGGGTTAATTTGGCGCCATTTTGTCAATTGGGTCGACAGGTTTTGAAAAGGGGATCAAGGTGAACATGTGGAGTCTTTGCTCAAGGGTTAGGTTCTATACTTAGGCAAAATCTGAATTCTCCCTTGAGCTGAACCTTAGGTGATCTTTTGAGGACTTTTCTGAAAACTTTTTGGGGGTACTTCCTTACTATTAATTGTAGGTTACTAAGTATATTACAACTTTTATATTTGGCCCAAACCATGATCATGAGGTTTACATGATCTTTTGATCATGGCTTCAATTAGGGTTCTTATTGCCTATGGAGGGTTTTGCTTTAGGTTTTTGGGAGATCCTCACTTAGATGTGCATGATAGGCTAAGGCAGGACATCCAAGGTGGGTTACACTTGTTTAGGACCTAGAATTCCAAGTTTGGTATATTCTGCCCACTTTAAATCTTCATGTGATAATAGGTAAACAGGGGGGTATCCCTGGGGTGGACACCCTGAGTAACACCTAGGGTGTTACAGCCCTCCCCCCTTAAAGGAATCTCGTCCTGAGATTTCAGGTAGGGTCCCTTGGAGGGATGCTTGAAGGTGTGTGGGTGCTACTCTCCCCTTATATTCAAGTTTCACCTTTTTAACTGTTCTTCGAATGTCATCCTCTTTGCAACTTCAGAAGGAAGCCCTTCTTAAGTTAGATCCACAACTTAGACCATCCTTGTTATCTAAGTTTTTCTTATAATTGACTTCAAAGGGCAGGTGGGGGTGGGGTTTTTGGGGTTACATACCGACTCCTTTGGGCAGAAAGTCGGGGAAGCGAGAGCGTAGGAAATCCTCCGTCTCCCATGTAGCTTCTTCTGCTGAATGATGACTCCACTGAACCTTATACATTCTGATTGATCTTGCCCGAGTTGATCTTTCCTTCTGATCCAATACCTTGACGGGGTACTCTTGGTAGGACAAGTCTGGTTCTATCTCAATGTCTGGTTCCGGTAGCACTTCAGTGGGTAGACGAACACATTTCCGCAGCTGAGATACATGGAACACATTGTGAACTGTTGACATGCAGGGTGGCAATTCCAATTGGTAAGCTACGGGTCCACAACTTGCCTTGATCTTATAGGGTCCAATGTAACGAGGGGCTAATTTGCCCTTGATCCCGAATCTCTGGACACCCTTGATTGGTGATATCTTAAGATAGACATGGTCTCCCACCTCAAACTGTAGAGGCTTCCGCCTCTTGTCATGATAACTCTTTTGCCTGGCCTGAGCAGCTTCCAGGTTCTTCTTGATAATTCTAACCTTTGCCTCTGCTTCAAGCACCAAATCTGGCCCAAAAATTTCCCTCTGTCCTGCTTGAGACCAATTTAGTGGGGTCCTACACCTTCTCCCATATAATGCCTCAAAAGGTGCCATCTTCAGACTGGACTGATAGCTGTTATTGTAAGAAAACTCTGCTAAGGAAAGACACTTGTCCCAATCCTTTCCATAGTGTAGTGCACAGGCTCGCAACATGTCTTCCAAAATCTGATTTACCCTTTCTGTCTGACCATCTGTTTGGGGGTGGTATGCTGAGCTTCGCAAAATCTGGGTTCCAAGTGATTCCTGTAATTGCTCCCAAAATCGTGCCACAAAAGGTGCTCCTCAGTCGGAGACTATAGTCCTTGGTATCCCATGCAGACGAACTATCTGGTCAATGTAGATCTCTGCATACTTCTCCGCCCGGTGAGTGGTGTGCACTGGCAAGAAATGAGCAGTCTTGGTCAATCTGTCCACAATAACCCATATAGAATCATGGTGCCTGGAGGTATTGGGCAATCCCACTATGAAGTCCATGCAAATGTCCTCCCATTTCCAAGATGGTATGGGAAGGGGTTGCAAAGGGCCTGCTGCCTTCAAGTGACTAGCTTTTATCCTCTGGCAAGTGTCACACTCTGATACGTACTTGGCAATTTCCCTCTTCATTCTGGTCCACCAGTATAAAGATCTAAGATCATGGTACATCTTGTTGCTACCAGGGTGCATGGAGAATTTGGAAAGGTGAGCTTCATCCAGTATCTTCTTTCTAAGTTCAGGATCCTTGGGAACCACCAATCGGTCTCCAAACCATAAAATTCCCTTGCTGTCCTGACAGAAACACTTGTATTTTTCTGCCTTTTGCTTGAGCATATCTTTGATAACCTGAACACCCTTGTCCTCAACCTGTGCCCTGACTATCTGTTCTTGCAATGTGGGCTCCACTGAGATATAGCTTAGGTTGCCCGAAGAAACAACTTCCAGGTTCAGCCTGCACAACTCATCACACAGGGTGGTCACTCTTGCATCCATGTTCACACAATTGCACTGGGCCTTTCTGCTTAAAGCATCTGCCACAACATTGGCTTTGCCAGGATGGTAATGCACCTCCAAATCATAGTCCTTGATCAATTCCAACCACCTTCTCTGCCTCATGTTCAAATCTGCTTGAGTGAAAATGTACTTGAGGCTCTTGTGATCAGTGTAAATGTTACAGTGAGCTCCCATCAAGTAGTGTCTCCATATCTTGAGGGCATGAACTACTGCTGCCAGTTCCAGATCATGTGTTGGGTAGTTCTGCTCATGGGGTCTGAGTGCTCTGGAAGCATAAGCAATGACCCGGTTATCTTGCATCAAGACACAACCCAATCCGGTACTAGAAGCATCACAATAAACTTCAAATGGCTTGGTATTGTCGGGTTGGGCTAGAACTGGGGCTGTTGTCAAATGTTGTCTCAAGGTATGAAAAGCATCTTCACACTTTTGGCTCCACTCAAATTTGTTGGGGGCTTGTTCTCAAATGCTAAGAGTTAAGAACAAGGCAACATAAAAAATGTTAAGTGTTAAAGTCCTTCGTCCTCCACGACATTACATCCCTTCAGGATATAATGAATTTCGGGCGAAGGTTACGAAGGACGTACCTTCGTGAGCATAATAATGAAGGACGAAGTATTCATACAGATCATGAGGTATAAAATAAACATTTAAATGTTATTATAGAATCATCTCCATTTTTATTATCATGAACGAATATAAATGACTTCAAATTATAAATGTACCTTCGGTCTTGAGGAAGGCAAAAACACAAGTGTGATGCGAAAGCAAATGACAGGTTCGCGTGAACAGTACAGGGGTACTGTTCATCTATTTATAGACACAGGACGCAGCCTGTGACGAATTACAATTATGCCCCTTACAAAAGTTTACAACATTGACTCAGACCTCTATGGATAAAAAGGTCATTCTATCTCTATGTCGGTTTGTAACGCCGAAGCTCCATAAAAAAGGAACCTTCGGCCATCTCCTGGGGACAACTTCAGCCGAAGCTGCTTCTTCGTGTGAGACCTTCGGCGCAACGAAGCATGGCCCCAACAGTAGCCCCTTTCGCGGCGCTAGATCGTTTTTCGTAACGAGCTTGATCCGTGAAAAAAAACCTCTCAAGCTTTGGGAAGCCGAAGGTCCAAAAAACACCTTCCCTGAGCTCGTTGCCGAGAAACGATTCAATTTCCGAGCTCGTGCCAGACCCACCTTGCAGAGTTACTGTTTGATCTTTGCGGTCCACTGCGCAGTGAGTGCAAGTGACTGCCCGCCTGGTGTAAAAATCCTGCCGCTTCGCCTTCTTACCTGCAGCACTATATAAACAGACGAGTAGGTGTGAAGTTACCACAGCATTCATTGCTATTTGCACTGTTTTGCTGCCAAAATTTTTAACTATAGCCGAAGCTTGATTCTCAGAATCGAACGAAGGTCCATCTCGAAGTCTGCTTCGTCAAAAAGGAAAGCTTCGGGAGAAAAAGAAAAAGAAAAAAGTGTTTTAACTTCCCCAAACTCAAAATCAAATGGCCAGAGTGCGATCTACTGCCAGAGTTGAACGTGAAGGAGACGAAGCCGAAGGTTCGAATACTGTGCCCATCTCCGAAGCAATGCAGCGTTCCGGACTGGTGATTGCGGAAGAAATGCCCGCCGCCGAAGCAAACCCGACAACTGCCGAAGGAGAAGAGAACATTGAAGAAACTGACTCCGAAGATGACTATCGCATTGCCATGCCCAGCAAGCCCAGCCACCTAGACTTCGGAAAGTCGACTGTTTCAAAGGCTGATCTCGCCAAGATGGTGAAGGAAGGTTATTTCAGTGAAAATCAGAAGAAGCTACTTCGCTTCGGGGGAGAAGAAACTACCCCGAAGCCAGAGAAGGACGAGATTGTTATTTTCAAGAGCTTTTTAAAGGCTGGGCTGAGATTCCCTCTTCATGGAATTATTGCAGATGTATTGAAAAAAATTGGTATTTACTTTCATCAATTGACTCCTAACGCTATCGTTAGGCTTAATGTTTATATCTGGGCCCTCCGAAGCCAAGCAGTGGAGCCATTTGCTGACAGTTTCTGTCGAGTTCATGAGTTACATTATCAAACAAAGGCCAGAAAAGATGGGTTACATGACAACTTTGGCTGCTACAATTTTGCCTACCAGAAAACAACAAAGTGTCCTGTTATCAGCTACCGAAGCAAATGGCCAGCAGGCTGGAAATCTGAGTGGTTTTATGTGAAGGTTGACGAAGATGAAGAGAAATTGGTACAAAGTCCACTTGATTTAATCTTCGGAGAGACAAGGCCACGGTGCCACATGACATTGGAGGGTGCCACCTGGGCTGCACTAGGTGAGTTTGAAATTATTTCAGAGCATATCGGTACCAGGGATCTGGTTCAAGAATTCTTGGCATTCAGAGTCTTCCCTACTCTGAAAGAATGGGAAATGCCCAAGCTAGAAGGGGAGAAGAAGAAGGGGGAACTTGTCCGGCTGCCTTATCACTTCAAATTCAAGAAATACTTTAAAAAGCCTTGCCAAGAGTGGCTGGACACAGTTGAGGTGATGTGCAATGAAATTCTTGGGAATTATTCCAAAAAAGAGGATCAACTGATGACCGCGGCCTTCGGCACCCGTCCGAAGCGAAGGCTGAACCGAGTGCTTGATGCCCTGGGCTTCGAGTACCCTGACTATGAACGGCTGAACAAGGGTGCTGAGGGCCAAAAAAGGAAAAGAGTGGCCGAAGCTTTGAACAAGGATGAAGAAAGACCACCAAAAGAGAAGAAAATTCCCAAGAAGAGAAAAATATCAACTCCAAAGCGAAAATTATCCGATGAAGAGGGGACCCCCGCACCACCTTCTACCAGCGACGTGGAGGAAATTCTAAAGGTAATGACTGAACCCATGCCCACGAAGCTAAGTCCATTAGGGCCTCAACTGACGAAGCTTTTTCGAAAGGTGGAGGAGCCGGAAAAAACGAAGATAACCAAAGCAAAAAGGCAAAGAATTATTGCAGTAACCGAAGTTATTGACAAGACGCCACCGAGGGCGTCAATTCAGAAAACGCCAGCAAATGTCGAAGTTGCACCTTCGGAGGTCGCGGCTACCGAAGCCGCTACAGCCGAAGATGTAAACTTAGAAACTACCATTGAAGACATCAACAAAATTTTGACAGACATGGCTGCAGAAGAAGCTGCCACCGCTGCTGAAGAAGCCATGGCCACAGTGCCTGGGAAAGGGAAAGAAATAGCCGAAGACACTTCGGACGACGAAGCCTACACATTTCAAAATTTAGTTGGGCAAAAACTGTCGAAGGCCGAAATAGAAGAGCTTAAGGATTATGCCAAATCTTGCGGATATAAGCCAGGAGCTCTTCTATTTGGAGGCATTGATGACGAAAAATTAGGCTGCATCCGAGACCAAACTGGAGCTAAGGTTATCGGTACTCTATCGAAGAGTATCGGTTTTCCGAAGCTAGAAACAGACATCAGCCGCTACCGACGACAACATATCGTCGGCAGCTTATTTTATTCCAATTTCAAGGTAAACAACTTTTCTCTGACTTCTATTGTTTTTAATAATGGAAATATTCCTAACAATGGTTATTTATTTGCAGAGCATGCTTCTAAGCAAAGCTTTGAGAATGCAGCAAGATCTAGAAGATAAGAAGCACGAAGCTATAATTGAAAATTTAGAGAGCAAGATAAAAGAACAATCAGCTATTATTGAAAAGAAAGACTTCGAACTTCAACCAACCGAAGGCTTGCTGGCAGAGACTGAAGCTAAAGTAGCAGAATTAAATTCGAAGCTTCTCTACCAATCAAAACAATTTGAACAAGAGAAGCTAGATCTTGATTCGAAACTTGAAGCCGAAGTCCAAATCAACTTAGGCTTGAAGAAATCATTAACAAGCCTTCAAGACAAATGCTTGAAATTTAGCAACAATTGTATCCAACAATTAAAGAAGATCTTTCACTCAGTTGGAGCCAGCAGTGGGAAGTTTACCCCCGCTGCTGAAAATTTGCCAAGAGCCTTTGATCATATTGAAGCTGAAATTGAAGAACTTGACGAAGTTATAGCCGGGCACGGTGACTTCTGTGCCTGGGTAGCTTCTCGAGGCACCGCTGCAGCGTTCCTGAAAGCCGGCTGTGAGCATGGAAAAGTCGTCAACAGGCCGAACTTCACTCTCTCTCCATCCATTCTAGATGATATTCCTGACCTTGCCCGAAGCATCTCAAATAGATTTATAAAAATGATATGGACAAAAGGCGGGCGAGAGAAAGCTGGAGACGAAGCTCGAAGTCATCTTGAACCAGTAAGAAATCATACTTTGTACTTACCTTCTCCTTCACACTTGATCTTTACTCACGATACTTTGATTCATGTAGGATGACGAAGCTGAAGATGATACTTAAAGAATACGCCGCCGAAGCGGAAACCTGACGAAGATTAGTAGGAGTAGACTAGAAAAAACTCAGGAGAATTTGTAACGACTTTTTGTAAATACAATTAAACTGTTCTCAAGGAACTTTGTACATACCTTGCAATATATTCTTACCCTTCTATTGAGGCGCTTTGATGTGGACGAAATTAGTATTTTGAGCCGAAAGCGAAAAAACACCTTCCCTTCTTTTCGTACACAACGAAGCATAAAAAACCAGTTCTTTTTGCCGAGGCTTTTCTTTTTTGTACACAACGAAGCATAAAAGACCACTTCTTCTTTTTGCCGAAGCTTTTCTTTTTTGTACACAATGAAGCATAAAAGACCACTTCTTCTTTTTGCCGAAGCAACCACTTAGGAACACAAATGCTATGAATGAATGCTTATGAATGCAAATGCTATGATGTAATGTAATGTGCGAATGAATGTCCAAAGCATATGTCCGAAGCCACACTCTCAGCCATTATTTCCTTAGAAACAACCATACATCAGCTCTGCATTCCCTTAGGAACGACTTTGGAGCTACTTCGCCTTTTACTTAGACGGTATAAGCTCTGCATTCCCTTAGGAACGTCTTTGGAGCTTCTTCGCCTTTTACTTAGGCGGTATAAGCTCTGCATTCCCTTAGGAACGTCTTTGGAGCTTCTTCGCCTTTTACTTTCGGCGGAATCAGCGTTGACTTTTCGCTGTGAGCTCTGCATCCCCTTAGGGACGTCTTTGGAGCTTCTTCACCTTTTCAGTTTCGGCACTCGATGGTGCGTTCTCAGTTTTTACATTTACATTTTTTGGGGGATTTTGCTCTTATAAAGCTAAAAAGGAAATTACACATGATGGCCCCATTAAAAACCTTTCTCCCCCTTTAGAAAGGAAAAGGGTGCCATGAAAAAAGAAAAGAAAAACATAAAAAGTTACATCAAGTTATACATAATATCGCCGAAGCTCATCCGCATTCCAAGATCTTGGAATTTCGTTGCCATCCATGTCCTTCAATCTGTACGAACCAGGCCTTGACGAAGATACTACTAAGAAAGGTCCTTCCCATTTCAACTGTAGCTTGCCCACTGTGTCTGGGTTGGCTACTCTCCGAAGCACCAAGTGACCCGGCTCAATATTTTTTAACCGGACCTTTCTATCTCGCCACTTGACTGTTTCAGCTTGATATTTATTGATATTCTCCACGGCCTGAAGCCTGATCCCTTCTAAAGCATCTTTTTCCACAAGGCAAGCATCTTCGGGACCTGATTCTGCCGAAGCTACTACTCTTATTGACCTAGCTTTAGCTTCTTCCGGAGTTATTGCTTCGTCACCGAATAATAATTTGAATGGGGTAAAACCTGTAGACCTTGATGTTGTTGTATTGTGGCTCCACACCACTTTGATTAACTGATCTGGCCACTTTCCCCTGGGTTGATTGAAGATTAACTTCATTATTCCTGTCATTATAATGCCGTTGGCCCTTTCAACGAGCCCATTTGACTCCGGATGCCTGACTGATGCAAAATGGATCTTCGTTCCAATTTGATCACAGAAATTTCTGAAAGCTTCGGAGTCGAACTGCGTTCCATTATCTACAGTGATTGCCTTCGGTACCCCGAAGCGACAGACAATATTCTGCCAGAAAAACTTTTGGACAGTAGCCGAAGTTATTGTGGCTAATGGCTTCGCCTCAATCCATTTAGAGAAATACTCCACAGCTACTATAACATATTTTAGATTTCCTTGGGCCGGTGGTAATGGACCCAACAAGTCAAGGCCCCACCTTTGCAATGGCCAGATGGGTTGTATCAGCTGTGTCAAAGACGAAGGTTGCTTTTGATCTCTTGCACATTTCTGACAACCTTCGCACTTTTGAACTAACTCCGCTGCATCCGAAGCTGCCTTCGGCCAATAAAACCCTTGGCGGAAGACTTTTCCAAGCAACGGCCTAGATCCAATATGGGACCCACACAGGCCTGCATGTATTTCTTTCATCAACTCTATACCTTCGGTTCTAGATAAGCATTTGAGCAGCGGAGCGCAAACTCCATGCTTGTATAACTCCCCTTCTATCATGACATACGGACGAGCTCTTGCCTCTATCCTTTTATTATAAGCTTCGTCATCTGATAGGAAGTTACCCTGAAGGTAAGAGATGATTTCAGTTCTCCAATCTTCGCTGTAAACAGGAGATATGTTGAGGACTGCTCTTTCAAGAAGCTCCACTGAAGGTGCCTTTATTGTTTCGAAGAACACATCCGAAGGTAACGGCAGCCCCTGTGCTGCAGACTTGGCTAACAAATCAGCATGCTCATTTTGTCCTCGAGGGATATTCTTGACAGAAAACCCTTCGAAGGAGGCTTCGATCCTTCGGACCGTGTCTAAATATTTTTCAAGCTTCGGATCTTTAGCCTTGCAACTTTTGTCAACATGACCCGAAACAACCTGAGAATCAGTTTTAAGAATCGCCCTGCTGATTCCCATTGCCTTTAATTTCCGAAGGCCCAGAAGCAGGGCTTCGTACTCAGTAATATTGTTTGTACAGCTGAAATCAAGTCTTGCTGCATAACAAGTTTTGACCTTGGATGGTGAGACCAACACAGCGGCTGCACCTGCTCCGAAGGTTCCCCAAGAGCCATCACAAAACACTGTCCACACTTCGGCATCTTTATTTGCTTCTTCATCTTGAGCCCCTGGCGTCCAGTCGGCAATGAAATCTGCCAATGCTTGAGACTGGATCGAGGATCTATGCACATAATCAATGTAAAATTCATTGAGCTCTGCAGCCCATTTTCCAATCCGTCCAGTAGCTTCTCTATTTCTCATTATATCCTTCAACGGCTGCGAAGAAGGAACAATGATATTGTATGCCTGAAAATAATGCCGAAGCTTCCTGGATGCCATTAAAACGGCATATAATACCTTCTCCAGCTCTGTATAATTTTTCTTTGATACACTAAGGACTTCAGATACAAAATACACTGGAACTTGTTTCTTGACTTGGCCATCAAGCTTCTCCTGGACAAGTGCCGCACTTACTGCTGAGTGCGAAGCTGCCACATATAACAACAGAGGAGCCCCTGGCGTTGGTGGAGTTAATGTTGTTAAATCTATCAAGTATTGCTTCAGTTCTTCGAAGGCTTTTTGTTGACTTGGGCCCCATTGAAAGACTTCAGCTGACTTCAGCACCTCAAAGAATGGTAAATTTCTTTCTGCTGACCTGGATATAAATCTGTTGAGGGATGCCAGCCTTCCTGTCAATCTTTGGGCCCCCTTTCTTGTAGCTGGTGGCTCCATTCGAAGTATAGCTTCGATTTTATTTGGATTAGCTTCAATTCCCTTTGTTGAAACCAAGCATCCGAGAAATTTCCCCTTCTTCACTCCGAAGACACATTTTTCTGGATTCAGCTTCAAACCAGCTTGTCTGAAACTGGCGAAGGTCTCCTGCAAATCAGCAATATGATTTTCCTGCTTCGTGCTTTTTACAATAATGTCATCGACATAAGTCAACACATTTCTGCCAATCTGAGACTGGAGGACCTTCGCAGTCATTCTGCTGAAACTTCCTCCAGCATTTTTGAGCCCCTCAGGCATCCGAAGATAGTAATATGTGCCACTTGGAGTTATGAAGCTGGTCTTCGGCTCATCTTCCTTCTTCATCCAGATTTGATGATAGCCTGAGTAGCAGTCCAGGAGACTCATGAGCTCTGAAGAAGCTGCTGCATCGACTAAAGAGTCTATCCTTGGCAGCGGGAATTCGTCCTTCGGACAAGCCTTGTTGAGATCTGTGAAATCGATACACATTCTCCACTTGCCATTGGCCTTCTTCACCATAACAGTGTTAGCTAGCCACTCTGGATACTTTACTTCTCTGATAACTCCCGCACTGAGGAGTCTTTTTACTTCATTGCGAGCCCCTTCGGCCTTGTCATCCGACATCTTCCGAAGCCTCTGCTTTCGGGGTCTGAAGGATGGGTCAACATTGAGCGAATGTTCAATAACATCACGATTTACTCCACAGAGATCATTAGCTGACCATGCAAAAACATCTTTGTTGTTGAATAAAAACCTTATCAAGGTTTTCTCCTGGTCTTCAGATAATTGCGAGCCCAACAGCACCTTCTGCTCTGCTATGTCCTCACACAATAACATGGGCTTCGGTTGATCCGCTGAAGCTGCCTTCTCCCTCCTGAATTTGTACTGTTCACAAGCTTCAGCTTCATCTATGTTATGGATTGCTTTGGAGTCAGTCCAGCTTCCTTCGGCCCTTCTAGCAGCTTCCTGGCTTCCATGAATAGCAATAGGCCCTTGGTCCGAAGGTATCTTCATGCAGAGATAAGCTGGGTGAAGAATTGCTTCGAAGGCATTAAGAGTACCACGGCCAATGATAGCATTATAAGGATACTCCATGTCAACAATATCAAACACAATTTGCTCAGTCCTTGTGTTGTTAACAAATCCGAAGGTTACCGGCATGGTAATCTTCCCAAGTGCTACAATCTGCCGCCCTCCGAAGCCACAAAGAGGGTGCGTAGCATCATGAATCTTGTCTTCGGGCTCTTGCATTTGTCTGAAGGCTTTAGCAAATATAATATCAGCTGCACTGCCTGTATCAACTAAGACATTGTGGACCAGAAATCCTTTGATCACGCAAGAGATAACCATGGCATCATTGTGAGGATAATCCTTAAGCTGAAGGTCTTCCTGAGAGAAAGTAATTGGAATGTGGGACCATTTTGACTTGATGAAGGGTCCCTGCACTCCAACATGCTACACCCTTCTCTGAGCCTCCTTCCTCTGCTTCTTGTTAGCCGGCTCTGAGCAAGAACCGCCTGTTATCGGGAGCACCAGCTTCGAAGCCGAAGCAGCTCCAGCTTGATTGTTGAACGAAGCCATCAGCTCAGAAAAGTGGAAGTGAGTTCACCGGAGGTGGGCGCCAATGTTGGGGGCTTGTTCTCAAATGCTAAGAGTTAAGAACAAGGCAACATAAAAATTGTTAAGTGTTAAAGTCCTTCGTCCTCCACGACATTACATCCCTTCAGGATATAATGAATTTCGGGCGAAGGTTACGAAGGACGTACCTTCGTGAGCATAATAATGAAGGACGAAGTATTCATACAGATCATGAGGTATAAAATAAACATTTAAATGTTATTATAGAATCATCTCCATTTTTATTATCATGAACGAATATAAATGACTTCAAATTATAAATGTACCTTCGGTCTTGAGGAAGGCAAAAACACAAGTGTGATGCGAAAGCAAATGACAGGTTCGCGTGAACAGTACAGGGGTACTGTTCATCTATTTATAGACACAGGACGCAGCCTGTGACGAATTACAATTATGCCCCTTACAAAAGTTTACAACATTGACTCAGACCTCTATGGATAAAAAGGTCATTCTATCTCTATGTCGGTTTGTAACGCCGAAGCTCCATAAAAAAGGAACCTTCGGCCATCTCCTGGGGACAACTTCAGCCGAAGCTGCTTCTTCGTGTGAGACCTTCGGCGCAACGAAGCATGGCCCCAACAAAATTTGACTCCCTTCTTCAACAGTTCAGTCATTGGTTTGGCAATTCTGGAGAAATCCGGAATAAATCGTCGGTAGTACCCTGCCAATCCTAGGAAACTCCTAATCTGCCTCACTGTAGTTGGAGGTCTCCAGTTCATCACTTCTTGCACTTTCTCAGGGTCAACTGATATCCCATTCTGAGAAATTTTGTGACCCAAGAATTTAATCTCCTTCAGCCAGAACTCACACTTAGAAAACTTAGCATACAACTGATGGTCACGGAGTCTCTGAAGTACAGTATGTAGATGTTTAGTGTGCTCAGCTTCATTCTTGGAATAAACCAGAATATCATCAATGAAGACAACCACGAATTTGTCCAACTCTGGCATGAAGACTGAGTTCATTAAGTACATGAAATAAGCCGGGGCATTGGTCAGCCCAAAAGACATCACCAAAAACTCATAGAGCCCATATCTGGTAGAAAAAGCCGTCTTGGGAATGTCACTGGCACGGATCTTAATCTGATGGTAGCCCGAGCGAAGGTCTATCTTGGAGAATACCTTGGCTCCTACCAACTGATCAAACAGAACATCAATACGGGGTAACGGGTATTTGTTCTTGATAGTCACCGCATTGAGAGGGCGGTAATCAACACACATCCTCAAACTCTCATCCTTTTTCTTCACGAACAAGGCGGGACATCCCCATGGTGAAGTACTTGGTCGAATAAACCCCTTGTCCAACAACTCTTGCAATTGTTTCTTCAATTCTGCCAATTCCGCGGGAGGCATCCTATAGGGTCTCTTGGAGATAGGAGCAGTCCCGGGTTGCAATTCGATGGCGAACTCAATGTCTCGGTCAGGTGGCATCCCTGGCAATTCATCTGGAAACACATCCGGGTAGTCACAGACCACTGGGATCTTTTCCACTGGGGATTCTATCATAACAAAGGCACAAGATCGGGTACAACCCTGGTTGGGTAAATGCAAAACAGTCTCGCCGTAAGCAGGGGAATGAATTTCAATGGCTCTGGCTGCGATGTCCAATACTGCCTGATGCCTGGTCAACCAGTCAGCTCCCAGAATAATATCCACGCTATCCAATCCTAAGATGAGAAGGGTGGTTCTAATCACCAAACTACCAAATTTTATAGGCACTTGCCTGTTGATTTGATAAGTGGCAACTCTGCCTCCGGGTGTTGAAATTGTAATGCCCCCATCGGTATGGTGAAAGGGCAACTGGCATTTGGCACTAAACTTGGCACTGATAAAACTATGTGAAGCACCGGAATCAAAAAGAACAATAGCGGGATAATTTAAAAATGTAAAGATACCAGTCATGACGGGTGCTCCCTCTGGAATGTTAGCCATGGTAGTGAAGTTCAGCTTGCCCTGCCTCACTTGCACCTTCTGTCTCTTGCCTTGGTTCTGATTGACATTCTGCCCCTGCCTCTGCTGGTTTCTGGGGCAATTCTTGGCATAATGCCCAGTGCTGCCACAAGTGAAGCACCTGTTGTCATTGACCTGGCGGTACTGCTGCTGCTGATTGTTCCTCTGAGCTGGAAACTGGGTGCGGTTGGGTGCCTGTTGCTGCTGCTGCGGTGGTCTGATTACCCATCTCCCTTGCTGCTGCTGAGGTCCCTTGTTCTGCGTGTCAGACACAATCCTGAAGCGCTGTGGCTGACCTGAGGGTCCTGCCATAGGGGTCTTCCTCTTCTTCTCTGCCTGTCGAGCTAAAATGCAGTCCTCCTGGGAGATAGCCATGTTGACCAACTCATTGTAACTGTTGGCCCTGACGGTGTTGAGACGATCTCGGAGCTTGGTGCTGAGCCCCCTTCTGAACCTGTCTCTCTTCTTCTCATCCGTGTCTGCATGGTATCCAGCATACTGGCACAAGTCATTAAAGGCCTGGGCATACTACAACACTATCCTGTTGCCCTGAGTGAGTGCCAGAAACTCATTGAGCTTCCGGTCCATGATGCCAGCGGGGATATGGTGTCCTCTGAAAGCTGCCTTGAACTCTCTCCACTCCACCTCTCTACCTTCTTGCTGCATGGCAAGAAAATGGTCCCACCAAGTCCTCGCGGGTCCGCGAAGCTGCTGGGTGGCAAACCTGACTTTGGTGACCTCTGAGCAAGCTCCATGGAGCAGTGGGAATTTTGATTCCACCACCCGCAACCATACATCTGCATCCTGTTGGTCCTCTGCCCTTGTGAACAATGGAGGCTGGGTGCTGAGGAACTCCTGATAGGTAGCCGCCGCAGGGTGACGCTGATGGTCTCCACCACCATAGTGCTGTGGTGGTGGCTGACGCTGAGCCAGCTGCCTCAAGATCTCATTCTGCTGAGCCATGAGCTCCTGCAGAGTGGGAGGCGGTGGCGGTGGAGGAACGTGCTCATTCTGACCATGGCGCGCTCTCCCAGCCATCTGAAAAATCACATGGTTGCTTAATAACACATCTCCAAGCTTAAGGTTCAAACACGGTAGGGGAGTTAAAGCAATTTGATAGATTCCACATAAAACAAGAAAAACATAAACCTTCCGTCCAATTTAAACTGCCATTAACCATCCCCAAACCTCCCAAAAGAGTTTAACATGGTTACATCAATGATCCAAAAAGACTCAACTCTACCTAGCCTAGTACCCTAAGGGTGCAAAAGCTAAGCTAGCGGCGAGGAGTCTAACTATCACCAACCCTTAACACCATCCCTGACATCTAGTGAGCGAACGAGGCAACGCTGGACTCGGGGGAAGGTGGTCTCCCTGAGCCAGCGGTGTCTACACTGGAAGCAGGCTCCTCCCCTCCCTCGATGTCAACGTCCTCGTCAGCCTCCTCATCATGGATCTCTTGGTGATGCATGTCTAGGTGCTCATTTGCCTCTGCTAGCTGCTGCTGAGTGTTGAGGAGCTGATCCTCGAGAACCTCGATGGTGTTCTCCCTGGTGCCCACTAGTTCCTCCAACTCATGAATCTCATCAGACAGCTGCTCCACTTGCAAATCTTTTTCCACCAGCTCCTGGGACAAGTCCACCACGAGCTCCTCCCTGTTGTCCAGGGTGATCTTGGTTGCCTCTAGTAGTGCCATCAAATGAGACATGGCCTCCCCACGCATCACTTGCAGACGATACAGAGCGTTCATGCATCGTACCGACAAGTGAGCGGTGTGGTCTGGGTAGAGAGCCCAGATGTCCTTGGCATGCTCCACCCGATCCTTCCACATCGGGTCGTCCTCCTTTTCCGCAGGGAACAACCCAATGGGGTGGGTAGCCAGCTCCAAGGGATGGAATCCGCAGAAAGTAGTCAAGCCATGCAGAGCGATTGCCTCGATCGTATCCTCCGCTCGGTATCCGAAAGACTCGGAGTCCAAGGAGTGCCAGCCTGGCTGCAGGGGATGAGGCTCCAAGGTCATCCTCACCCTACAGCGAGGTACCCGGTGCTTCTCGAACTGCTGCACCGCGTACTGAGGGGGTGTCAAGTATCCTTCCCCCTGAAGTACCTCCCACAATATGCGGGGAAAACCCTCCCGTGCAAGTCCGTCAGTGTGGGTCAGTGCATTTCCGTCATCGGAGGATCCGTGGGAAGTCATCTGTGTACGGTTAAGCGTAAGTAAAAGAAAAGAATTACAAAAAGAACAAGGAAAATAAAACTCAGCCTGTCTCTAGTTAAAAGAAAAAGGGCACTGGGGACCTAGTTGGTTGTTATCTTGTTTTTATGTCTCTTTTACTCAGTTATCCATTTGCTTAATTATGAATGCATGCATGCTCGTCCTGAACGACCTCTCCAAAAGATAAAAGGAATAGGGAAGAACTCCCATCCTGTAAAAAGTGGCCTGTAGGGCCTAGTCACTTAGCCACCTAGCTACCCTTCTATCATCCTAAGGCTTCACGTCCTAGGTCTATCCTGCTCGTCCTACTTTCTATCCAATATTGTTTCTATCAAATTTTACTTGGAAAATTGGTGGTGTTTACATTTTATTGATTCCTCTGTGGTGGTACAAGCTCCGATACCAGCTGTGGCGGAACTGTCCGAATTATTCCAACTTAAGTGCCCAAGCCCTGCCTTAGAGGCTAGACCACACTTAAATGGGAATAACCCGCCAATCCCTCGGATCTAGTCTGACACGGCCACTGACAGGATCAAGTACCACAATCTCACTCGATGGTGAGTCACAGAGCAAATACAATAAAGCATAAAACCATACATGTCAGAGTATTAAATTATTACATCATCATCATCATCATCGGAGTTTTTGCAAAAGCAGTCATCATTGTTCGGAGTGCAGCGGAATAAAACTAACGATAATTAAACGGAGAGATGGGGAAGCCTGTCCCATCACTCCTCATGCTCCTCCTCAGCCGAGGCAGGGTCCCACTCGACAGTCCAACCCGGTGGCAAGGTGGATGGCCAAGTCACTCCAGCAGCCATTTCCTCCAGAGAACCTGTAAAAAATTATGCCACAAGCAAGGCTGAGTATACTAATACTCAGCTAGACTTACCCGGTGTGAGGAGTCTATACTCCTCTACCTCTAGACATGCAGCTGTTTGGCTGTGGGATTTGGTTGCCAAAAGCACTAGCTGAGTTTCTAAATCAAGATTTTAACTTTGTCAAAATTAAGTGTGACTCTCTTAAGGCTAAAAGTGTACTATCTACTCATACATAGTAGCAAGCATTTTTAGCAATCAATATCTTGTATCATCTCATCATAGTTCCACTTGTTACTCAATGCAGCAGCATGGATCAAGCAGTCTCATTAGCTGCGAGAAGCAGACGATTCGAATCGAGTTTTTATCCTTGCAAGGTAAACCTAAACACACGATATGTAGGGGCACTCCGTCCCCACACACATCAACCGTCCCCATCGATTCCCTGGCAACAGAAAGGGGCTCACCGCCTTGGCGTACAATGCCCCACTGACCCCGACTGGCCGTCGTGCAGTGACCGCACTTGTACCCACCATAACCAGAATGGGAGACTACGTCTCAGGTCGCGTGAGGAGGGCAATCTGCGGGCAGGTTCACTCACGTACTAGGCTTACCGATTTACCATATTTCTCGGTATGTGTTTAGTACGTTCAAACGCTTGACTCACGGTACCACACCTTAATCCTTAATCAAATTTTTATCCCGTGAACAACCAATCCCCATGGATTGTTGCTCACAAACCAACATCAATATGATAAGAAAGTGGATACAGCCAATTCCTGACCTCGCGCGAGTGCTAGAAAAATCACTCGACTTCTACCGAGATCCTAATTAATAAAGCAGCTACTCGACCTAGCATACTAGTATTCATCTCAATAGGATTCCTGAGATCATGCAACTAGGGTTTAAATCAACTCCTACACTTAAGTGCGCAATACAAGCCTACAAACATTAAGTGTAGTAAAATATCATATAGAACAGGTTATGCATAAAACCGGGGCTTGCCTTCCAAAGCAGTGGCAGACAGGTCCTCTGGTGCAGGCTCTGGGGCTGGATCTGGGGCAACCTCCTGGGCAGCTCCTTGCTCCGGCACGAGGATGTACTCTCCGTCAGCAAGATTACAGTCTATCGAAATGCAATGAACATGTATGTCATGATTATGCAAGATTTAAGAACATTAAGCTACAGAAACTAAGTCAAGAATTAACTTAGGGTTCCTTGGCTATGTGGGTCTTCTAGTGGTATATATAGACTTATTACCTTTTAGGTTTAGGTTTTCTTTTAGGACAACATAGTGGATTTGCATTGCCTTTATGGATTGCAGTGGACAATTTACAAAGGTCTTAGGAGGACATTAATTTCCATCACCCATTTTCCTTTCTTTATTTCCATCTAGGGTTTCTAGTATGGGTTTGAACTTATGACAGTATTTTAAAAATTTCCAAAAATTCTGTAAAAATTACAGTGGGTTATCACTTGCTATTCTAGCTTGTTTTAAGAATTTGAGGCTTAAAGTACAAAAGCTAGGCTTTAAACAAAAATAACAATAGTTAGGCAAAATGGGCCACTTTACACTACAAGTCTTTTATTAAAGTGGGTCCTGACCTAAGGGTTATTTTTGTTGGCCTCTAATAGTGATAATAAGCTCTTGTACCAAAAAGGACAGAGAGCAACATGATGGTTAATTAATGATGGATTTTTAAAGTTTGGTGCAAAAAGGGTGTTTAGAACTAACTTGTCATTTGAAAAATATCAAACAACAGATTTCAGATTTTTCCTAAGTTCTTATTATCAAAACATTAGTTATCCTAAGGTTTGAGGAGTTTTCACCTTAGGGTTATTTTTGTAGGGTTTTTCTAAGTTATCCTTATTTTATTAATTTAAAAGGTATCCTTCTTATTTTACACTACAATAGGGTATGATATATTTTTCCAGTGAACTACATTGACTAAGTATCTCAACAAAAATAGGGGTGCCCTCTGGTTCATTATTTATGTCACCTTTTCTATTTTTCTTAACCTTAAGCATATTATGGAATAAGGGGTAAAAACTAACTTAATGTAGTGGACAGAGGGGTTTAACATTTTTAACTAGGTCAGTGGTAGATATAAACTTCTCCAAATTTTTCTAACCCTAGTTAAATAGTACAACCATTTTTCTTGCTATTATTAAGCTTTTGGTCCAAATTATAATTAAATCAGGACCTTATATTTTTCTATAGTACCTATGGGGTTTTATATTTTTCTTAGATAGGCTACATTATTTAGAGTCTGGCAAAATTGGTTTGACCAAATTTGGATAAACCAAACAGAAGTTATGGGTTTTTAAAGTTTCTGTTTGAATTTAAATCAGGTTTTAATAAGGTTTTTCTGAAAAAGCAGTTTGCGCCGAGGTCCCTGAGTTCAAACTAAATCAAACCTCGTAGATCTACCCTTGCGCCACTATTTCCCTGAGTCTCTGACATTTCACTTAACCCCCTGGCTTTCTTTCCCTCTCACCCGCAGTCCTTCCCCCAACTGAAACAGTAGCCGCGGGAGAGAAAAGGATGGCGTGGCTTACCGGCGGCGAGGGAGGTCCGGCGAGGTGGTCAGTGACGTTCGGGAGGTCGCGACGGTCACGTCGATGTGCGGGTCGTCGCCGGAGGTGGTCGGAGTTACCCTGGCCACGAACACAGGCGGCGGGGATCGTCGGCGGCGCCTGCTCCGGCCAAACCACGGCGGTATAGTTCAATTAGGGTGCACGAGGAGCTTCACGGGGTGACACAGAGGCCATGCGCGCATCGAATTGGAAAACGGTGCAGGGGCTTACCCGGTCCACGTGCGCCGGCGGGTTCTTGAACTCCGGTGAGCACGATTTGGCTACTCCGGTGACGCGGGTCCTCGGGTCAAGCTTGAGCAAGTCTCACGGCCTCACCAGGAAGCTATCTGGGGGCTTGGATCGAACGGAGGAGGACGGGAGAGGGGTTGGCCACGGTGGTTGCTCTCGGGCGGCACTGGCGGGTCGCGGGGAGGTCGCCGGAGGCAATGGCTGGCTCGGGCAAGTCAGGCGAGGTACGGAGGAGGCAATGGGGAAGGCAGCCGAGCACTGGGGCGGGTTTTATAGCCGTGGCGCGGGCGTGGTCACGGGCGGCCGCGGGCGCGTGGGGGTTCACGCACGGGCGTGCTCTGAGCGCGCTCCCGGATGCCAGCTCGCGTCGAACACGTGGAAGGTTGCTTCTGCCAAGGTTCAACGGCCGATTTGAGCGCCATAGCGTGCGTATCTTGGCAAAGTCACTGTGTACGGTCACTTCTCTGCTCCAAATCCTATCCTTTTGCTGTGAGTTCCAAGTCGAGATATGGTCAGGGCAGGGAGATAGAGAGGGAAGAAGTTTGCTGTGTCAGCTGGGTCCAAACCGAGACAAAAGGGGTGTCAAGTCGTGTCTAGCGCCCTAGGGTAGGTGTCATCTCTTGCCAGGGTGTTCTAGGGTTAATTTGGCGCCATTTTGTCAATTGGGTCGACAGGTTTTGAAAAGGGGATCAAGGTGAACATGTGGAGTCTTTGCTCAAGGGTTAGGTTCTATACTTAGGCAAAATCTGAATTCTCCCTTGAGCTGAACCTTAGGTGATCTTTTGAGGACTTTTCTGAAAACTTTTTGGGGGTACTTCCTTACTATTAATTGTAGGTTACTAAGTATATTACAACTTTTATATTTGGCCCAAACCATGATCATGAGGTTTACATGATCTTTTGATCATGGCTTCAATTAGGGTTCTTATTGCCTATGGAGGGTTTTGCTTTAGGTTTTTGGGAGATCCTCACTTAGATGTGCATGATAGGCTAAGGCAGGACATCCAAGGTGGGTTACACTTGTTTAGGACCTAGAATTCCAAGTTTGGTATATTCTGCCCACTTCAAATCTTCATGTGATAATAGGTAAACAGGGGGGGTATCCCTGGGGTGGACACCCTGAGTAACACCTAGGGTGTTACACAAGCCTTTCCCGCCACCGGTCCCGGAGGACGCGGTGGACCGAGCTGCGCGGAGGGTCGCCACGGAGAAGAGGAAGGAGAAGAAAGACGCGAAGAAGGCTCGGGCCCGCGAGCGGACGCGGGCACGAGACGCCTTGGAAAGGCTCCGTTGTCGGCAGGAGAGGGATGGACTCCCGAGGGATCCATCGCCGGAGACGCTTGACGATGACGACAATGATGAAGACGATGATGAAGACAACGACATGGCTGCCCATCTCGGCCTCAGCCCGGATCTCAGGCCAGGCCAGGGATCGTCAAGCTAGCCCCCGAGCGGGCTGGTGCCATCGGTATCCGGAGCCAGGACGTCGGGGTCCCGGTCCGAAGAGCGGGGGCAGACCGAGGGGGTACTTGACCCCTCAGCCAAGGTGGTTGAGGTGACCCCGGGGAGTCAGGCCGAGCTGCTTGTTCCCCGAGAACCATTGCCCGTGCCGACTGCGCAGGAGGGCGATCCTCAGGTCGTCGGGGCTGCGTCTGGGCAGTCTGTCCCTCGGGTGCCTAGGGCGCCCAAGGCGAGGACGACACCAAAGCCGGCAGCGGGGCAGACCTCGGTGGTACCTTCGGGGATCGAGGTTCGAGAGACCTCCCCACAGGCACGACTGATCATGGCCCGGAGTGGGTAAGTGTCTTAGGATATCTTCGTCCTGGCTCCTCATTCGTATGTCCCGACCCTGATTTTCCTTTTCTCCTTAGCAAGCGGAGGCATGGTTCGACCGGTCTGGCTCCTCAGAAGGTCCTCAAGACGACGTCGGCTTCCGCATCTAGTGCCGCGCCGGGCCTCGCCGGCCAGCTGACCTCCTCGCAAGACGCCCCACAGCGGGTGGCTCAGGCGGCACCAGTTGCCACGGGGCGAGCTCCCGAGGCTGACTCCTCTGTCGAGGCGGCCGTCGCGCTGGGGGAGGCTGCTGGCGCGGCCGTGGCCTCCCGCTCACCAGACACGCTGTCGGCGCTGGCGCCGGCTGCTGCCGTTGCCGTTCTGGCCGTGGAGTCACCCGTCGCCACCGATGTTGAGATGGCCGAGGCATCGCTACTTGGCGCCTTGGAGGAGGGGGGCGCGGAACCACGACCTGCCCCGTCGAGCGGCAGCCTTGTCCCCGCGTGGCGCAGTTCCGAGGGGCGGTGCCAGTTGCTTCGGTTCCGGACCCGTGGGGCCTCGGATCCCCTCTTCGTTCTTGACGATGAGCGGGAGGAGTAGTCTTGGGACGGGCTTCATGAGTGTGCCGAGGCAACAGTGGGGTCTCTTCGGTCGACCTTGGAGGTCCTTTGCAGGGACGTTCCCAAGATCCTCCAGGTGATGATTTCAGGCATACCTTTCTCGTGATTAAGGCGTTCTTTGTGACACCCCGCTTCCTTCCCTCAGGATCTGACGGATCTGAGCGCCGCTAAGTCGTCGTTCATCCACCGCGAGGTTGATGTCTGGCTGAGGACCACACTTGCTAGTGCTACCGCGCGCCTCTCCCAACAAAGCGTCGAGGTGGCGGACCTTTGGTTGCTCTGTGTCGATCTGGGAGCAGAGGCGGCGGCAGCACGCGCAGAGGCGCAGCGGCGGCAGTCGGAGCTTGACCAGGTTACCGGCGAGCGGGACCAATCTCGGGGCCGGGCCGACGAGGCCGAAAGCCGTGCTGAGGCTCTTGGCCGAGGCATCTGCTTGGGTTGGAGCCCTTGCAGCAGACCTCGCCGTGGCCCAAGCCGCATCCTCGGAGCAGCGTGCCCGAGCCGAAGGCATGTCTTGGCTGTTTTAAGATTTTGTTTCAGCTTGGTTCCTCAACTCATGTTTGAGGTCTTCCGCTTTGGCTGTTCGCAGAGCTCGAGTCTGCCCTTGATAAGTCCACCAAGGCGCTTGCTCAGGCGGCCGAGCAGAGGGAGGCCGACCACGCGGCCATGTCCGACGCCATCTCGGCCTTCTGCTGGGTCTTTGGCTTCGACGACATCCCCTCGGGAAGCTCCCCTCAAAGTCGCCTGCAGGCCTTGGGTGACCATGCGCGTGGCAGACTTCGCGAGGCGCTGCATCACGGCGTCAGGCGGGCCTTCGTCGTGCTCGCTTCCCACTATGACGTGGATCTGGAGCGGGTCAGCGAGGGGTATTGCCTCCCCGACGAAGATGAAGCCGCCCTTGCCGAAGTCTAGAGGCTCTACGCGACCGCCGTGGGCCCAAGCGCGGTGCTGGCAACCACCTTTGAGGCAGAGATCCTCCCACTTGTGCCGTCATCCGAGGCCGGGGCAGATCTTGCCGAGGGTGGAAACAAAGCCGAGGGCGCGGCTCCTTCTCCGGGTGACGCCTGATTCTGCCGGAGCAATTTTCTTTGAATGCATATGTGTCTTTTGCGGCCGCCGAGGCCCAAACACTTTATTATCATAATATAAGGTTGTGTTTCTTTTCCTTCCGTTTTGCGTATCCGGACCCGTTTGTCAGTAGCAGGGTAGCTTGCCGAAGTAAGAGTCATTTTTCTTGGTAGGCGACGAGTGAGGTATCCGTATCTCAGAGGCGTAGGAGTCCCTCGGCTCGGTCGGCCTTGCCACTTACATGCACCCTTATTCGTTTCTTGGGGTCCTGTTACTGATATAGCCGGGGGACGCGAAAGCCTTTTTGATGGAAGACTTTTTTCGAGGAAAATTTTGACGCAGAGGGGGTTCCCCCCTTCTAGCCCCCGAGGGAGGGTCGGGCTTTGCCGAGGCAAGGCTGACCCTTCCTTGATGGTTAGACTTTGAACGTGAATGAGGTGTACGAACGACTTGAAAGCATCTTAAGGGTAGAAGCAACGTAGCTGTCGGATGTTCCAAGCGTTGCTGTAGACCTCGCCTTGGCTATTGGCCAGCTTGTATGTCCCGGGCTTCAGAACCTTGGCGATGACGAATGGCCCTTCCTAGGGAGGCGTGAGCTTGTGCCGCCCTCGGGCGTCTTGTCGCAGCCGAAGCACCAGGTCGCCCACTTGGAGGTCTCGGGACCGAACCCCTCGGGCGTGGTAGCGTCGCTGGGACTGCTGGTACCACGCCGAGTGTAGTAAGGCCATATCTCGAGCCTCTTCGAGCTGGTCCAGTGAGTCTTCTCGGTCAGTCTGGTTTCTTCGGTCGTCGTACGCCCTCATCCTCGGGGAACCGTATTCTAAGTCCGTGGGCAAGACGGCCTCAGCCCCATAAACTAGAAAGAACAGTGTGAAGCCCGTGGCTCGGCTCGGCGTTGTCCTTAGACTCCAGACCACTGAGGGGAGTTCCTTCATCCATCGCCTGCCGAACTTGTGGAGGTCGTTGTAGATCCTCGGCTTGAGTCCTTGCAGAATCATGTCGTTGGCACGTTCCACCTGATGCTGTTCAGGGGTCGGACCTCGATCCACTTGGAGAATTTGTTGATGGCGACCAGCAGGTGCGTGTAGCCCCCGAGCGCCTTCTGCAAGGGACCGACGAGGTCTAGTCCCCACACAGCAAATGACCAGGTGATGGGTATTGTCTGCAGAGCCTGAGCGGGCAGGTGGGTCTGCCTTGCGTAGAATTGACACCCTTGGCAGGCGCGGACAATTCTAGTGGCGTCGGCCACCGCGGTCGGCCAGTAGAAACCTTGTCAGAAGGCGTTTCCAACAAGGGCTCGGGGCGCTGCGTGATGACCGCAAGCCCCCGAGTGTATTTCTTGTAAGAGCTCCTGGCCTTCGGCGATGGATATGCACCGTTGGAGGATGCCGGAGGGGCTACGGTGGTAGAGCTCCTTCCCGTCACCCAGTAAGACGAACGACTTGGCACGCCGCGCCAGTCGCCGAGCCTCGGCTCGGTCGAGGGGCAGCTCTCCTTGGTGGAGATATTGCAGGTACGGGATCTGCCAGTTTCGATTAGGCTGGACCCCATTCCGCTCTTCCTCGATGCGCAGTGCCTCACCCTCGGGGTCGAGGGTGCCTCGGGCTGGGCCGAGGCCTTCTCGAGCTCGGGCGTGTCGTCAGTCTTGACTGAGGGTTGATGTAGGTCTCGGGAGAAGACGTCCGGGGGAACCATTGTCCGCCCCGAGGCTATCTTAGCCAGCTCACCCGCGGTCTTGTTGTGTCGTCGGGCGATGTGGTTGAGCTCGAGCCCGTAGAACTTGTCCTCCAGGCGCCGAACCTCATCGCAGTAGGCTTCCATCTTCGGGTCGCGGTAGTGGGAGTTCTTCATAACTTGGTCGATGACGAGCTGCGAGTCGCCGCGAGCGTCGAGGCGTCGGACCCCTAGCTCAATGGCGATGCGCAACCCGTTGACCAGAGCTTCGTACTCAGCCACATTGTTGGACACCGGGAAATGGAGGCGCAGCACGTAGCGTAGGTGTTTCCCGAGGGGCGAGATGAAGAGCAGGCCCGCGCCTGCCCCTGTTTTCATCAGCAACCCATCAAAAAACATGGTCCAGAGTTCCGGCTGGATCGGAGCCGCCGGGAGCTGGGTGTCGACCCATTCAGCCACAAAGTCCGCCAAGACTTGGGACTTGATGGCCTTCCGAGGGGCGAACGAGATCGTCTCGGCCATGATTTCCACCGCTCACTTTGCAATCCTACCCGAGGCCTCTCGGCATTGGATGATCTCCCCCAGGGGGAAGGATGACACCACAGTCACTGGATGAGACTCGAAGTAGTGTCGCAACTTCCGCCGCGTCAGGATCATCGTGTACAGCAGCTTCTGAATTTGCGGGTAGCAGATCTTGGTCTCGGATAGTACCTCACTGATGAAGTAAACCGGCCTCTGGACGGGCAATGCATGCCCTTCTTCTTGTCTCTCAACCACGATCGCGGCGCTGACCACCTGAGTGGTAGCGGCGACGTAGATCAAGAGGGCTTCTCCGGCGGCGGGGGGCACCAAGATGGGCGCGTTCGTAAGGAGCGCCTTCAGGTTCCCGAGGGCTTCCTCGGCCTCGGAGGTCCAAGTGAAGCACTCAGTCTTTCTTAAGAGGCGGTACAGAGGTAGGCCTCTTTTGCCGAGGCGCGAGATGAAACGGCTCAGAGCCACAAGGCATCCCATGACCCTCTGTACGCCTTTCAAGTCCTTGATGGGCCCCATGTTGGTGATGGCCGCGATTTTCTCCGGGTTGGCCTCGATGCCCCGCTCGGAGACGATGAACTCCAAGAGCATGCCTCGGGGGACTCCGAAGACACACTTCTCGGGATTGAGTTTTACGCCTTTTGCCTTGAGACACCGGAATGTCGTTTCAAGGTCGGAAAGGAGGTCGGAGGCTTTCCTCGTCTTGACTACGATGTCATCGACATAAGCCTCAACTGTTCGACCAATGTGTTCGCCGAACACGTGGTTCATGCACTGTTGGGGACTTGTTCTCAAATGCTATGAATTAAGAACAAGGCAACATAAAATGTTAAATGTTAACGTCCTTCGTCCATGAAGCATTATTCCCTTGAGGATAATGAACCTTGGACGAAGGTTAATGAGAATATGATTACGAAGGTTAAGTCTTCGTAATCAAATTTTAATAGATTGTACAAGATAATATAAAATAAAGGGTATCAAAGGTAAATGAATCATAAACGAATCATATTATAATATATTAAATCATTGAATACAGCTATACCTCTGCCTTGACAAAGATTGGTTCCCGAACGATGCGATTACAATTACCGGAATCCGTGAACAGTAAAGGAATACTGTTCACTATTTATAGACACAGGACACAGCCTGTGAAGAATTACAATTATGCCCCTCATAAAAGTTTACAACATTGACTCAGACCTTTATGGACTAAAAGGTCATTCTATCTTTAAGTCGGTTTGTAATACCGAAGCTTCATGAAGAGGAACCTTCGGCCAACTCATACAAACAGCTTCAGCTGAAAACCGCTTATTCCTACAAGACTTTCGGCGACGAAGCATAGTCCCAACAGTAGCCCCTTTCACGGTGCTAGATCGTTTTTCGTAACGAGCTTGATCCGTGAAAAAAGTCTCTTAAGCTTCGGGGAGCCGAAGGTCTGAAAAACACCTTCCCCGAGCTCGTTGTCGAGAAACGATTCAGTTTCCCAGCGCGTATCGGTCCCACCTTGCAGAGTTACTGTTTGTCTCTGCGGTCCACCACGCAGCGAGTGCAAGCGGGTGTCCGCCTGGTGTAAAAATCCTGGCGGTTCGCCTTCTTACCTGCAGTACTATATAAACAGACGAGTAGGTGTGAAGTAACCACAGCATTCATTGCTATTTGCACTATTTTGCTGCCAAAATTTTTAACCATCGCCGAAGCTTGACTCTCGGAATCGAACGAAGCTCCAACTTGAAGCCTGCTTCGTCAGAAGGAAAAAACTTCGGAAGAAAAAAGTATTTAATTTCCACAAACTCAGAATTAAATGGCCATAGTGCGATCTACCGCTAGGGTTGAGCGTGAGGGGGGCGAAGTTGAAGGTTCGAAGACTGTTCCCATCTCCGAAGCGATGCAAAGGTCTGGATTGGTAACTTCGGAAAAGATCCCCAGTGATGATGCAGAACAGGCAGAACAAGCAATTGCCGAAGCAGAAGAAGAAGATATTGAGGAAACTGATCCCGAAGACGATTATCGTATTGCCATGCCAAGCAAGCCCAGCCACTTGGACTTCGGAAAGTCTACTGTTTCGAAGGCTGATCTCTCCAAAATGGTAAAGTCGGGCTTTTTCAATGAGAATCAGAAGAAGCTATTACGCTTCGGGGGAGAAGAGACTACCCCAAAGCCGGAGAAGGATGAAATTGTCATTTTCAAGAGCTTTCTAAAGGCTGGATTAAGATTCCCCCTACATGAGATTATTGCAGAGGTACTGAAGAGGTTTGGTATCTACTTTCATCAGTTAACTCCTAACGCTATCGTTAGGCTTAGCGTTTATATCTGGGCCCTCCGAAGCCAAGCGGTGGAGCCGTTTGCAGACAGCTTTTGTCGAGTTCACGAACTGCACTATCAGACGAAGGCTAGAAAAGATGGATTGCATGACAATTTTGGTTGCTATAATTTTGCTTATCGGAAAACCACAAAGTTTCCTGTAATCAGCTACCGGAGCAAATGGGCAGCAGGCTGGAAGTCGGAGTCGTTCTATGTCAAGGTTGATGACGACAAGGAGAAGCTTGTGCAAAGTCCACTCGAACTAATCTTCGGAGAAACCCGACCTCACTGCAACATGACACCAGAAGGTCCAACACAACAGGCATTGAATGAATTCAGAATTATTGCAGAGCATATCAGTACAAGAGACCTGGTTCAGGAGTTTTTGGCTTTCAAGGTTTTTCCTAGTTTAAAAGAATGGGAAATGCCGAAGCTAAAGGAGGAGAAGAAAGAAGGTGAACTTGTGCGTTTACCTTACTATTTCAAGTTTAAGAAATACTTTAAAACACCTTGTCAAGAGTGACTGGATACAATTGAAGTAATGTGCAATGAAATACTTGGCAATTACTCCAAAAAAGAAGATCAATTGATGACTGCGGCCTTCGACACCCGTCCAAAGCGAAGACTGAATCAAGTGCTGGACGCCCTGGGTTTTGAATACCCTGACTATGAAAATCTGAACAAAGGTGTCGGGGGCCAGAAAAGGAAAAGGACAACTGAAGCCTTAAATGAAGATGAGAAAGAACCATCAAAGAAGAGAATTCCGAAGAAGAGGAAAGCGTCTTCTCCGAAGCAAAAAATATCTGACGAAGAAGAAACCCCCGCATCACCCTCTGCCACTGGCGTGGAGGAAATTTTGAAGGTAATGACTGAATCCCTGCCTGCGAAGCTAAGTCCATTGGGGCCTCAACTGACAAAGTTTTTTCAGAAGGAAAAGGAGCCCGAAAAAAACGAAGAAGACGACTAAAGCAAAGAGACAAAGAATTATCACTGTGACAGAGGTCATTGACAAGACACCACCAAGAGCTTCGGCTCAGAAGACACCAGCGGCTGAGGAAAGAACAGATATTGAAATCACACCTTCGGAGGTCGCGGCTGCCGAAGCTGCCTCAATTGAAGATGTGAACCTGGAAAGCACAATCGAACACATCGACAAAATACTGCTAGACATGGCCACAGAAGAAGCTACCACTGCCGCCGAAGAGGCCGCGACCGCAGCGTCGGGGAAAGGAAAGGAAATTACTGACGAAGCTTCAGAGAACGAAGCCTTCATGTTTCAAAATTTAGTTGGAGAAAAATTGTCAAAACCCGAAATAGAAGAGCTTAAAGAGTATGCCAAATCTTGCGGGTACAAACCAGGAGCACTCCTCTTCGGAGGTATTGATGATGAAAAATTAGATTGTATCCGAAACCAAACTGGAGCCAAAGTTATCAGTACTCTGTCAAAGAGTATCGGTTTTCCGAAGCTAGAAACGGACATTAGCCGCTACCGACGACAACATATCGTTGGTAGTTTATTTTATTCCAATTTCAAGGTGAACTACTTTTCCCTTAACTTATATTGTTTTTAATAATGAAAACATGTCTAACGAAGGTTGTTTTCGTGCAGAGTATGCTGTTGAGCAAAGCCTTGAAAATGCAGCAAGATTTTGAAGACAAGAAACACGAAGTTATAATTGAAAATTTAGAAAACAAAATAAAGGAGCAATCAGCTGCTATTGAGAAGAAAAACTTTGAGCTCCAGGCAACTGAAGGTTTATTGGCGGAAGCCGAAGCAAAAATAACAGAACTGAACACGAAGCTTCTCTGCCAATCTGAGCAATTTGAACAAGAAAAGCAAGAACTTAAGGCAAAACTTGAAGCCGAAGCTCAACAAAATTCAGATTTGAAAAAACTATTGGCGGACCTTCAAGAAAAATGTTTGGAATTTAGCAACAAATGCATTCAACGACTAAGAAAATTTTTTCACTCAGTTGGAGCCAGCAGTGAGAAATTCACCCCCTCAGCTGAAGATTTACCGAAGACCTTCGAACATATTGAGGGTGAAATTGACGAGCTCGACGAAGTTATAGCTGGGCACGGTGACTTCTGTGCCTGGGTAGCTTCTCGGGGCACTGCTGCAGCTTTCCTAAAAGCTGGCTGCGACCATGGAAAGATTGTCAATAGGCCCAATTTCACTTTATCACCATCAATCCTAGATAACATCCCTGATCTCGCCCGAAGTATTTCCAATAGATTTATAAAAATGATATGGACAAAAGGCGGGCGAGAAAAGGCTGGAGATGAAGCTCGGAGTCATCTTGAACCAGTAAGAAATCATACCTTGTGCTTACCTCTTCCTTCAAGCTCGATTTTGATTTACAACAACTTAATTCATGTAGGATGACGAAGCCGAAGTCGATGATTAAAAAGAGTGACGCCGAAGCTAAAATCCCTCGAAGATTAAGTAGGAGTAGACTGTAGACAGACTCAGGAAACTTTTGAGATAACTTGTGTAAATGTAACTAAACTTGTCTTTAATGAGTTCTGTTCATACCTTGTATTATGCTCTTACCCTTCTATTAATGTATGTGAAGTGCTTTGTTGTGGACGAAATTATCTTTTTTGAGCCGAAGGCGAAAAAACACCTTCCCTTCTTTTCGTACACAGCGAAGCATAGAAAACAACATTTCCCTTTCTTCCGAAGCTCTCCTTTTTGTACGCGAAGAAGCTCTTCTCTTATGTCGAAGCAACCACTTATGCCATGATGATGATTATCCTACATATGCCTGGATGAATGTTTATGAATGCAAATGCTATGATGTAATGTGATGTGCGAATGAATGTCCAAACACATATCCGAAGCCATACCCTCAGCCATTATTTCCTTAGAAACAATCACACATCAGCTCTGCATTTCCTTAGGAACGACTTTGGAGCTTCTTCGCCTTTTACTTTCGGCGTAATCAGCGTTGACTTTTCGCTGTAAGCTCTGCATTCCCTTAGGAACGACTTTGGAGCTTCTTCGCCTTTTACTTTTGGCGGAATCAGCGTTGACTTTTCGCTGTAAGCTCTGCATTCCCTTAGGAACGACTTTGGAGCTTCTTCGCCTTTTACTTTTGGCGGAATCAGCGTTGACTTTTCATTGTAAGCTCTGCATTCCCTTAGGAACGACTTTGGAGCTTCTTCGCTTTTTACTTTTCGGCACTCAATGGTGCGTTCTCAGCTTTTACATTTACATTCCTTGGGGGATTTTGCTCTTATAGAACTAAAAAAGGAAATTACATATGATGGCCCCATTAAAAACCTTTCTCCCCCTTTAGAAAGGAAAAGGGTGCCATGAAAAGAAAAGACTTAAAAAGTTACATCAAGTTACACATAATATCGCTGAAGCTCATCCGCATTCCAAGATCTAGGAATGTCGTTGCCGTCCATATCCTTCAATCTGTATGAACCGGGTCTTGACGAAGATGCTACTAAGAAAGGTCCCTCCCATTTCAACTGTAACTTGCCCACTGTGTCTGGGTTGGCCACTCTCCGAAGCACCAAATGTCCTGACTCAATATTCTTTAGCCGAACTTTTCTATCTCGCCATTTGACTGTTTCGGCTTGGTATTTATTGATATTCTCCACAGCTTGAAGCCTGATCCCTTCTAAAGCATCTTTTTCCACAGAATAAGCATCTTCAGAACCTGATTCTGCCGAAGCTACTACTCTTATTGATCCAGTTTTAGCTTCTTCCGGAGTTATTGCTTCGTCACCGAATAATAACTTGAATGGAGTAAAGCCTGTAAACCTTGATGTTGTTGTATTGTGGCTCCACACCACTTTGGTTAACTGATCTGGCCACTTTCCCCTGGGTTGATTGAAGATTAACTTCATTATTCCTGTCATTATAATGCCATTGGCTCTTTCAACGAGCCCATTTGACTCCGGATGCCTGACTGATGCAAAATGGATCTTCGTACCAATTTGATCACAGAAATCTCTGAAAGCTTCGAAGTCGAATTGTGTTCCATTATCTACAGTGATGGCCTTTGGTACCCCGAAACGACAAACAATATTCTGCCAGAAAAACTTTTGGACAGTGGCCGAAGTTATTGTGGCTAAAGGCTTTGCCTCAATCCATTTAGAAAAATATTCCACAGCCAATACAACATATCTTAAGTTCCCTTGGGCCGGTGGTAATGGACCTAACAAGTCAAGGCCCCACCTTTGCAATGGCCAGATGGGTTGTATGAGCTGTGTTAAGGACGAAGGTTGTTTTTGATCTCTTGCACATTTCTGACAGCCTTCGCACTTTTGAACTAATTCCGCTGCATCCGAAGCTGCCTTCGGCCAATAAAACCCTTGGCGGAAAACTTTTCCAAGTAACGGCCTAGATCCAATGTGAGATCCACACAGGCCTGCATGTATTTCTTTCATCAACTCTATACCTTCGGTTCTAGATAAACACTTGAGTAGCGGAGCGCAAACTCCATGCTTGTACAACTCCCCTTCTATCATGACATATGGACGAGCTCTTGCCTCTATCCTCCTGTTATAAGCTTCGTCATCTGAAAGGAATTTACCCTGAAGGTAAGAGATGATCTCAGTTCTCCAATCTTCGCTATAAACAGGAGATATATTGAGGACTGCTCTTTCAAGGAGTTCCACTGAAGGTGCCTTTATTGTTTCGAAGAACACATCCGAAGGTAAAGGCAGCCCCTGTGCTGCTGACTTAGCTAGCAAATCAGCATGCTCATTTTGTCCTCGAGGGATATTTTTGACAGAAAATCCTTCGAAAGAAGCTTCGACTCTTCGGACCATGTCTAGATATCTTTCAAGCTTCGGATCTTTAGCCTTGCAACTCTTGTCGATATGACCCGAAACAACTTGGGAATCAGTTTTAAGAATGGCCCTTCTGATTCCCATTGCTTTTAGCTTCCGAAGACCCAAAAGCAAGGCTTCGTACTCAGTAATATTGTTTGTACAACTGAAATCGAGTCTTGCCGCATAACAAGTTTTAACTTTGGATGGCGAGACCAACACAGCAGCTACTCCTGCCCCGAAGGTTCCCCAAGACCCATCGCAAAACACTGTCCAAACTTCGGCATCTTTATTTGTTTCTTCATCCTGAGCCCCTGGCGTCCAGTCAGCAATGAAGTCTGCTAACGTCTGGGACTGGATCGAGGATCTATGCACATAATCAATGCAAAATTCATTGAGCTCTGTAGCCCATTTTCCAATTCGCCCAGTAGCTTCTCTATTTCTCATAATATCCTTCAACGGCTGCGAAGAAGGAACAACAATATTGTATGCTTGAAAGTAGTGCCGAAGCTTTTCTGGATGCCATCAAAACAGCATATAACACCTTCTCTAATTCTGTATAGTTTTTCTTTGATATACTAAGAACTTCAGATACAAAATACACTGGGACCTGCTTCTTGACTTGGCCATCAAGCTTCTCTTGGACAAGTGCTGCACTTACCGCTGAGTGCGAAGCTGCCACATATAATAACAAAGGAGCCCCTGGCGTTGGTGGAGTTAATGTTGTTAAATCTATCAGATATTGCTTCAGTTCCTCGAAGGCTTTTTGTTGGCTTGGTCCCCATTGAAAGACTTCGGCTGATTTCAGCACTTCGAAGAATGGTAAATTTCTTTCTGCTGATCTGGATATAAATCTATTAAGAGATGCCAACCTCCCTGTTAATCTTTGGGCCCCCTTTTTTGTAGTTGGTGGCTCCATTCGAAGTATAGCTTCAATTTTACTTGGATTAGCTTCAATTCCCTTTGTTGAAACCAAGCATCCAAGAAATTTACCCTTCTTTACTCCGAAGACACATTTTTCTGGATTCAACTTTAAGCCAGCTTGTCTGAAACTGGCGAAGGTCTCCTGCAAATCAGCAATATGATTTTCCTGTTTCGTGCTTTTTACAATGATGTCATCAACATAAGTTAGCACATTTCTGCCTATCTGAGACTGGAGAACCTTCGCAGTCATTCTGCTGAAACTTCCTCCAGCGTTTTTGAGCCCCTCAGGCATCCGAAGATAGCAATATGTGCCACTTGGGGTTATGAAGCTAGTCTTCGGCTCATCTTCCTTCTTCATCCAGATTTGGTGATAGCCTGAGTAACAGTCTAGCAGACTCATGAGCTCTGAAGAAGCTGCTGCATCAACTAAAGAGTCTATCCTTGGCAATGGGAATTCGTCCTTCGGACAAGCCTTGTTGAGATCTGTAAAATCGATACACATTCGCCACTTGCCATTGGCCTTTTTTACCATAATAGTGTTAGCTAGCCATTCTGGGTACTTTACTTCTCTGATAACTCCTGCACTGAGGAGTCTTTTGACTTCATTACGAGCACCTTCGGCCTTATCATCAGACATTTTCCGAAGCCTCTGCTTTCTGGGTCTGAAGGATGGGTCAACATTGAGCGAGTGTTCAATAACATCCCTATTTACTCCACAGAGGTCATTGGCTGACCATGCAAAAACATCTTTGTTGTTGAACAAAAACCTTATCAAGGTTTTCTCCTGCTCTTCGGATAATTGAGAGCCCAACAACACCTTCTGCTCTGCTATGTCCTCACATAAGAGCATGGGCTTCGGCTGATCTGCTGAAGCTGCTTTCTCCCTTCTGAATTTGTACTGTTCACAAGCTTCAGCTCCATCTATGTTATGGATTGCTTTTGAGTCAGTCCAGTTTCCTTTGGCCCTTCTGGCAGCTTCCTGACTTCCATGAATAGCGATGGGTCCTTGATCCGAAGGTATCTTCATGCAAAGATAGGCAGGATGAAGAATTGCTTCGAAAGCATTGAGGGTGCCACGACCAATAATTGCATTGTAAGGGTATTCCATGTCAACAATGTCAAACACAACTTGCTCAGTTCTAGTGTTGTTGATGAACCCGAAGGTCACTGACATGGTGATCTTGCCCAGTGCTACAATCTGTCTTCCTCCGAAGCCACAGAGAGGGTGCGTAGCATCATGAATCTTATCTTCTGGCTCTTGCATTTGCCTGAAGGCCTTAGCAAATATGATATCAGCTGCACTGCCTGTATCAACCAAGACATTGTGGACCAGAAATCCTTTGATAACACAAGAGATAACCATGGCATCGTTGTGTGGGTAATCCTTGAGTTGAAGGTCCTCTTGGGAGAAGGTAATAGGAATGTGAGACCATCTCGACTTGATGAAGGGTCCTTGCACCCCAACATGCTGTACCCTTCTCTGTGCTTCCTTCTTCTGCTTCTTGTTGGCTGGCTCTGAACATGAACCGCCTGTTATCGGGAGTAGCAGCTTCGGAGCCGAAGCAGCTCCAGCTTGATCGTTGAACGAAGCCATCAGCTCAAAAAAGTGGAAGTGAGTTCACCGGAGGTGGGCGCCAATGTTGGGGACTTGTTCTCAAATGCTATGAATTAAGAACAAGGCAACATAAAATGTTAAATGTTAACGTCCTTCATCCACGAAGCATTATTCCCTTGAGGATAATGAACCTTGGACGAAGGTTAATGAGAATATGATTACGAAGGTTAAGTCTTCGTAATCAAATTTTAATAGATTGTACAAGATAATATAAAATAAAGGGTATCAAAGGTAAATGAATCATAAATGAATCATATTATAATATATTAAATCATTGAATACAGCTATACCTCTGCCTTGACAAAGATTGGTTCCCGAACGATGCGATTACAATTACCGGAATCCGTGAACAGTAAAGGAATACTGTTCACTATTTATAGACACAGGACACAGCCTGTGAAGAATTACAATTATGCCCCTCATAAAAGTTTACAACATTGACTCAGACCTTTATGGACTAAAAGGCCATTCTATCTTTAAGTCGGTTTGTAATACCGAAGCTTCATGAAGAGGAACCTTCGGCCAACTCATACAAACAGCTTCAACTGAAAACCGCTTATTCCTACAAGACCTTCGGCGACGAAGCATAGTCCCAACATGCACCTTTGGTACGTCGCACCCGCATTCCTCAAACCAAATGGCATAGTAACATAGCAGTACATGCCAAAAGGTGTGATGAAAGAAGTCGCGAGCTGGTCGGACTCTTTCATCCTGATTTGGTGATACCCTGAGTAGGCATCGAGGAAAGACAGGGTTTCACATCCTGCAGTGGAATCCACGATTTGATCAATGTGAGGCAGAGGATAGGGAACTTTTGGGCATGCTTTGTTTAGACCAGTGTAGTCTACACACATCCGCCATTTCCCTCCTTTCTTTCTCACAAGCACGGGGTTGGCAAGCCATTCGGTATGGAATACCTCTTTGATGAACCCTACGACCATCAGCTTGTGGATCTCCTCGCCTATGGCTCTGCGCTTTTCTTCGTCGAATCGGTGCAGAGGTTGCTTCACGGGTCGGGCTCCAGCTCGGATATCCAGCGAGTGCTCGGTGACATCCCTCGGTATGCCAGGCATGTCCGAGGGACTCCACGCGAAAACTTCGGCATTTGCACGGAGAAAGTCGACGAGCACTGCTTCCTATTTGGGGTCGAGCTCGAAGCCGATCTAGATCTGCTTGGAGGCGTCGTTGCTGGGGTCGAGAGGGACGGACTTAACCATCTCCGCTGGCTCAAAGTTGCCGGCATGGCGCTTCACGCCTGGCGCCTCCTTGGAGAGGCTCTCCAGGTCGGCGATGAGGGCCTCGGATTCGGCGAGGGCCTCGGCGTACTCCACGCACTCCATGTCGCATTCGTACGCGTGTCGGTACGTGGGGCCGACGGTGATGACCCCGTTGGGGCCCGGCATCTTGAGCTTCAGGTAGGTGTAGTTGGGGACGGCCATGAACTTGGTGTAGCATGGCCTCCCCAGCACTGCGTGGTAGGTTCCTCGGAACCCGACCACCTCGAACGTGAGGGTTTCCCTTCTGAAGTTGGAGGGAGTCCCGAAGCAGACGGGCAGATCGAGTTGTCCGAGGGGTTGGACGTGTTTCCCGGGGATGATCCCGTGAAAAGGCGCCGCACCGGCCCGGACCGAGGACAGATCGATCTGCAGGAGCTCGAGGGTCTCGGCGTAGATGATGTTGAGGCTGCTGCCTCCGTCCATGAGGACCTTGGTGAGCCTGACGTTGCCGATGACGGGGTCGACAACGAGCGGATATTTCCTCGGGCTCGGCACGCGGTTGGGGTGATCGCCCTGGTCGAAGGTGATGGGCTTGTCGGACCAGTCTAGGTAGACTGGCGCCGTCACCTTTACCGAGCAGACCTCCCGACGCTCTTGCTTGCGGTGCCGAGCCGAGGCGTTCGCCACTTGCCCACCGTAGATCATGAAGCAGTCGTGGACCTCAGGGAACTCCTCTGCCTTGTGATTCTCCTTCTTGTCGTCGTGGTGGGCCCTGCCACCCTCCGCAGGTGGCCCGGCCCTGTGAAAGTGGCGCCGAAGCATGGCGCACTCCTCAAGGGTGTGCTTGACGGGTCCCTGATGATAGGGGCACGGCTCCTTGAGCATCTTGTCGAAGAGATTGGCGCCTCCGGGAGGTTTCCGAGGGTTCTTGTACTCAGCGGCGGCGACAAGGTCCGCGTCGGCGACGTCGCGTTTCGCTTGCGACTTCTTCTTGCCTTTCTTCTTGGTGCCGCGCTGAGCGGACGCCTCGGGAACATCTTCCGGCTGGCGGCCCTGGGGCTGCTTGTCCTTCCGGAAGATGGCCTCAACCGCCTCCTGGCCAGAGGCGAACTTGGTGGCGATGTCCATCAGCTCACTCGCCCTGGTGGGGGTCTTGCGACCCAGCTTGCTCACCAGGTCACGGCAGGTGGTGCCGGCGAGGAACGCGCCGATGACATCCGAATCGGTGACGTTGGGCAGCTCGGTGCGCTGCTTGGAGAATCGCCGGATGTAGTCCCGGAGAGACTCTCCCGGCTGCTGGCGGCAGCTTCGGAGATCCCAGGAGTTCCCAGGGCGCACGTACGTGCCTTGGAAGTTACCGGCGAATGCTTGGACGTCGTCCCAGTTGGAGATCTGCCTCGGAGGTAGATGCTCCAGCCAGGCCCGAGCGGAGTCGGAGAGGAACATGGGGAGGTTGCGGATGACGAGGTTGTCATCATCCGTTCCACCCAGTTGGCAGGCCAGCCGGTAGTCCGCGAGCCACAGTTCCGGCCTTGTCTCCTCCGAGTACTTTGTGATGGTAGTCGGGGTTCGGAACCGGGTCGGGAACGGCGCCCGTCGTATGGCTCGGCTGAAAGCCTGCGGCCCGGGTGGTTCGGGCGAGGGACTTCGATCCTCCCCGCTGTCGTAGCGTCCCCCACGCCTGGGGTGGTAGCCTCGGCGCACCCTCTCGTCGAGGCGGGCTCGATGGTCGCGGTGGTGGTGCTCGTTGCCGAGGCGACCCGGGGCCGCAGGCGCTGTGTTGCGCGTGCGCCCGGTGTGGACCGAGGCTTCCCGCACGAATCGAGAAGTTGCGGCGCGATGCTCCGAGGGGTATCCCTGCCTTCGGGAGGCAGAGCTTTCGGCCCGTCGGACCGCAGCATCCTCCAGGAGATTCTTGAGCTCTCCCCGGATCCGCCGCCCTTCGGTGGTTGATGGTTCCGGCATTGCGCGGAGGAGAATCGCTGCTGCAGCCAGGTTCTGGCCGACCCCACTGGAAGCCGGTGGTGGCCTTGCCCTGACGTCGTCGGCGATGCGAAGCTGGATGCCCTGGGGTAGATGACGCGCTTCTCCGGCCGGAGCTTGGTCTACCCATTCCTGCCCGATGTTCCGGCGGAGCGGCTCAAATGTTCCTGCTCCCTCGTCGAGCCTGGCCTGCATCTCACGGATTTGCTCGAGCTGTGCGTCCTGACCCCCCACAGGGAATGGGACCACAGCTAGCTCCCGAAGGATGTCAACGCGAGGCGCAGGCCTAGGGGGATCACCGTTTTTCGGTATACCAAGATGGTTGCCTTCGTCGGGACCCCCTAGATCGACGTGAAAACATTCACGACTTGGGCCGCAGTCTTCGTCGCCGAAGCTGCGGCTACCGTCGGAACAATCGGAAAGGCAGTAGTCACATGCGGTCATGAAGTCCCGCATGGCACTGGGGTTACCGAGCCCGGAGAAATCCCAACCAAAGTCGGGCTCGTCATCTTCCTCGGAACCCGAGGGTCCGTAGGTCGAGATGGCCGTCAGCCGGTCCCAGGGTGACCGCATATGATACCCCGGAGGGTTGGTGCATGCCTCTATGAAGGCTTCCACCAAAGCGGGGTCGCTTGGTGGGTCGAGGCAGAATCCAAAACGCACGAGACGGGAATCGGTCGGTACCTCTTGGTCGACAGGCGGTGACGAAGTCACATCAGGGGCGGACTGCACCGTCGTCTCAGGTACGAGGGGCCCAGCAAGTCCTTCACGAGCGTGCTGGCGTCGTCCGTCCGCTTGGAGTTGGTGTGTTGCGGGGAAACGGTGCTCGTCTTCGTCTCAGACGCGAGGTCGACGCTCGACGTGTCCCCCGTCAGGGCACCGGCGCCGTCGACTCGCTCGACAGCCGACGAGGTGTCACCTCCTACTTGGCCACGGTTGCCCCGCCTCCTCCTCCGTCGGCGAGGGAGGTGACGGGACAAACTTGGATGTTGTTCTTCCGCCTCGTGGGGAAGACGTCATCGATTCCACCGCCGGCGGGTGGGTTGTCGACCGCCATTGTCGCCGTCGCGCGGCGGAGGACGGAGTATCATGTCGTAGCTGCCGTCGAGGGACATGAACTCAAGACTCCCAAAACGGAGCACCGTCCCGGGTTGGAAAGGTTGCTGGAGACTACCCATCTGGAGCTTGACGGGAAGCTGTTCGTCAACACGCAGCAGGCCCCTACATGGCGCGCCAACTGTCGGCGTTTCGACCCCAGGGGGTCCCTGGACCGACGAGTAAATTGTCGCCGCGTGTCCCAGCCCAGATGGGTCGGCATGAGATGGAGCACGAAGGGGGGGGGAGAAGAGAGGAAAAAAGGGGAAACCCACGGCCTCCGTGTTGTCCTGCGCCCAGGTCGGGTGCGCTTGCAGTAGGGGGTTACAAGCGTCCGCGTGGGGGGGAGAGCGAGGGACTCTACGCGCCGTCCCGTCCTCCCGCGCGGCCAACCTTCTCGTAAGAGAGCCCTGGACCTTCCTTTTATAGGCGTAAGGAGAGGGTCCAGGTGTACAATGGGGGGTGTAGCAGTGCGCTATCGTGTCTAGCAGAGAGGAGCTAGTGCCCTAAGTACATGCCATCGTGGCAACCAGAGAGGTTTTGGCACCCTGTTCATGTGATGTCGTGGCCGTCGGAGGAGCGTTGGAGCCTTACGGGAGGACAGCTGTCGGGGCCGTCGAGTCCTTGCTGACGTCTCCTTGCTTCCGTAAGGGGCTGAGAGCCGCCGTCGTCATGGAGCACGCGGGGCGCCATCATTATCTGTTTACCGGGGCGAGCCAGATGGGACACCGGTCTTGTTCCCTGTAGCCTGAGCTAGCTAGGGATAGGGTAATGATGGCCCCCCCTGTGACGTGGTTAGTCCGAGCCCTGGGGTCGGGTGAGGCGGAGGCTCCTCTGAGGTCGGGGTCGAGTCGGTCTTCCGAGGTCGAGGTCGAGTCTGAGCCCCAGGTCGGGCGAGGCAGAGACTGTCGTCCGAGGCCAAGGCCGAGTCCGAGCCCTGGGGTCGGGCGAGGCGGAGTTTGTCGTCTTCCGGGGCCGAGCCCGAGTCCGAGCCCTAGGGTCGGGCGAGGCGGAGTTCGTCGTCTTCCAGGGCCGAGCCCGAGTCCGAGCCCTGGGGTCGGGCGAGGCGGAGTTCGTCGTCTTCCTGGGCCGTGCCCGAGTCCGGGCCCTGGGGTCGGGCGAGGCGGAGTTCGTCGTCTTCCGGGGCCGAGCCCGAGTCTGAGCCCTGGGGTCGAGCGAGGCGGAGTTCGTCGTCTTCCGGGGCCGAGCCCGAGTCCGAGCCCTGGGGTTGGGCGAGGCAGAGTTTCCTATGGCGCTCGAGGCTGGACTTGGCTGCTGTCAGCCTCACTTTGTCGAGTGGCACAGCAATCGGAGCGATGCAGGCGGCGCTGTCTTCTTGTCAGGCCGGTTAGTGGAGCGACGAAGTGACTGTGGTCACTTCGGCTCTGTCGACTGAAGGGCGCGTGACAGGATAAGGTGTCAGGCCATCCTTGCATTAAATGCTCCTGCGATACGGTCGGTCGGTGTGGCGATCTGGCCAAGGTTGCTTCTTGGCGAAGACTGGGCCTCGGGCGAGCCGAAGGTGTGTCCGTCGCTTGAGGGGGTCCTCAGGCGAGACGTGAATCCTCCGGGGTCGGCTGCCCTTGCCCGAGGCTGGGCTCGGGCGAGGCGAGGTCGTGTCCCTTGAGTGGACCGAGCCTTGGCTTAATCGCACCCATCAGGCCTTTGCAGCTTTGTGCTGACGGGGGTTACTAGCTGAGATTAGGAGTCTTGGGGGTACCCCTAATTATGGTCCCCGACAGACGCCATGAAGGGAAGGTACTTTCGTGACATTCTATTGTGAGGGTTGGAGGAGACAGCACCGCCCCTACACCTGAAGAAAATGAAGTTGTTGTTTACCAGAGCTTTATGAAGGCAGGTCTTCGGTTCCCATTGAGCAAATTTGTGGTTGAAGTGCTGAAGATATTTCAGATCTTTCTACATCAAATTACCCCCGAAGCTATAATCAGAATGGGGATGTTTGTTTGGGCTGTGAGAAGCCAAGGGCTGGAACCGAGCGCAAAGTGTTTTTGCAATATGCACGAACTATTGTACGAAACAAAGGCCACTGGCAAAGAACAGTATCATAACAACTTCGGTTGTTATGGATTCATTGCTCTTCCAAATGCAGCTACCCGGTTCCAACATTTCGAAAAGGTGGCCCGGGGCCTGGATGGCGGAATGATTTTATGTCAAAAATAATCTGATTGAGAGGGAGGACATTAAGAAAATTATCCAGCGCCCCATCTAGTCTCGCTTCGGCCTTCAAAGGCCGAGGGTGACGATTGAAAATGATGCCGAAGCATGTCAAAAGGCCTTCAGCAATGTCTGTGCTTTCATTGCTACGCGGCACCTGGTCCAAGAGCACATAGCCTATATGGTATGACCACTTGTGGAAAGCTAGGAAATGCCGAAGGAGATTGTTATCAGGTCCAATGAAGGTGGATTAGTTCGCTTGAATTATACCTTCAGATTCAGAGACCGGTTTGACGAACCAAACGACGATTGGCTAAAGAGTATTGAGGCTACTAGCGACGAGTTTCTTGGGGCATATACCTAAGCCGAAGATGATGCTTTGTCCTCGGCCTTCGGGGGTCGGAGCAAGAAAAGATTGAACAGAGTTTTTGATGCGATTGGTTTTATATATCCTGATTATTGCTATCCCTTGCGGAGGCAAGGAAAAAAGAGGAAAGGTGCCACTTCGGCCATTTCTGCTGCGCCGAAGGGCAAGAAAATCAAGGTTTTGACCCATCGGCCAAGATATATTGAAGCGTCCATAGTGCCAAAATTTGGTGAAGAAACATCTTCTGCTGCCGAAGCGAAACAAGCTGCTCTCGTCACTCGGAGTGCTGAGGAATCAACTATAGCGCCAAAGTTGCCTATAGTTGAGCTAGTCAAAGCCGAAGATGAGGCAGCCAAGAAGCTAGAATTGGAAAAGGCAACAAAGCTACTAGAAATTCTGAGCCCACCAGTAGGAGCGGAACTGCCGAAGGTTACAAATGCTCCTGCCACCACTCCCAAGAAGAGAAGAATGGCTAGCGTGCTGGACGCCATCGTGGAGACAACGAGAGCGTTGACTCCTGCAAAGAAGGTTGCCAAAGCTGCTACAGCTCGAGCTAAAACTGAAGCCGGGCCTTCAGTGCCTACTGAGACAAAGCGTGCCATAATTTAAGAAAGGGTTGAGCAAGAATCTTTAGATACTAGCGTAGCTTTGGAGAAGAATGTGCCTGAAGAAGCCAAATCCCTTGCTTCCGAAGCACCGTCCGAAGATCTTGATTATATTATTCGACATGCTTAGGGAAAAAGATTATCCGAAGAAGAAATTTTTGAAGCCAAACACTATGCCCAGGAACTGAAATACCCGAAGGGGGCCTTAGTGTTCAATGGCACGGACGAAGATGATTTCCTGTACTGTCTCCCGGACAACAAAGAGATATCCGTCTACCGGGAGATGGCCAAAAGTCTAGGATTTCCAAAGCTCGAAGCGGGCCTCTCCGCCATGTTGAAGGATGACCTTGCAGATAGCCTTGCATACAATAGCTTGAAGGTACAGAAGTTGTAAACTTCAAAGTTTATGAATTTGGAGATGCATTCTTTTATTCTCAGGCTAATCCTTCTCTCTTGCAGGGCTTAATTCTTACTTTCTTAGCAACGCGCTGAGGGCACAAAAGAATGCTGAAGACGAAAGCTGCATTATGGCTCTCGGCAACCTTCGGTCAGAGGTCATTAAGCTGAGAAACGAAGCCTTGGAGAAGGACAAAATTCTACTTTCATTAGTAGATAAAGTGAAAGAAGATGAGGCGAAATTTAACGCTCAATCCGAAGCTTATAAAACTGAAATTGAAGACCTTCATGTAACACCCACTTTGTAATTGCTAGATAAAATACCAATAGAGAAAACAATTTCTCTCTTTATGTGAGTTTGATCTTTAGGCATCATCATATGTGGACACCATATTTTAAAACAGATAATTATAAAATATATGCCACTAACTCATTGCATCATGCTGAGATTTTTATTTTGTGTGCATTTTATGACAATATAAAAATAATGTAAAAAGAAATATATTAAAGTCCAAAGAGGAATTTGACATCTAAATAAAATTCTAGAAATTAGAAAAGAGAAAGAAATACAAGATAAATTCATAAATGAATAGATCCTATATTGGTAAGTTCAAATTGAATATATAAACTGAGAATAAACTTGCCACAAAGTTTGGAAACTTAAACCTGGAAATGGTTTGAATTTGAATTTGAAATAGAAAGAAAACAAAAAGGAAAATAGAAAGAATAGTGCTTGCCTGCGCTTGGGCCTAATCTATCAGCCTTGGCCCAGATAGCCGCATTACCATGGCCCAACACAACCCGCCCTTCTATTTTTTTTTCTCTCCAGTGTATGGCGCTTGGGCCGAATTAACTCCTGCGGTCCATCCCCTCTTTCCTGTTCTCCCCACACAGCCGCACATCTCTCCTCTGTCGATGGCCGCCATGTGGGGCCAGCACGTCAGACCTACACGCCGCGCCGCGCTCCCGTTCCTTGGTCGCTGCCGTGTGGGCCCCTCGAGCTAACACTGTGCGTCTTCTCCGCTCAAACCAACCCAGGCGAATCTCGCGGGACTCGCGCGCTGCAAACGCCCTCCCCTGAGTCCTCGCCGTAGTAACCGCGTGGGGATTTCAACTGTGCGCTGGTCCTGCTCGGCTGGGGAGCATAAATTGCGCGCCGCTCAGGCTCCTTGACCCTCATCGGAAGAGCTTGGTCCCCACGCGATTGCGGGTTGCCGTGTGTCTCATCGGTGTGGGCCGCTTCACCGACGGGGCAACTGCGGTACCATAAAACACGTCGTCGGCCGCGTGCGGGCACCGGGAGCATGAGGCGGGCCGAATCGATTGCTAGGACGTCGGGGAAGAGTTCGTCGGCAACAAGAGTCATCGTGCGTCCGCTCGGCGTGGTGGACAACACTTCGGCACGCTCGATTCATGGTGAGTACCTAATTCACCTATTCGCAATGTCTCCCACACCGCGTATCAGGTCTCGGATTGGAATATAGTGCACGTTCGGGCATTGATCGTGTGGCTCCGGCGATGGCTCGCCGTGGCCACTGGGCGGCGCCGCCGTGCTCTGTTGGCCAAGGTAGGAGACGGTATCTGGATCGTTGGATCCTAGTTGTGCGGTCAGGATTAGATAAAAGGGGTACCGATTCAATAAATTAGATCGTGGTCGTTGATCAGAGGATCAAGGGTGTAGAGCAGTGCCGGGCGTGATTGTTTGCCGTCCGTCGATCTCGCTATGGGCAAACCGGATCAGAACTCGCATACTGCTTTGACTGATCTAATCTGGGGCGTTGGCGTTAGATCGGGTGGTCGGGGTTCAAGGATACCCCTTCGGCCCACTCTTTTGCTTATGAGCCCCTGGATTTAATGAGAATCAACCCGCCGTCCTCGACTGGTGCGCTCTGTGTCTTAGGAAATTTTGCTCCAGAGACCCTACAGTTTCCTGTATTTGAGGCCCAGTCCAGAACCCATTTAAATTGAATAAATAAAATAGAAATTAGATTTTTAATACAAAAATAATTGCTAGGACTTAGATAATTCATAGAAAATTCATTTTAGCTCCAAATTGAACCATTCCAGTTTCTAAAATTTTGTAATAATATTCTTCATCATTTTGTGCCTCTGTTTAGGCATGAAAGGCTCATTTAAATTTATCTAATACTTAATCTTGTATTAAACACATAAAACATTAGAAATTCATAACTTGAATTCTATAACTCAAAAATTAATAATTCTTTTCCTGTGATCTTATTTTAATATGTATATTAATAATGTGAATTTTGTACTTATGTTTGGTGTAATGTTAATTTTGCCTATACAATGTTTGTTTGTATTGCTACGACTAGCAGTGAGGTCACGTGTCATCTGAAGAGTCATCCTGGTACCTGGATTCTCAAGGCCCAGGCAAGTTGTGCCCTTGATCACTTCTTTTTACCCACTCATGTTCTAATTAATCATAATGATCTGCATAGGTTAATTTTGATGGGACCCAATAGGTTACCCTAGTTTGTCTATCTTTATACCTTGTTTACCACTGAACTTTCTGGGTAGTACTTGCTAGTGCTATATGTGGTTTTGGGTATGGAGATACACTATTCATGGTTACACTTTTGTTATCAGTTGTTATTTATTGTTCATGATGAGATCATTATGTTAATTGGAACATGGAGCGACCACCCGGGAAAACAGTGCTACCACAAGGGAGGAATGGGACCCCTTGGCTGATTAATTGGGAAAGCTAGTGGAAGACTACCTTACCCGAAAGGGGCAAGGGCAGTAGGGGAGAGGTCAGTGTAGGGAGGCCCTCGGGAGGATTTTGCTGCGATGGCGGTCCTGCAAGGGATTCCTGCACTGGATCTTCCTATAAACTGTAGCGGGTTTTCGGAAGCTAGTGGAACTTTGTAAAGGCCTCGTAGTGGATCCCTAGCCATTCACCTCGGAAGTGTCTAAGGGCCTTGCAAACCCTGGCGACATGGGATACACGACTTGTGGGTAAAGATGCGCAACCTCTGCAGAGTGTAAAACTGGTATACTAGCCGTGCTCACGGTCATGAGCAGCTCGGACCCTCACATGATTAATTTATGGAACTAAATTCAATTTGTCATATGCATTGCATTGCAGGTGATGTTGTTACTTTTGTTCTATTACTTAATTGGGTTTGGTATTTACTTATACTTAGTAACTGCTAATAAAATTTTGACCAACTTTAAAAGCAATGCTCAGCTCTAACCATCTTCTTTGGTAAGCCTTACACTTCACGTGAGCTCCCACCTTTGGCAAGTTCATGCACATTATTCCCCACAACTTGTTGAGCGATGAACGTATGTGAGCTCACTCTTGCTGTCTCACATACACCACAGGTCAAGACCAGGTACTGCAGGATGATGCTCATGGAGGATGCTGCGATGAGTTCGTGAGAGGTCTAGGTCGTCGTCTCCCAGTCAACTTTGGGTTGCTGGACCGTTGTCTCCTTATAATGTAATTATTTATTTTGTATAGAACTCCTATTATATATAAAGATGTGACATTCGATCCTGTGCCACTATACATCATATGTATGAGACTTGGTCCCAGCATACCTGGTGTTTATGTTAACCCCGGGTTTTGGACCCCTAAAATCCGGGTGTTACAGAAGTGGTATCAGAGGAATGTTGACTGTAGGACGAAACCTAGATAGAACTGGACAACCATTGTCTACTTACCTTTGCTACTCTGATTCTTTTCTATACTTTTCTTAATCTATTCTTATCTATTTCCGCTTTACTCTGATTATTCTTACCTTTATCTTTCTAGAGACAATTGTGGATTTCACACCTTGAAATCCTGTACCTAAAGTGACTTTAGGAATAGGAGACCTAATCCTAGGAACAAAAACAAAACTATTTTTATAGATATCTATGAACTTGAATGTCTGTTCTTATGATACTTGTTTGATTTGGATCTTTGATTGAATGTGATTAGTTGTGGAGTAATGTCCACAATTGCATCTGTATATACACATAGGTATAAAAATATATTTATAAAGTAACTAGACAACCTAGACTGTCCCCATTGGAACATATCTAGCTTAAGGGATTTATCCTATCCTAAAAGATCTCATTCTAACCAATTCATCTTATCTTAAAAGATTCTTCCTTATCTTAATAGATCCATCTCATCTTAAAAGATACCCATCTTATCTTGAAAAGATTTTATCTCAGCCTAATAGATCTAACTGACCTCAAAAGATTCATCTTATCCTAATAAGCATACTTATCCACCCTAGATTAAACAACCATGATCTAATGCAACTTAATTAGATCTTATTTAGTCAAACTAGTCATACCAATCTAACCTAGATTCAATCTCGTGTAATAGATCCATCTTATCTTAAAGGATATTCTATTACCTTAATAGATTCATCTTACCTTAAAAAGATTTTATCTGGTCCTAATAAATCTAAAGATTCTAACATATCCTAATAATATTTATCCTACCCTAGTAGATCTATTTAACCTAAACTAGTCTAATCTAGTCATATTCAATCTAATCTAGCTCCTACTTAATCTAATATGATCTAATCTAGTGTGTGTTACTTAATGCTGGTACAAAAGATATGGCCATGCTCCTAATTCACTTAAGTCTAAATTGGTGACTTAGATCAGTTCAGCCATACCCAGGTTACATACCCTATCCAAACCATACAGAAGCAAAACAATCAAACCAGATTTTGACTAATCTCATTTAACTCATAGCCATCTACTAAACTAATCTAATGTGGCCTACTTAATCAGACTAATGATACAGGTAAGAAGGGATTAGACCTTACTAGTCAGGTGTTAACTTAGCACATTAGACTAACTCAACCATGAGCAGAAGATCTAACTCAACCAATAGATTCATAATGGATTGCATGATCTGTTTATCCCCACCTAACATCAAATAAACTTTTGATCTACATCATGTAGTCCATCTCATCCATATCTATTTTAAACACGTTCCCCAACTCCAATGATATACACTAACCTCGAATCAATGAGACAAGACCAGAGAAGATGATTAACTTCATCAAGAAAGGATGAGCACCAACTCAAGTCTTCAAGGATCAAGTGAGGTCACCAAGATGATTCAAGATTTACCACCTTGGATGGAGTCTTCCCTTACCAAGTTCTTCCTACCATCAGCTAACCTCACTTTGACCATCTCCCTTCTTACCTAACTGTGTGTCTAAACTAGAAGATACCCCTGCATTTCTAAGTACTTGCTAAATTGTATTTGAAAAAAAAAGGTGAGAGACTCTTAATTTTTTAATCAATTAAAAACTACAACCTCAATTACAAACCAATCTTGGTATAATCCTTTTTCTTACAAATCTCGAGGACGAGATTATTTTTAAGGGGGGTAGGATTTGTAACACCCACTTTGTAATTGCTAGATAAAATACCAATAGAGAAAACAATTTCTCTCTTTATGTGAGTTTGATCTTTAGGCATCATCATATGTGGACACCATATTTTAAAACAGATAATTATAAAATATATGCCACTAACTCATTGCATCATGCTGAGATTTTTATTTTGTGTGCATTTTATGACAATATAAAAATAATGTAAAAAGAAATATATTAAAGTCCAAAGAGGAATTTGACATCTAAATAAAATTCTAGAAATTAGAAAAGAGAAAGAAATACAAGATAAATTCATAAATGAATAGATCCTATATTGGTAAGTTCAAATTGAATATATAAACTGAGAATAAACTTGCCACAAAGTTTGGAAACTTAAACCTGGAAATGGTTTGAATTTGAATTTGAAATAGAAAGAAAACAAAAAGGAAAATAGAAAGAATAGTGCTTGCCTGCGCTTGGGCCTAATCTATCAGCCTTGGCCCAGATAGCCGCATTACCATGGCCCAACACAACCCGCCCTTCTATTTTTTTTTCTCTCCAGTGTATGGCGCTTGGGCCGAATTAACTCCTGCGGTCCATCCCCTCTTTCCTGTTCTCCCCACACAGCCGCACATCTCTCCTCTGTCGATGGCCGCCATGTGGGGCCAGCACGTCAGACCTACACGCCGCGCCGCGCTCCCGTTCCTTGGTCGCTGCCGTGTGGGCCCCTCGAGCTAACACTGTGCGTCTTCTCCGCTCAAACCAACCCAGGCGAATCTCGCGGGACTCGCGCGCTGCAAACGCCCTCCCCTGAGTCCTCGCCGTAGTAACCGCGTGGGGATTTCAACTGTGCGCTGGTCCTGCTCGGCTGGGGAGCATAAATTGCGCGCCGCTCAGGCTCCTTGACCCTCATCGGAAGAGCTTGGTCCCCACGCGATTGCGGGTTGCCGTGTGTCTCATCGGTGTGGGCCGCTTCACCGACGGGGCAACTGCGGTACCATAAAACACGTCGTCGGCCGCGTGCGGGCACCGGGAGCATGAGGCGGGCCGAATCGATTGCTAGGACGTCGGGGAAGAGTTCGTCGGCAACAAGAGTCATCGTGCGTCCGCTCGGCGTGGTGGACAACACTTCGGCACGCTCGATTCATGGTGAGTACCTAATTCACCTATTCGCAATGTCTCCCACACCGCGTATCAGGTCTCGGATTGGAATATAGTGCACGTTCGGGCATTGATCGTGTGGCTCCGGCGATGGCTCGCCGTGGCCACTGGGCGGCGCCGCCGTGCTCTGTTGGCCAAGGTAGGAGACGGTATCTGGATCGTTGGATCCTAGTTGTGCGGTCAGGATTAGATAAAAGGGTTACCGATTCAATAAATTAGATCGTGGTCGTTGATCAGAGGATCAAGGGTGTAGAGCAGTGCCGGGCGTGATTGTTTGCCGTCCGTCGATCTCGCTATGGGCGAACCGGATCAGAACTCGCATACTGCTTTGACTGATCTAATCTGGGGCGTTGGCGTTAGATCGGGTGGTCGGGGTTCAAGGATACCCCTTCGGCCCACTCTTTTGCTTATGAGCCCCTGGATTTAATGAGAATCAACCCGCCGTCCTCGACTGGTGCGCTCTGTGTCTTAGGAAATTTTGCTCCAGAGACCCTGCAGTTTCCTGTATTTGAGGCCCAGTCCAGAACCCATTTAAATTGAATAAATAAAATAGAAATTAGATTTTTAATACAAAAATAATTGCTAGAACTTAGATAATTCATAGAAAATTCATTTTAGCTCCAAATTGAACCATTCCAGTTTCTAAAATTTTGTAATAATATTCTTCATCATTTTGTGCCTCTGTTTAGGCATGAAAGGCTCATTTAAATTTATCTAATACTTAATCTTGTATTAAACACATAAAACATTAGAAATTCATAACTTGAATTCTATAACTCAAAAATTAATAATTCTTTTCCTGTGATCTTATTTTAATATGTATATTAATAATGTGAATTTTGTACTTATGTTTGGTGTAATGTTAATTTTGCCTATACAATGTTTGTTTGTATTGCTACGACTAGCAGTGAGGTCACGTGTCATCTGAAGAGTCATCCTGGTACCTGGATTCTCAAGGCCCAGGCAAGTTGTGCCCTTGATCACTTCTTTTTACCCACTCATGTTCTAATTAATCATAATGATCTGCATAGGTTAATTTTGATGGGACCCAATAGGTTACCCTAGTTTGTCTATCTTTATACCTTGTTTACCACTGAACTTTCTGGGTAGTACTTGCTAGTGCTATATGTGGTTTTGGGTATGGAGATACACTATTCATGGTTACACTTTTGTTATCAGTTGTTATTTATTGTTCATGATGAGATCATTATGTTAATTGGAACATGGAGCGACCACCCGGGAAAACAGTGCTACCACAAGGGAGGAATGGGACCCCTTGGCTGATTAATTGGGAAAGCTAGTGGAAGACTACCTTACCCGAAAGGGGCAAGGGCAGTAGGGGAGAGGTCAGTGTAGGGAGGCCCTCGGGAGGATTTTGCTGCGATGGCGGTCCTGCAAGGGATTCCTGCACTGGATCTTCCTATAAACTGTAGCGGGTTTTCGGAAGCTAGTGGAACTTTGTAAAGGCCTCGTAGTGGATCCCTAGCCATTCACCTCGGAAGTGTCTAAGGGCCTTGCAAACCCTGGCGACATGGGATACACGACTTGTGGGTAAAGATGCGCAACCTCTGCAGAGTGTAAAACTGGTATACTAGCCGTGCTCACGGTCATGAGCAGCTCGGACCCTCACATGATTAATTTATGGAACTAAATTCAATTTGTCATATGCATTGCATTGCAGGTGATGTTGTTACTTTTGTTCTATTACTTAATTGGGTTTGGTATTTACTTATACTTAGTAACTGCTAATAAAATTTTGACCAACTTTAAAAGCAATGCTCAGCTCTAACCATCTTCTTTGGTAAGCCTTACACTTCACGTGAGCTCCCACCTTTGGCAAGTTCATGCACATTATTCCCCACAACTTGTTGAGCGATGAACGTATGTGAGCTCACTCTTGCTGTCTCACATACACCACAGGTCAAGACCAGGTACTGCAGGATGATGCTCATGGAGGATGCTGCGATGAGTTCGTGAGAGGTCTAGGTCGTCGTCTCCCAGTCAACTTTGGGTTGCTGGACCGTTGTCTCCTTATAATGTAATTATTTATTTTGTATAGAACTCCTGTTATATATAAAGATGTGACATTCGATCCTGTGCCACTATACATCATATGTATGAGACTTGGTCCCAGCATACCTGGTGTTTATGTTAACCCCGGGTTTTGGACCCCTAAAATCCGGGTGTTACACTTCAAAAAAAGCTTGCCGAAGCTAATGAAAATTGTGCACTTGCAAAGGCTGGTCAAGAAATAAGTGAATGGTGGAAGACTAAGCTAGAGAAAAATGTTGAGGAGCTTCGTGAATCCAAGGAAAGATGCTTTGAAAGATCCTTGGATTGCGTGAAAAAAATTGAAAACCAGCTTTTCTAAAGTGGGTGCTTATTCTTCGGAAGAGAACTTCATTCGAGGCGACCCCGAAGGCGTTATTGATTGGATAAGCGGGGAAGCTAAAGTTTTTGAAGTGATTCTGGGCGATCACGGGGATATCTGTGCTTTCTCCGGCGCTCGAGGGATTGCGTCTATCCTGGAGAAGGCTAGTTGCGATCATGTTAAAGCTGCGGCCAAAGCTGAAGTCGCCTTCTCCATAGACGACATAAAAGACCCCTCGGCCGAAGCTACTTCGGTGGGCGGAAAATTTTATTCTGATATCTGGATGAACGGTGGCTGAGAATTAGCCAATGAAATTATAAAGAAGAATGAAAAAGAAACCCATGAAGCCCGAGAAGAAGCTAGGCAAGCTGAAGAAGCTACTGAACGCGAAAGGCGCATAGGTATTGTTTTTGGATTTTTAGCTTTAGCACTTAATTTGTGGCTTCGAACTAATAGTTTGCCTACTACAGCTGAACTATCACCGCTGCCGGAGCCATACAACCCCCTAGCTGATCCGGTTATGAAGGAAGCACTGGATGTAATGAGCGTTGCTAACTCCATTATCGACGAAGTCGTCGACAAGCTGTTGAACGAAGCCGCAGAAAAAATACTTAGGGAAAATTAGAATTCATGTAATGATTCTATGTAACATTTGATGTATGGTACAATTAATCAGACGTGTAAATTATTGTAATATATTTCTTTACGATGCATGAAATTTACACACATACCATTTTTGAGCCTTCGGCGAAAAAACATCTTCCCTTCTTTTCATGCTTCGTAAAGAAAGAAACCCCCTCTCTGGGAAGTTTGATAAAATCGTTCTTTCCGAAGTTTGCTTCGTGCCTCAGCACATTTTCTTTTAACAAAGTATTGCCAAAGATTTGCTTCATATCCAATCTTTTTGCTGTTGATGCGATATGATGTATGATGTAATGTTATGCGGAATGATATGATGATATGATGCAAAATGATGGTGATGTCGACCATGCACACGCCCACACCCACACTGGAACACACAAGACTCTACATCCCCTTAGGAACGACTTTTGAGTCTTTAAGCTCTGCATCCCCTTAGTAACGACTTTTGAGCTTCTTCACCTTGTATTTCGGTGGCATTAAGCTCTGCATCGCCTTAGAAATGACTTTTGAGCTTCTTCACCTTCTATTTCGATGGTATTTGGCTTTGCATTCCCTTTGGAACGACTTTTAAGCAGAAAACTTACGCTGCGCTCCCTTAGGAACGACTTTTTGCAGCTTCGAAACCTTTTTTGGCTCTGTATTCCCTTAGGAATGACTTTTGAGCATAAAACTTACGCTACGCTCCCTTAGGAACGACTTTTTGCAGCTTCAGAACTTAATTTTTGGCTTTGCATTCCCTTAGGAATGACTTTTGAGCTTCGGAAATCTGTGAGGAAGGCATGTTTTACTCATTGATGCAGACCATTATTACAAGAAATCGAAATTTAATCCTTCATTATTTGTTTCCCATACAGAATATAAAATGACAAAATATAAAAGGTACATTAAAAGTAGGATATTCTTCAGTAGATATGCTTTGATTCTGGCACAGTGCTGTTGATTGTACGAGCTTTGGATTCCTTCCGATAATCACGCTGCTGCTGCGCGCGTGGGTGCCCTTCTGGCTGCTGGCTTTGGGTGCGAGTGGGTGGTAATGGTGGTGGTAATGGGAGCTGGACCCAAGAAGCTTGAGAATGACTTGCCGAAGCAGCAGAAGTCGCAGGTTGTTGATTACCTACGTATTCTGGTACGTAGGGAGAGTAGCATGAAGCAGTATGTAGAACCTGCTTCGGCTGACTCTGCCACGCCTCAGCTTCGGCAATCTCCTTTTGCTTCTGAATTGTGACTTGGCATGTTCTTGTAGTGTGACCCTTGTCTTCACCACAGAATAAGCAATAGAGCTTTCTGGGCTGATCCCCGTACCTTCCTCTGAAGCCCCTACTGCCTCTACCCCTTAGGCCTGGTGGCCTAAAAGAGCTTTGTTGTTGTCGTGAAGATTGAGAGCTGTGTTGTGGCCTTTGAGGCTGGCTTCCTCTATCATCACTTTGGCTGGAGTTATGGATTGATCTGACATGCCTGGGGTGGATTCTTCCTCTGAAGCCCCTGGTCATTTCAGAAAACCTGTAGGCTTCTTCCCTTCTCTGGCGGAAATCATTATCAGCTCAGATGTATTTATCCATCTTCTGAAGAAGCTTCTTCAGGGTTTGTGGGGGTTTCCTGGCAAAATACTCACCCGTAGGTTCTAGCTGAAGCCCTTTGATCATGGCCTCAATGACAATTTCATTGGGCATTGTGGGCGCTTGTGCTCTCAGATGCAAGAACCTTCAGACATACGCTTGAAGGTATTCCTCGTGGTCTTGCGTGCACTGGAACAAAGCCTGAGCCATGACCGGCTTCGTCTGAAATCCTTGGAAACTGGTGATCAGCAAATCCTTCAGCTTCTGCCATGATGTGATTGTTCCTGGCCGAAGAGAAGAGTACCAAGTTTGTGCAACATTTTTGACTGCCATGATGAAGGATTTCGCCATGACTGCAGTGTTGCCCCCATATGAAGATATGGTTGCTTCATAGCTCATTAGAAACTGCTTCGGGTCTGAGTGCCCATCATACATTGGGAGCTAGGGTGGCTTGTATGATGGGGGCCATGGGGTAGCCTATAGTTCTGCTGATAGAGGAGAAGCATCATCAAAAGTGAAATTTCCATGATGGAAATCATCATACCATTCGTCATCGTTGTAGAAATTGTCTTGACGAAGCTCTCTGTGTTGAGGCCTTCGGTCTTGGTTATCTTGGGTAAGATGGCGCATTTCCTCAGCAGCCTCATCAATCTTCTTCTAAAGATCGACAAGACGAAGCATCTTTTCCTTCTTCCTCTGGACCTATTGGTGAATGGCTTCAAGGTCCCTGATTTCTTGGTCTAGCTCCTCCTGAGGTGTCGGACTGGTAGCCTTCCTTTTTTGGCTCCTAGCTTCGCGTAATGTTTCTTGGTTGACGTCCAGTGGCTACAGTGCAGGCCCTAGCACTGAAGACTTCTTCGGCGGCATGACAAAGGTCACAGCTTGCCAAAGGTGGTCAAATGAGTTCACCGGAGGTGGGCGCCAATGTTGGGGACTTGTTCTCAAATGCTATGAGTTAAGAACAAGGCAACACCAATGTTAATGGTTAAAGACCTTCGTCCTTCGAAGCATTATCTCCTTTAAGATATAATGATCTTCAGACAAAGGTTATGAAGGGCATACCTTCATAATCACAACATGTAATAATAAGGATAGGTACATATGAAACATGGAAAAGAACGTGAATAATAATATTGAATCATTAGACTCTTCATATTCTCATTATATAACTATGAACAAACATTAATGATATTGAATTACATTTGTACCTTCGTCTTGGCAGAAGGCGAAAGAGCGGGAGTGACGCCAGAGTGATTACAATTCAGCGTGAACAGTACGGTGTTACTGTTCATCTATTTATAGGCACAGGACGCAGCCTGGGTAAAATTACATCCATGTTCTTGACACTTACTACTGACTAAGGAGTAATCTGTCGAGGACTAGGCAGTATATTCCCCTTTAGGTCGATTCCATTTTCTATCGCTGCCCTTGCGCTAAGCCGAAGCTTCTTCATTCGTAGCTTCGAAACTGGTTCATCCTTCTCCCAGACCACGCCTTTCATACCGTGCACCAGGATTCTCCACGCGCTGAACTCCTCGCCTTCGGGAAAACGCAGAGTCGCTCCGCTATAATTCACCGGACTGTCCGGTGTACACCGAACAGTGTCCGGTGCTCCAGGGATGAAGCGACTCTGAACTCGCCAGCTTCGGGAATTCACAACGGCTCTTCGCTATAATTCACCGGACATGTCCGGTGTACACCGGACTGTCCGGTGTAACTGCGGAGCAACGGCTACTTCGGCGCCAACGGTCACCTGCCATCGCATTTAATGCGCGCCAGAGCGCGCAGAAGTCAGGCACGCGCGAACAGGCGCACCGGACACTCTACAGTGCATGTCCGGTGCGCCACAGGACATCAAGGCGGGCCCAGCGTCAGAGCTCCAACGGTCGGAACCCTAACGTTCGGGTGACGTGGCTGGCGCACCGAACATGTCCGGTGTGCACCGGACTGTCCGGTGCACCATGCGACAGACAGCCTCCACCCAAACGGCTAGTTTGGTGGTTGGGGTTATAAATACCCCCAACCACCCAACATTCAAGAAATCCAAGTTTTCCACTTCTCAACCACTTACAAGAGCTAGGCATTCAATTCTAGACACACTCAAGTGATCAAATCCTCTCCAATTCCACACAAGGCTTTAGTGATTAGCGAGAGAGATTTGTCGTGTTCTTTTGAGCTCTTGCGCTTGGATTGCTTCTTTCTTTCTCACTTGTTCTTGTGATCAAAGCTCACTTGTAAGCGAGGCAAGAGACACCAATTGTGTGGTGGTCCTTGCGGGGAAGCTTTGTTCCCGGTTTTGATTTGAGAAGAGAAGCTCACTCGGTCCGAGGGACCGTTTGTGAGAGGGTAAGGGTTGAAAGAGACCCGACCTTTGTGGCCTCCTCAACGGGGAGTAGGTTTGCGAGAACCGAACCTCGGTAAAACAAATCCGCGTGTCACACTCTTCATTTGCTTGCGATTTGTTTTTGTGCTCTCTCTCTCGGACTCATTATTATTTCTAACGCTAACCCGGCTTGTAGTTGTGATTAATTTTGTAAATTTCAGTTTCGCCCTATTCACCCCCCCTCTAGGCGACTTTCAATTGGTATCGGAGCCCGGTGCTTCATTAGAGCCTAACCGCTCGAAGTGATGTCGGGAGATCACACCAAGAGGGAGATGGAGACCGGCGACAAGCCCACTACGAGTCACGGGAGCACTTCATCGGAAGAGTCCCGCACTAAGAGGAAGGAGAAGAAGAAGAGCTCCTCCAACAAAGGGAAGGGGAAGGAGAAGAAATCCTCTTCCCACAAGTCGCATCGAAAAGGCGACAAGCACAAGAGGATGAGAAAAGTGGTCTACTAGGAGACCGACTCTTCATCACCATCGACCTCCGACTCCGATGCGCCATCCGTAACTTCTAAGCGCCAAGAGTGCAAGAAGTATAGTAAGATCCCCCTACGATACCCCCACATTTCAAAACGTACTCCTTTACTCTCCGTTCCATTAGGCAAACCACCGGTTTTTGACGGTGAAGATTATAATATGTGGAGTGACAAAATGAGGCACCATCTAACCTCACTCCACACAAGCATATGGAATGTTGTTGAGTTTGGTGTACAGGTACCATCCGTAGGGGATGAAGACTACGACTCGGACGAGGTGGCCCAAATCCACCACTTTAACTCCCAAGCAACCACTATACTCCTCGCCTCTCTAAGTCGAGAGGAGTATAACAAGGTGCAAGGGTTAAAAAGTGCGAAGGAAATTTGGGACGTACTAAAGACCGCACACGAAGGAGATGAGGTGACAAAAATCACCAAGCGGGAGACGATCGAGGGGGAGCTCGGTCGCTTCATGCTTCACCAAGGGGAGGATCCACAAGCAATGTACAACCGCTTGAAGACCTTGGTGAACCAAGTGCGCAACCCCGGGAGCGAAAAATGGGATGACCATGAGATGGTCAAGGTTATTCTTAGATCCCTCGTATTTCTTAACCCTACACAAGTTCAATTGATTCGAGGTGATCCTAGATATAAGCTAATGTCTCCCGAGGAAGTGATAGGTAAATTTGTGAGCTTTGAGCTAATGATTAAAGGCTCAAAGAAAATCATCGAGCAAGGCACTTCCTCCACACCCGAGGCACAACCCGTCGCATTCAAGGCGACGGAAGAAAAGAAGGAGGAAGCTACTCCAAGTCGAACACCCATCGACGCCTCCAAGCTCGACAACGAGGAGATGGCGCTCATCATCAAGAGCTTCCGTCAAATCCTCAAGCAAAGGAGGGGGAAAGACTACAAGCCCCGCTCCAAGAAAGTATGCTACAAATGTGGTAAGCCCGGTCATTTTATTGCTAAATGTCCATTATCCAGTGATAGTGACAGGGGTGACGACAACAAGGGGAGAAGAAAGGAGAAGAAGAGACACTACAAAAAGAAGGGCGGCGATGCCCACGTGTGCCGCGAGTGGGACTCCGACGAGAGCTCCACCGACTCCTCCTCCGACGAGGATGCCGCCAACATCGCCGTCACCAAGGGACTTCTCTTCCCCAACGTCGGCCACAAGTGCCTCATGGCCAAGGACGGCAAACGGAAGAAGGTTAAATCCAAATCCTCCACTAAATATGAGTCCTCTAGTGATGATAATGCTAGTGATGAGGAGGATAATTTGAGTACCCTTTTTGCCGACCTAAACATGCAACAAAAAGAAAAATTAAATGAATTGATTAGTGCTATTTATGAGAAGGATGATCTCTTGGACTCTCAAGAGGACTTCCTTATTAAGGAGAACAAAAAGCATGTTAAGGTAAAAAATGCTTATGCTCTACAAGTTGAAAAATGTGAAAAATTGTCTAGTGAGCTAAGTACTTGCCATGAGACTATTGGCAACCTTAGAAATGAAAATGCTAAATTGTTAGCTAAGGTTGATTCACATGTTTGTAATATTTCAACTTCCAATCCTAGAGATGATAATGTTGATTTACTTGCTAGGATTGATGAGTTGAATGTTTCTCTTGCTAGCCTTAGAAATGAGAATGAGAAATTGATTGCTAAGGCTAAAGATTTTGATGTTTGCAATGTTACAATTTCCAATCTTAGAGATAACAATGATATTTTGCGTGCTAAGATTGTTGAACTTAATTCTTGCAAACCCTCTACATCTACCATTGAGCATGTTTCTATTTGCGCTAGATGTAGAGATGTTGATATTGATGCTATTCATGATCACATGGCTTTAATTAAACAACAAAATGATCATATAGCATTATTAGATGCTAAAATTGCCGAGCATAACTTAGAAAATGAAAAATTTAAATTTGCTAGAAGTATGCTCTATAATGGGAGACGCCCTGGCATCAAGGATGGCATTGGCTTCCAAAGGGGAGACAATATCAAACTTAATGCCACTCCTAAAAATTTGTCTAACTTTGTTAAGGGCAAGGCTCCCATGCCTCAGGATAACAAGGGTTACATTTTGTACCCTGCCGGTTATCCCGAGAGCAAAATTAGAAGAATTCATTCTAGGAAGTCTCACTCTGGTCCTAACCATGCTTTTATGTATAAGGGTGAGACATCTAGCTCTAGGCAACCAACCCGTGCTAAGTTGCCTAGAAAGAAAACTCCTAGTGCATCAAATGATCATGACATTTCATTCAAAACTTTTGATGCATCATATGTTTTAACTAACAAATCCGGCAAGGTAGTTGCCAAGTTTGTTGGGGGCAAACACAAGGGCTCTAAGACTTGTGTTTGGGTACCCAAAGTTCTTGTGTCTAATGCCAAAGGACCCAAAACCGTTTGGGTACCTAAAGTCAAGAACTAAACTTGTTTTGTAGGTTTATGCATCCGGGGGCTCAAGTTGGATCATCGATAGCGGGAGCACAAACCACATGACGGGGGAGAAGAAGATGTTCTCCTCCTACGAGAAAAACCAAGATCCCCAACGAGCTATCACATTCGGGGATGGAAACTAAGGTTTGGTCAAAGGTTTGGGTAAAATAGCTATATCTCCTGACCATTCCATTTCCAATGTTTTTCTTGTTGATTCACTATATTACAATTTGCTTTCCGTTTCGCAATTATGTCAAATGGGCTACAACTGTCTATTTACTGATGTAGGTGTCACTGTCTTTAGAAGAAGTGATGATTCAATAGCATTTAAGGGAGTGTTAGAGGGTCAGCTATACTTGGTAGATTTTGATAAAGCTGAACTCGACACTTGCTTAATTGCTAAGACTAACATGGGTTGGCTCTGGCACCGCCGACTAGCCCATGTTGGAATGAAGAATCTTCACAAGCTTCTAAAGGGTGAACACATTTTAGGACTAACAAATGTTCATTTTGAGAAAGACAGGGTTTGTAGCGCATGCCAGGCCAGGAAGCAAGTTGGCACTCATCATCCACACAAGAACATCATGACAAGTGACAGGCCACTGGAGCTCCTACACATGGATTTATTCGGCCCAATCGCTTACATAAGCATCGGCGGGAGTAAGTACTGTCTAGTTATTGTGGATGATTATTCTCGCTTCACTTAGGTGTTCTTTTTGCAGGAAAAATCCCATACCCAAGAGACCTTAAAGGGATTCTTGAGACGGGCTCAAAATGAGTTCAGCTTAAGGATCAAGAAAATTAGAAGCGACAACGGGATGGAGTTCAAGAACTCTCAAATTGAAGGCTTCCTTGAGGAGGAGGGCATCAAGCATGAGTTCTCTTCTCCCTACACCCCACAACAAAATGGTGTAGTGGAGAGGAAGAATCGAACTCTATTGGACATGGCAAGAACCATGCTTGATGAGTACAAGACGCCGGATCGGTTTTGGGCCGAGGCGGTTAACACCGCTTGCTACGCCATCAACCGGTTATATCTACACCGAATCCTCAAGAAGACATCCGATGAACTCCTAACCGGTAAAAAGCCCAATATTTCATATTTTAGAGTTTTTGGTAGCAAATGCTTTATTCTTGTTAAAAGAGGTAGAAAATCTAAATTTGCTCCTAAAACTGTAGAAGGCTTTTTACTAGGATATGACTCAAACACAAGGGCATATAGAGTCTTTATCAAGTCCTCAGGACTAGTTGAAGTTTCTTGTGACGTTGTGTTTGATGAGACTAACGGCTCTCAAGTAGAGCAAGTTGATCTTGATGAGATAGGTGAAGAACAGGCTCCGTGCATCGCGCTAAGGAACATGTCCATTGGGGATGTGTGCCCTAAGGAATCCGAAGAGCCTCCACATGCACAAGATCAACCATCCTCCTCCACGCAAGCATCTCCATCAACCCAAAATGAGGACAAGGCTCAAGTTGATGAAGGAGAAGATCAAAGAGATGAGCCACCTCAAGATGACGGCAATGATCAAGGGGGAGATGCAAACGATCAAGACAAGGAGGATGAAGAACCAAGGCCGCCACACCCAAGAGTCCACCAAGCAATCCAACGAGATCACCCCGTCGACACCATCCTCGGCGACATTCATAAGGGGGTAACTACTCGATCTCGTGTTGCACATTTTTGTGAGCATTACTCTTTTGTTTCCTCTATTGAGCCACACAGGGTAGAGGAAGCACTCCAAGATTCGGATTGGGTGATGGCAATGCAAGAGGAGCTCAACAACTTCACGAGGAACGAGGTATGGCATTTAGTTCCACGTCCTAACCAAAATGTTGTAGGAACCAAGTGGGTATTCTGCAACAAGCAAGACGAGCATGGTGTGGTGACAAGGAACAAAGCCCGACTTGTGGCCAAAGGATACTCCCAAGTCGAAGGTTTGGATTTCGGTGAAACCTATGCACCCGTAGCTAGGCTTGAGTCAATTCGCATATTATTAGCCTATGCTACTTACCATGGCTTCAAGCTTTATCAAATGGACGTGAAGAGTGCCTTCCTCAATGGACCAATCAAGGAAGAGGTCTATGTTGAGCAACCTCCCGGCTTTGAAGACAGTGAGTACCCTAACCATGTTTATAGGCTCTCTAAGGCGCTTTATGGGCTCAAGCAAGCCCCAAGAGCATGGTATGAATGCCTAAGAGATTTCCTTATAGCTAATGGCTTCATAGTCGAAAAGGTCGATCCTACTTTATTCACTAAAACTCTTGACAATGATTTGTTTGTATGCCAAATTTATGTTGATGATATTATATTTGGGTCTACTAACAAATCTACATGTGAAGAATTTAGTAGGATCATGACACAAAAATTCGAGATGTCTATGATGGGGGAGTTGAAGTATTTTCTAGGATTCCAAGTCAAGCAACTCCAAGAGGGCACCTTCATTAGCCAAACAAAGTATACTCAAGACATTCTAACCAAGTTTGGAATGAAGGATGCCAAGCCCATCAAGACACCCATGGGAACCAATGGGCATCTCGACCTCGACACGGGAGGTAAATCCGTCGATCAAAAGGTATACCGGTCGATGATAGGTTCATTACTCTATTTATGTGCATCTCGACCGGACATTATGCTTTCCGTATGCATGTGTACAAGATTCCAAGCCGACCCTAAGGAATCACACCTTACGGCCGTAAAACGAATCTTGAGATATTTGGCTTATACTCCTAAGTTTGGGCTTTGGTACCCTCGGGGATCCACATTTGATTTGATTGGTTATTCGGATGCCGATTGGGCGGGGTGTAAGATTAATAGAAAGAGCACATCGGGGACTTGCCAGTTCTTGGGAAGATCCTTGGTGTCTTGGGCTTCAAAGAAGCAAAATTCGGTCGCTCTTTCTACCGCCGAAGCCGAGTACATTGCTGCAGGCCATTGTTGCGCGCAATTGCTTTGGATGAGGCAAACCCTGCGGGACTATGGTTACAAATTAACCAAAGTTCCTCTTCTATGTGATAATGAGAGTGCAATCCGTATGGCGGATAATCCTATTGAGCATAGCCGCACTAAACACATAGCTATTCGGTATCATTTTCTTAGGGATCACCAACAAAAGGGGGATATCGAGATTGCATATATCAATAATAAAGATCAATTAGCCGATATCTTTACCAAGCCACTTGATGAACAAACTTTTACCAAACTTAGGCATGAGCTCAATATTCTTGATTCTAGGAATTTCTTTTGCTAATTTGCACACATAGCTTATAAGTATACCTTTGATCATGTCTCTTTTATATATGCTATGACTAATGTGTTTTCAAGTATATTTCAAACCAAGTCATAGGTATATTGAAAGGGAATTGGAGTCTTCGGCGAAGACAAAGGCTTCCACTCCACTCTACTACTCATCCTTCGTCGTCGCTCCGCTTCACTCTCCGTCTTTGGTATAATCTTCACTCATATGTTTTATTTTGCCAAAGGGGAGAAAGTAGTTTTCAAAGGGCTTATATCTCACTCAAAGTATCCGTTTTTGGCGATTCATGCCAAAGGAGGAGAAAGTATGAGCCCAAAGCAAAAGGACTGCACCACCACCCTAATTTTAAAATGATTTTCAATTGGTAAATTTCAAATTGGTATCTTATTGTGTTCAAAAGGGGGAGAAAATAGTATTTTCAAAATTGATATCTTAAAACCCTCTTGAACACTAAGAGGAGAACTTATTGAGGGGGAGTTTTGTTTAGTCAAAGGAAGAGCATTTGGAACAAGGGGACAAAATTTCAAATCTTAAAAATGTTTCGCAAAATCTTATTTATTTACCTTTGACTATATTGCAAAAGGATTTTGAAAAGGATTTACAAAAAGAATTTGCTAAAACAAAACTTGTGGTGCAAGCGTGGTCCAAAATGTTAAAAATAAAGAAACAATCCATGCATATCTCAATTCTAGGTAACCTTTGCACTTACATTTTGCAAACTAGTTCAATTCTGCACTTCTACATTTGCTTTGGTTTGTGTTGGCATCAATCACCAAAAAGGGGGAGATTGAAAGGGAATTAGGCTTACACCTATTTCCTAAACTAATTTTGGTGGTTGAATTGTCCAACACAAATAATTGGACTAACTAGTTTGCCCAAGTCTATAAGTTATACAGCTACCAAAGGTTCACAATAAGCCAATAAAAAGACCAAGAAAAGGGTTCAACAAAAAGAGCAAAGGGACAACCGAAGGCACCCTGGTCTGGGGCACCGGACTGTCCGGTGCGCCACCGGACATGTACGGTGCACCAGGATTCTCCACGCGCTGAACTCCTCGCCTTTGGGAAAACGCAGAGTCGCTCCGCTATAATTCACCGGACTGTCCGGTGTACACCGAACAGTGTCCGGTGCTCCAGGGATGAAGCGACTCTGAACTCGCCAGCTTCGGGAATTCGCAACGGCTCTCCGCTATAATTCACCGGACATGTCCGGTGTAACTACGGAGCAACGGCTACTTCGGCGCCAACGGTCACCTGCCATCGCATTTAATGCGCGCCAGAGCACGCAGAAGTCAGGCACGCGCGAATAGGCGCACCGGACACTCTACAGTGCATGTCCGGTGCGCCACAGGACATCAAGGCGGGCCCAGCGTCAGAGCTCCAACGGTCGGAACCCTAACGTTCGGGTGACGTGGCTGGCGCACCGGACATGTCCGGTGTGCACCGGACTGTCCGGTGCACCATGCGACAGACAGCCTCCACCCAAACGGCTAGTTTGGTGGTTGGGGCTATAAATACCCCCAACCACCCCACATTCAAGAAATCCAAGTTTTCCACTTCTCAACCACTTACAAGAGCTAGGCATTCAATTCTAGACACACTCAAGTGATCAAATCCTCTCCAATTCCACACAAGGCTTTAGTGATTAGCGAGAGAGATTTGTCGTGTTCTTTTGAGCTCTTGCGCTTGGATTGCTTCTTTCTTTCTCACTTGTTCTTGTGATCAAAGCTCACTTGTAAGCGAGGCAAGAGACACCAATTGTGTGGTGGTCCTTGCGGGGAATCTTTGTTCCCGGTTTTGATTTGAGAAGAGAAGCTCACTCGGTCCGAGGGACCGTTTGAGAGAGGGTAAGGGTTGAAAGAGACCCGGCCTTTGTGGCCTCCTCAACGGGGAGTAGGTTTGCGAGAACCGAACCTCGGTAAAACAAATCCGCGTGCCACACTCTTCATTTGCTTGCGATTTGTTTTTGTGCTCTCTCTCTCTCAGACTCATTATTATTTCTAATGCTAACCCGGCTTGTAGTTGTGATTAATTTTGTAAATTTCAGTTTCGCCCTATTCACCCCCCTCTAGGCGACTTTCAACTAGCACAAAGCTAAACCGAAATAACCCAACCCAAATAGGTAAACAAGGTCATGATACACAAATCTAGTCAATCCTTAGGCATAAATTGTGTAAATGCAGGGAGTGAATTATAAAATGAATAGGACATAGATGGATCAAGGGACACTTGCCTCCACCAACCAACTGCTGCTCAGGGTCTTCTCCTGCGATCTCTTCGGACTCCGCAACCAGACCGTTCTCTATGCGAGTGCAAACATACATTAACATCTTAAATCAGAAAAGGAATAGTACACCATATAAGGAAACAAATCATTTAAACACGCACATGACATAAAGCTCGCGCTTATGATCACGCGAAACTAGCGTCAGCGGAACGGCACACGACGACGCGTGAAACCGCACGTGCTACGTGAAAGAACTTCTAGCTTGGCGATCCATTCATGTCTAACAAGTATAAAACACTCGAGGTGACCTAACCACACATAAGCTAGTCTTCGTTAAATTACTATTGGATTAACAAGTAATTACATAACTTGTGAAAGCATGTGTTAAGACAGGTTAATGTTGTTAGCATATAAATGGTATTATTACTATGAAACTATCGTGACTGGAATAGACTGAACCAAATTAATATTATGAAATACGTATGTAAATTTAGTGGACCAGGGATTGCCGACTCAAAAAAAGAACTAAATCATTTGCGTGATCCATCGGTGTTCTATTCGCAGAACGAAAATAAAATAAAGAAGATAACAATAATAAGAACAATGGACTTCTCCCTTCCCTCGCCGAGTTAGCCAGGGAAGGCGTTAGTCGCCGGTCGAGCTGGCCGCGCGCGCCGTGGGCACCATGGCCGGACCGCGCCGCGAGCGAGCAGGCTGCACGCGCACAAGGCCGCACACGCCGGGGCCACCGCGAGCCGGGCGCGCCGCGAGCAGCCGCGCTGGCCGCCGCAGGCCGAGTCACGGGCCGCGCAGGCCATGCCGCGCGTCGAGCACGCCGCCAGCACGCCAGACTACGCGCGACAACATAGAGGAAGGGAGGGGAAAGGGAAAGGAGGAAGAGGATTCACCTCGACGGGCGCAGACGAGCTCCACGACGAGCTCCAAGTTGACAGATTCGGGTTCGGCTACTCCCTACGTAGCGTAGAACAAGAGGGGATTTTTTGGGCGGAACGTGGGAGGGAGGAGGTCGATTTCCTTTTGGGTTTGGGAGCCGTGGGCGCGGCTGTTGCGGCGCTGGTTGCGCGCATGCCGAGGCCGTGGGAGCGCGCGAGCACAGCGACGGCTGGTGCACGCGGTCCGTTCGGAAGCCAGGCCGCGGCTGCCAGGCGGGCCCGGCACGCAGGGGGGCGCGAGAGCGGGGCCGCGGGAGGAGCTTGTCTGGGCCGCGCGGGGGAGGTCGGCTGGGCCGCGCCGAGCTGGGCCACGGGGCACCGGCCCAAGAGGGGGGAAGGCAGGCCGCACGCCGCCGAGCCGGCCCAAGGCGTGGGGAAGGGGAGAGATGGGGAAGCAGGCCGCGGCTGGGCCGCGCGCCAGGTTGGGCCGAGGGGAGGGGCGCCAGGTGGGCCGCCAGAAGGAAAAGGGGGAAGAAAGGGCTTGGGGGTTTCTATTTCCCCCTTTTTGCTCTAATTCTCCACCTAAATGAATATTTCACGGAAACCAAGCAAACACACAAAAAGAATAGATGTGTGGCCCAGCATGATGCAACAACTAAAGAAAATCCACTTCCAGGACTTATTAATACACGACATAGAGTTAACTCTCTTTAGAATTTTGAAAAGGGGCAAGGTATAGCGAAAAGAAATGGAAAAAGAAAGGTAACGCCCGAATTTGGCGAGTGCTGGAGAAAGAAAATTTTAACTCTCCAATTCGGGGCGTTACATTGGCAAGAATCTTTTCTTTGAACTCTACAAATTAAATATTTTTTAATACCTTGTCAATATACGTACTTTGGCCTAATCCAATTAGCCTTTTCGATATATCTTTATAAATATTAATGCCCAAAATGTAAGCCTTCTCCTAAATCTTTCATAAAGAAACTATTTCTTAATGAAGACTTAACAACTTGTAACCTAGGAATATCAATCCTGATCAATAATATGTCATCTACATAAAGGACCAAAAATACATGTGTGCTCCCACTGGCCTTATTATAAACACAAGTATCTTCATTTGACCCCCACAACTTCCTCTAGTTCCACCAATTAGCTAGCCAATGCTAGAGACTGAGCTTAAGCTAGCAGCTTCTAGAGAGAGAGTAGCTTCTTCTAACTCTAAAGAGGATGCCATTCTGACATATTTAACTTGTCACCTCACCCTTCAACACCTAACAATCCTACGTTCACCCCACCTAGGACCCTTAGGGCTTGTTTGGGAGAAAGTGTATTAGAGGAGATCGAGGGAGCTAAAATCCCTTATTATTCAAAATTGAATAGTGAATAGTAAGGTATTTTAGCCCCTATCTCCTCCAATACACTTGCTTTCAAACAAGCCCTTAGGGTTTGCAGCTTTTGGTGCTTGACACCAAAGGGGGAGAGGAGGGTATGTGAGATAGTGGGATTGCAAGAAATGGGAGTGAGAGATGCATTGGATTATTACCATTCTTTCTATGTGTGGTTCTCTCATATGTACTTTCATATGTTCATGTGCTATACTATACAATTTATGTTTTGCATATTGATAGTCACCTAGAGGGTGGTGAATAGGTGACACCTACAAATTCACAACTTAAAACAATCTAGAATCCCAAATTAAAGTTAGCTCAAAAATCTAGAACAAAAGAGTAGGGAGAGAGGAAAGTTCTTGCACTTGTTTTCTCTTCTTGAATGCGGAATTAATACTAGAGCAATATCACAAGTGAAGATGATAACAAGAGCTTGGGGATAGAAAGGAAAAACAAATTGCAAAAAAATAAGGAACACAAGACGTGACAATTTGTTTGACCGAGGTTCAAATTCGAAGAGCGTACATCCCCATTGTGATGTCCCAAAGGATGGGGTTGCACCCAACCTTCTCAAATGATCCAAAGACCATCTTAAGGCCATAGATTCCACTTATAATTGTCTCCTCACAAGGGTCTTCATAGATCGGAGTCTCTGGCTAGCCTTGCACAAGTTGATGGGAGATAGAACTCCAATAGAAGCAAGAGGGAGAAAGAAACAAGAGGGAGCACAATCACAACACCAAAAAGATCGAAGAACGCAAGCGCAAAACTAAAGCAGAGCTCCCTCTCGCGAATACAGGCGCTTGGATCACTTTGGTGTGTTTCTCTAATGCAAGGAATGAAAGAATTTTCTCTTGAGTGAATTTGTGTGTTGAGGGGGCTGGTTCGGGGTCTATTTATAGCCCAAAACCCCCAAAGAGTCGTAGGAAGAAACATTCCAGATATGCTCTACATGGGTGCATCGGACCGGTTCGGTGCACCACCGGACCGGGTCCTGTAGCTCAATCTCTGGGATCCTAACCACACCTTCCATCTAATGCTGGTGAAAGCATCTATGCCCCTAGTTGGTTTTGATGATTAATGACAACACAAGTATATTGTGACTAACATGTATTTTGCAGCTATATGGTAAGTTAAGTCACAATGCAGGAAATTGGACTTCAACAAAACACCCCAAACGATGGAAATCAAAGAGATGGTTAAACAAGGATGTCTAAAAGGCCAAGGACAACTAATTCTGAGTGTCGAAGGAGTTGTCGGACACTTGGTTTAAAAATAGAGTTTTTATTAACTTTTTGTGTCGCATGTAGTGTGATAGGGCACACTTGCATTAAACAAGTGTTGGGTATTATCATATAGGTCCATAAAAAAATTAGAGTCAAAACCAAATCCAAAAACAAGTTAGAAATATAGAATGGGGTCTCTGGTGGCTCATCGGACCGATCTTTCAGAGAGCCCCTTCGTGTGCTCTGTCTAGAAAATGGCACCGGACCAGTTCAGTGGCGCACCGAATCTACTTTCTAAAGAGCACTTAAAATGTTGTTTGCTATCATGGTGCACCAAACCTGTGCGGTGTGTCCCCACTAGCGCACCATACCTTCTATGTGTAACGGCTAGTTGTCAGAACTAGTCGTTGGTGGCACACCAGTATCGCACCGGACCGGTCTGATAGCGCACCGGACTGGTCCGATGTGCCAACCAATTATGAGAACAATAATGACTAGTTTTTGGTGGGTGGGTATTTATACCCCCACCAACAACCTCATTTATGGTCTTGCTCCCTAACCACTTGGTATTCATTGCATAGAGCTTGCAAGGCCCCTTTGCATAATGAGGTCATTAGCAAATCATAATCTCGTGGTTAGAGCCTTATTAGTGCAAGTGAGATCCACTTAGAGAACAAACCACTCGCATTAGACTTGTCATGATCAAGTGAAAATCGAGAGCTTGTTACTCTTGTTGATCGACATCACCTAGACGTCTTGGGGGCGATTACAACACGACGATCACCCCAGAGGACTTGTTGGTGACTCTGGTCGATGTTGTACATGGTTGTGATCAATTCACCACACCAGAGAGGCAAAGAATCAACTCATAGTGATCATTTAGTCCGTGCAAGGACTAAGTTGGAGCTATACCCTTGTGCGCGTGCTCCAACAAGGACTACTGGAGAGTGTCGACTCTTTGATGCCTCAAGAAAAATTAGAGGAGTCATCTAAACCCTTTTGCTTTACTTTCCGCATTTCATTTGAGCATTTACATTCTTAGTGTATGCCAAATTGCTTAGGGTTGTTCTAGAGTTGTTAGCTTCATTTGATCTAGCTAGTTTGTTGGTGAAGTTAGGCTTGTGATTATGATTTAATCTTTTGCAAGAATTTTAGTAAAACTCAATTCACCCCCTCTTGGGCATCATGATCCTTTCAACTAGCACTAGGCAGGTCCAACACACCACCGAACCCCATGCCACATTAGCTAGCTGTTGCCCCCCCGTTGGAGCCGAGATAGCCTTTGGACCCTAGATGTCCGGTGCACACTGGGCTGGGCCGATGTGCTCAAGCTTCTGGTGCCTTCTGCAGCCCTCTCTAGAAAACAGGTATGGTTCACCATCAGACTGGTCTGATGTGATAGGCCGCCAGAACACTTCTACAGGGCTCTTTGGAAAAGTGGTCTGGTGGCACATTGAATCGGTCCGGTTTGCCCCAGACAACATCGTTTTGTATTTTCTTTGATTTTTCATCTCCAAATTGTTTTCACTTTATCAAAGATTTTCACTTTATCCAAGATTATTCCCATGACTTAGATAAATAATTCTAGTGACAATCCAACTAATCTAAGTCACAACTTCAACTTATATAATTTTTCAACTTAATTTCTATTATTTGAATTGAATTCTTGCATATACATACTGTTGAATACTTGATTTCAATCCCCTGAAGGTATTAAAAATCAAGAAAACACAAGTTAAGGACATGAACCTTTGTCTTATAGTTACACTTCTCCGAACTGTTAGCTTGGAGGATGAAGGTTTCTAAATGAAGATGTGAATTAAACAATATTGGATAAAATGATAATATACATGAAGTGTGAAACTCATCTCATATGCCTTAGCATCTTTATTCCATTCTTCTTTATGTTAAACGAAACTACAAGCGTACCTTCGGCTTCTCTATGCGAGGAAGATCGAAGGTTCTTCGAAGGCTAAGCAACACGAAGCTAAGGCCCTCAAAAGGTGATCTTATACATGACATTGTTCATCTATTTATAGGGAAGAAGAACAACCTCATACAAATTTACATTCATGCCCTCAGGGTTTTACATACATGATTTACAAATGACATTAGGGCAACATCTTCTTTTCTCTTTCTTCCTTACTACTCAAGACTTCGTCTTCTTCTTTTCTGTCCCTTCGAACTCGAAGCTTGCTTCATATTGAAGATCAGTGACCTTTGATGTTGTGTACCTCTACAGCCGAAGCTTCTATATCTAAGGATCAGCTTCGTTTGTCCTTTGTACACCTGAAAACACATTTGTTTATTCTGAAGCAAGGGCTATTTGAGGACCTTCGGTAAAGGTAGACCCCCTACACATACTTAGCAAACATGTTTGCCCACATTTGTTGTGTTATCATTAATCACCAAAACATTTATAAAAATGGCATAAGGCACATTTCCCTTTCAATCTCCCCCATTTTGGTGATTGATGCCAACACAACCAAATCAAATAAAACATGAGTAATTTAAAACATTTCTCTATTCAAGATAGGTTCATTGATATGTAGAATTAAGTTGGGTTTCAAAATTTTTAACATTTTGGACCAATTTTAGCACCACTTAGCTTTTTGATTATTCAAAAAATAAGTTTTGAAAATCCTCATTTGTTTTGAAATTTCCCCCTTTAATAAATTCAAAACTTTTGCTCTCCTTTTTGGCATAACTTAAAAAGAGTTTGATAAATTCCCCTTTTTCAAATACATTCGCCTTAACCAAAATAAGAGAACCTCTTCTTAGTTGTCAAGAGGGTTTTCACAAACCAATTGGTAGAATTTACAAACTAGATGATAGAAAACTCAAAGAGGATATCAATGATAAGATATTCAAAAACTTTCAAAAACTTGGTAGAATATTTCACAATCTTTTGAAAAACATGAGTGCTGGGTTGGTCCTTTTGTTTTGGCCTATAATTTCTCCTCCTTTGACATTAAGCACCAAAAACAAAGAAATTCATGTGGCTATTCACATTACTCCAAAATAAATGATAATTAGGGCATGAGTAATGCAAATAGATTGAATTGGAGCTCTTTGATACCAAATGAGTGATGAGTGGAAGTGTCTTGCTCAAATTCACTATTTCCCTTTCAATACTTGAGACTACACACATGATCAACTTGAAAATATTATTAGTCTCAAAAGGGTCAACTTGTAGACTATCCTCCCCTAAATGTGTGCATCAATGCACTTTGGACTCTGAGGATGAATTCTACAATTTGAACCTTGGCACAAATATGAATAATTTAACAAACAATACCAAATCAGAATAATGATCAAAGGTATATCAAATATATGTAATGTGTGCAATACTTCAATCCATGTTTCGAGAATTGAGGATATTTAGCTCACTCCTAAACTCAGAAAATTGTCTTTCATCAAGGGGCTTGGTGAAGATATAGACTAATTGGGTATGGGTGCTCACATGGTCTATTATGATATCTCCCCTTTGTGTTTGGTCTCTCAAGAAGTGGTGCCAGATGTCTATGTGCTTGGTGTGGTCGTGATCGACAGGGTTGTCGACCATTTGGATAGCATTTTCATTGTCACATAAGTGGGGGGGGGCTTTGCTCAGATTGTAGCCAAAGTCCTTCAGAGTTTTCCTCATCCAGAGTAATTGTGCACACCAGTGTCCTATATCAATGTACTTGGCCTCAGCGGTGGATAGAGAAATAGGCAGCACAAGAGAATTTTGTTTTTTAGCTCCAAGACACCAATGATCTTCCCAAAAATTAGCAAGTCCCAGATATACTCTTCTTATCTACCTTACATCTGACATAGTCGCCATTAGAATATCCAATAAGATCAAAGTTTGACCCCTTAGGATACCAAAGTCCAAAATTAGGGGTGTGAACTAAATACCTCAAGATTCTCTTAACGGTCCTAAGATGGCATTCCTTAGGATCGGCTTGGAATTGTACATAGATGCAAACAGAAAGCATGATGTCCAGTCTAGATGCACATAAATACAGAAGATAACTTATCATAGACCGATATACCTTTTGATCTACTAATTTACCTCCAATGTCAAGGTCGAGATGCCATTGGTTCCCATGGGTGTCTTGATGGGTTTAGCATCCTTCATCCCAAACTTCTTCAAGTTGTCTTGTGTGTACTTAGTTTGGGAGATGAAGGTGCCTTCCTTGAGTTACTTGACTTGAAAACCTAGGAAGAACTTCAACTTCCCCATCATGGACATCTCAAACTTCTTGACCATTATCTTACTAAATTATTCACAAGACATTTGATTAGTAGAACCAAAAGTAATATCGTCCACATATATTTGGCATATAAACAATTCATTATTAGTCATCTTGGTGAACAACGTAGGATCAGCTTTCCTGACTTTAAATGAGTTTGCAATAAGGAAATTTCTCAGACGTTCATACCATGCTCTAGGTGCTTGCTTAAGTTCATAAAGTGCCTTATTGAGTTTAAATACTTGGTCAAGATACTTATCGTCTTCAAAGCCAGGAGGTTGATCAACATAGACCTCTTCCTTGATATGTCCATTTAGGAATGCATTATTGACGTCCATTTGAAACAACTTAAAACCATGGTGTGCAGCATAGGCTAATAAAATACGAATAAATTCAAGCCTAGCTATGGGTGCAAAGGTCTCATCAAAATCCACACCCGCGACATATGCATAACCTTTTGCCACAAGTCTAGCCTTGTTCCTTGTCACCACACCATGTTCGTCTTGTTTATTGCGGAAGGCCCACTTGGTTCCAATAATGTTTTGATTTAGACGTGGCACTAAGTTTCATACCTCATTCCTTTTGAACTTGTTGGTCTCCTCTTGCATGGCCATCAGCCAAACTAGATCCTTTAAGGCATCTTCAGTCATGAAAGGCTCAATAGAAGACACAAAGGAGTAATGTTCATAAAAACTAGTAATTCTAGAACAAGTGGTTACTCCCTTGTTTCTATCTCTTAGGATCATGTCCACCGGATGGTCTCTTTGAATCATGTGGTGGACCCTTGAGTTTGGCACTTGGCTTGTGGATGGTGGTACTTCATCTTCATCCTCCTTGTCTTAATCTTCCTCAACTCCCCTTTGACATTGCCACCATCTTGATCTTCTTGCTCCCCATCCTAGGTTGGGGTTTGTGCTTGTGTGGAGGATGGTTGATCTTGCTCTTGTGGCTACTGCTGTGGTCGCACCTCTCTAATGGACATGTTCCTCAATGTGGTTCTTAGAGCCTCCTCGTCATCTATCTCATCAAGATCAACTTGCTCTCGTTGAGAGCCATCGGTTTCATCAAACACAACGTCACAAGAAATCTCAACACATCTAAAGGATTTGTTCAAGACTCTATATGTCTTTGTGTTTGAATCATAACCGAGTAAAAAACCTTTTGCGACTTTAGGAGCAAATTTATAATTTCTACCTTTCTTTACCAAAATATATTGTTTACTTCTAAAGACTTTATGTGTTACCGGTAAGGAGTTCATGTGAAGTCTTCTTAAAGAGTCGGTGAAGAATAACCAATTGATGTCGTGGCAAGTCATGTTGATAGCTTCCGCCCAAAATCGATTCGACGTCTTATAATCTTCAAGCATGGTCTTCACCATATCGATTAAAGTTCTATTCTTCCTTTGCACTACGTCATTCCGTTGTGGTGTATAAGGAGAGGAGAACTCATGTTTGATCCCTATCTCTTTAAGATATTCTTGTACTTGAGTGTTCTAGAACTACGTTCCATTATCACTTCTGATCTTCTTGATTCTCAAGTTGAACTCATTTTGAGCTCTTCTCAAGAATCTTTTTAATGTTCCTTGGGTTTCACTTTTGTCCTATAAAAAGAATACCCAAGTGAAGCGAGTATAGTCATCAACAATAACTAGATCATACTTACTCTTGTTGATGCTAAGATAAGCAACGAGGCCAAATAGATCCATATATAGGAGTTCCAATGGTCTTGATGTCGTCATATATACTGGGTGATGACTTGTTCCAACTTGCTTCCCTGCTCGACATGCTACACAATGCATATCTTTCTCAAAAGCAATTCACACCTCTCTTGGACATCTTTATCGTTTCATGGTGAATAGTCAAAGAGCTTTTAGATGACTTAACTCATGGTGTCATGGTTGTGGGAGGTTCACTATGCTAGAGTAGCAAATAACTAGCCCATAAAGAGCATTTGGTCCTTATGAGAATTAAGGGAGAGCGAAAGTCTTATGCGGAAGCTTCAATGAGGATAAGTGGAGAGTGTTGACTCTCTGATACCTAGAGAAAACATTAAGGTGTTTCTAATCCTTACTTGAATATTTACTTGTGAGCAATTATATCCAAATATCAAAATTACTAGAATTGCCATGCTAGTATAGGATTTGAGTAATTAAATTTAAGCATTTATATTATTAGTATGCGATTGGAACCTAAGATACAAAACTTTTGATCGTCAGATAGAAACTAGGCACACTAAATACAATAGCCTCATTAATATTCTCAAATTTCTACAAAAACATTAGAGAATCCCAATTCACCTCTCACTTCTTGATTCTTCCGTGACAACTCTTAGCAACCACTATGTCGGTACTAGCCATTATCGACCGTTGGGCATGCCTATTGACATATAGTCTGACCTGTCTTATGCTCCAAACCTTTCTCTAGAACCTATCGATTTACGATAGACTCTATCCAACGGTCCAATGCCCATATGTCACCTTGGTCCAATGCTCTTTCGAGCATGAACAATTTTGTTGTTTAGTCTGACGCCCCACTCCTCTCTCAATTCGACGCTCCTATGATCCTTCTCCAAGGTTTCCTCGATCATATGGTCTGGTGCTCCTCAGGTTTGATTTGACGTATTGGTTCGACAATGTATAATACACTTTTTCATATTGTTTCTTTCTAATCATTGTGTCTGCCCTTTGTGTCTGGTTTGGTTCCATCTTATGTCTTAAACTCTTACGTGTACTAGTAGATTTTCAACATGAATTTTAATATTTTGTTTGAGATGTTAATCATTTATATCACCCTTTTATCCAAGTCCAAGTTCATGTTTACATCCTTTAAACTGTATTTAAAAATACTAGCAAATATTGTTATATTCAAAAATACTATCCAATAATCTTAATCTAAATGGTAATATTGATAATCAAATATAAAGATTAAACTGTAAATAGATCGAAGTCTATTTTTATATCAGTAAAAAAACCAGGACTGAAGGAAGTTTTTAACCAAGACTATAGCCCACTAAGGGTATATTTGGTTCAGCCTTTTGAACATGATTTGTTTTAAAAAAAGCAGAAACTAAACCAAAGGGATTCAACTTGCTCCTTTGAAAAAAAGCTTTTCTATAGTATAAATTTGAAAGCAAATTGGACACTACTTTTGCTGCTTATCCAAGTTCGCTATATTAATAATACGACAAATTGAAACTAAATTATGATTACAATAATTAAATGTTATAATAAATTAAATAAACATATTTTTGATAAAAAAATATTAAAAATGTAATTGTAACATTGGTTTATTTGAAAAAATATTAGAAACACAAATAAGAAATTGATTTTTAAGAGATATAGTTAAACAAAGTGCATATAAAGAATATGTAGTTTGTTTACAGTGAAGAACTCACAATAGCTTGATCCAAACGACTTTTAGTTTTTTTCTCGCAGCAGTTTTTTCACAACAGTTTTTTCATAGTTTACAACTAAATCAAGCACACCCTAATGCTGATTGACAGTGGCAGGAGTATGAGGTGGTTATTTTAGCAATCAACAGAGGAAGAACGTTGGTTCGAGATGGTGGTACATATTAGAAGTAACGTACGCAAGCTTTATTAATGGTGGCGAAAGCGACGTGATGGTAAACAAGAGTTCTTTCAGATGATTACCCACCCATCAGTATTCAGTAACAGGGACTGAGAAATCTCCAGGGCTGAATCAACACATCAGCCATTCCAAAAAAGTGATTAGTCATAAGAAACAGAGATTAGGTACTACATGACGAATGCTCCTCCAAAGCTGCCAAGAATAATATTGACCGTGCTGTGCTAACGTACAGGATATTTCATGAACAAAACATGCAGCACCAATCAACAAGGCAAAAAATATAAGGAAGACCAGAAGGACCTTGATAACATGGATAATTGGATATAGCTCCCTAAGGTTGTCTTTAAGGTTGTGTCCAACAGATCACATATATGATCATACAAAACACTGTTTTCCACTTAGACAACATTGTTTATAGAGTAGAATTTGAAATAGGAGATGTGATAGAAGAGTCGCTGAAGATTGCTTTACCGTATCTCAGCCCTCAACAGGTGGTATGCCTGAATATTCACAAATTCGATGTTAAGCCTCCTGCATACAAGATACAGTCACCTTTTACAATGTTTGGAATTCCATCCCCCAATCAGTGGCAGAAATAATTTGAATTTTCATTCCCTACTCAGTTGGATAAATGTCTCATGCAACAAAATAACATGATGAAAAATGAAGTATGAAATGGGCTTTTCTGACAGTTTCTAAGGTATCCTTCCTCCCCCTGGACCACATAAAGCTAACAGCCCAAGCATCAATCATGACTGCTTTACAGCTTGGGCACCATGGGGATTCACATGATAATTCCACTGAAGAAGCATCCATATGATTGACGTTCCTATGTAAATAAACGGGCAGTGTCGATTAGAGTGCCTAAACAAATAACAAACACAAATGGAGCATTATTACAGGTAATGCATGCAACAAGCACGCTGTCAGTGCTTCTATTTTGCAAGATTGAAAGCTGGAACCCATAAATGCTACATTCCATTGTTTAAACCGCAAAAGTAAAGTATATACTGATAAAATCCTGAGGAAGTTTAAATGAAGACCCTGCATAGGAAAACAGGATAGCTCCTATAGCTAAATCAAATAAATATTTTGAGAGAAGTACCAGACAATCAACCAAACAGTTCGTTAAAGCTGATTTCTGATTAGGTTCTGAAGAACTAAATTGTCAAAGGTGAATGGAATTAATGGTCCACTCAGAAGGCAAGCTTAGTACCTGCAAAGAAGCCAACTGTGCTCAGATTTGCTGCAGCCATGGTGTGATATATCAAGTACTCTGTGAGGAAATGACCAAGAGCGTAGACAAATGATAGGAAGGTGGCCAGATACAGAGGCCTATTTTCCAGGTTCAGTGCACAGAGGAAGCACAACGTGCAGGTCAGAAGAGTCCAGACACCAAAAGTACGGCCATGAACATCAGTCACTGCATGTAAAAAATTACAATCAGGCTAAAATAAAAGATTTACATCAGTCACTGCATGTAAAAAATTACAATCAGGCTAAAATAAAAGATTTGTCTTGAGCCGAGACTTTTAACAAATGGCAGCACACTGATAGAAAATATAAATTTAGCATGAGGGCTTTTCTTAAAGATGTGGCAAAACCCCATTATGAACTGAATCTTGTAACTGCCTACAAGAAAGACCATGTAGCTGAGAGGGGTCAAGACTTCCCTACTCACTCAATCTAGGAGGAATAAGGATAATAATTGCTGGTGATGATAAGCAATGTTTGTTGAACTTTTTTGTTTCTTTCTTTGCTGTGGAGTTGATAGTGCTCAGGTACAGTCTAAAATTCCAGATCAAGGTTGCTTATTTGTCTAAGTAAGCAATATGAGCAATTGGTTATTTCTAGAAATGGGTATATAATAATCTGACACAACACTTCCGGGGGCAACTAAGAACTACCAAGATCGATGTTGTTCTCTTGCTGACGAAAAGATAGTCACAAGGCCTCTATATTGCACTTTCACTTATAAGGTGTCAGCGTAAGAACTGCAGAGCTCTACGTTAAAAAAAATAAATGCCTCTGCTGACCTCAGTGGTAGTCAATGATCCGACAACCAAGCAGTTTGGATGGAGTAACACTACTTATTTCTCTTAGGAAAAGACTGACCTCACCTTCTGAGAATATCAAGGCTCAGTCAAAAAGTTATGTATCTGAGCATCATCAAATAAGAAATTCAGATATTGCTGTCGTGTGGTTTCCAACCTATCCTTTAACCCAAAATGAGCTGCGCGACTACAAGCAGCTCCAGTGTCAAATCGATTTTGGTCTGTAAATTCGCTAGCATGGATGATGGTTCGACGCCTCCACTGCTGAGTTCGATTTGGTGGAGCCTACAACCAAATAAAATAGTGTAATCTACTCCTTTCTCATCGAGTTCAATCTCCAAAACAGCCAAGAGAAAGAGGAAATTGTACTGCACTAAAGAGGTCAGAGCAGCGAAGGCTGAATATTTTACTCCCTCGCACAGAGCCATGTTTGGAGGTCGAATTCTGCTACTGACAGTGAGCGGTTGACCGCTGCAGTGTTGATAGTTCAGTTTCCTTCCGCAAGGTTAGATTCCTACCAACACTAGAGCTGCTCTTAGTCCACTCATTAGACTGCTCTCCACTATCCAAATTGCAGACTCCGCGCTCTAAGACTCACCCCGGAATGAGTCTCACTGACTGAAACAGGATTTTTTAGTATTGACTAATTCTTAGAGTAAACGTTAAAAATAATTTAAAAAGGCAATCGTCAAAACGAATGAATACGAGCATCTCCAACAACACAATCGTCACTCAAATAAATCTTGAGAAACAACAACACAGTGATCAGATAGTGTGATTGTGCTGCTGCACAGTACACTACACCGATACCTAGAGGAAAACAGAGCAGATCAGGGGACCAGAGACCACCCTCTGTCCTCTTCACTTCAGTCACACTGGTTTTCTGGAACAGCCCTACAGCTCAAAGTGACGAATCTTAAGGGAAGGGGACACAGCGGCCTCCTTTTGGACCTCTAAACCGTCAGCAAGAAGGCTGTAGCACTGCCCCACCCCACCACGATGGGCCAGACCAGATCCAATGAGAATGAGATCTACCTGCTCAGGTGGACCAGGGCGACCTAGAGGCAGAGGTGTGTGCAGAAGCAGTAGAGGGAAGGATGCGGGGTTACTCACTGTCCGTCTGGGAGAAGACGGCGACGCGGAGCGCCCAGATGTCAAAGAAGCCGAACCAGACGGAGGCGAGGCGGAGGGAGCCGACCAGCATTAGCCACCACCCCAGCGCCGGCACGCCCTTCTTCCTTCCCTCCACCGCCATGACTGTCCGCCAAGCAGAGCTGGGCAGGAAGCCAGGGATCGAACTTATGGCTAGTCTTCCACCTTCTACTTAACGTGACTCATATTGAATTACGTGCAACTTTAACTAAGACGTATTTTGTGTTTAATCCACCCACTTTGTATGCTCACTGAATTTAGAAAAACATTTATAGCTTTGCCCCTGATCTTTCTGGAATTTGGGACGCAGTTAGGGGTGGAAATTTGGCTCGGGCTCGACAAGCCGGCTCGGGCTCGGTGAGGCTCGGCTCGGCTCGAGCCGGCTCGCGAGCCAAAACGAGCCCGAGCCGAGCCTGATTTTGTAGCTCGCCAGAACTGCGAGCCGAGCCGAGCCGGTTCGGTCCAGCTCGCGAGCCGGCTCGCGAGCCGAGCTAACAACGTCAAGTATACTATTATACCATATTATTGTTATATTTTGAACTATTTTATTGAATTTCTTGAACTTGATATGTGATACACTTATATTGTAGTCTAAAAATATATTATACATAATTTTTTTATCTTATATATAATAAAAAATATATAATTTATACACTAAACGTGATTTAGGGTGAGGCTCGCGAGCTGGCTCGAGCCGGCTCGCGAGCCGTTACCGAGCCGAGCCGAGCCTCTAGGTCGGGCTCGCAAAATGACCGAGCCGAGCCTGGCTCGGCTCGCAGCTGCACCGAGCCACGTCGAGGCTCGGCTCGGCTCGTTTCCAGCCCTAGACGCAGTCCAGGAAATAAAGAAAATAGGGAAAAAAGAGTTTAGAAATTGATTTTTAGTTTAAAAATAATTGCAGAAACCCACTTAATTCATGGAAATTTCATATTAAATCCAAATGAGTTCATTCCAATTTCTATAATTCTATAATATTATTTTTTATCACATAATACGTCTGTTTTGTCATGAAAACAACAATAAAATTGATTTCCTAATTAATCCTATATCAAATACATAGAAACTTTGGAAATTCGTAACTTCCCCATTTTAATTCCAAATTGAACCGTTCTAGTTGTGTTAGTCTCGTATGAATATTTACTACGCAGTAACAACATTGATTATACCATGTTTCATACTTTTACAATTAGATATTTATTTATCCTATGTTAATTGGGTTAATCTATGTCTATTGGATTAAATCTCTAATACTTATTAAGAAGGTAAGGGTAGTTTGCCAGTCCTTGTTCTTGAAAGGGAATTAGGTTTACACCTAGTCCCTAATTAATTTTGGTGGTTGAATTGCCCAACACAAATATTTGGACTAACTAGTTTGCTCTAGTGTATAAGTTATACATGTGTCAAAGGTTCACACTTAGCCAACAAAAAGACCAAGTATTGGGTTCAACAAAAGAGCAAAGGGACAACCGAAGGCACCTCTGGTCTGGCGCACCGGACTGTCCAGTGGGCCACCGGACATGTCCGGTGCACCAGAGGTACTTCGAGGCTGAACTCTTCACTCTCGGGAAAATCCGAAGGCGGCTCGCTATAATTCACCGAACTGTCCGGTGTACACTGGACAGTGTCCGGTGCTCCAAGAAAAGGCGACCTCCGGAACTCGTCAGCCTCGGGAATTCGCCTCGGCTGCTCCGCTAAAATTCACCGGACATGTCCGGTGTACACCGGACTGTCCGGTGTAACTGCGGGGCAACGGCTACTTCTGGCGCCAACGGCTACCTGCGGTGCATTAAATGCGCGCCAGCGCGCGCAGAGGTCAGGCACACCCATGCTGGCGCACCGGACACTCTACAGTACATGTCCGGTGCGCCACCGGACATCCAGGCGGGCCCAGAAGACAGAGCTCCAACGGTCGGAACCCAACGGCTTTGGTGACGTGGCTGTCGCACCGGACATGTCCGGTGTGCACCGGACTGTCCGGTGCGCCATTCGACAGACAGCCTCACCAAATGGCTAGTTTGGTGGTTGGGGCTATAAATACCCCCAACCACCCCACATTCAAGTCATCCAAGTTTTCCACTTCTCAACTACTTACAAGAGCTCTAGCATTCAATTCTAGACACACCAAAGTGATCAAATCCTCTCCAAACTCCACACAACGCCCTAGTGACTAGTGAGAGAGATTTGCTTGTGTTCTTTCGAGCTCTTGCGCTTGGATTGCTTTCTTCTTTCTTGATTCCTTCTTGCGATCAAACTCACTTGTAATTGAGGCAAGAGACACCAATCTTGTGGTGGTCCTTGTAGGAACTTTGTGTTCTAAGTGATTGAGAAGAGAAAGCTCACTCGGTCCGAGGGACCGTTTGAGAGAGGGTAAGGGTTGAAAGAGACCCGGCCTTTGTGGCCTCCTCAACGGGGAGTAGGTTTGAGAGAACCGAACCTCGGTAAAACAAATCCGCTTGTCTCACTTCATTATTCGCTTGCGATTTGTTTTGCACCCTCCCTCGCGGACTCTATTATATTTCTAACGCTAACCCGGCTTGTAGTTGTGATTATTTTTGAGAATCTCAGTTTCGCCCTATTCACCCCCCCTCTAGGCGACTTTCAATTGGTATCAGAGCCCGGTGCTTCATTAGAGCCTAACCGCTCGAAGTGATGTCGGGAGATCACACCAAGAGGGAGATGGAGACCGGCGACAAGCCCACTACGAGCCACGGGAGCACTTCATCGGAAGAGTCCCGCACCAAGAGGAAGGAGAAGAAGAAGGACTCCTCCAAACGGAAGGAGAAAAGATCTTCCTCTTCTCACCACAAAGAGAAGAAGGAAAAATCCTCTTCCCACAAGCCGCATCGGAGTGGGGACAAGAAAAAGAGGATGAGGAAGGTGGTCTACTACGAGACCGATACTTCATCAACATCGACCTCCGACTCTGACGCACCGTCCGTAACTTCTAAGCGCCAAGAGCGCAAGAAGTTTAGTAAGATCCCCTTACACTACCCTCGTACATCTAGACATACTCCATTACTTTCCGTTCCATTAGGCAAACCGCCAACCTTTGATGGAGAAGATTATGCTAGGTGGAGTGATTTAATGAAATTTCATCTAACCTCACTCCACAAAAGTATATGGAATGTTGTTGAGTTTGGAGCACAGGTACCATCCGTAGGGGATGAAGATTATGATACGGACGAAGTAGCCCAAATCGAGCACTTCAACTCCCAAGCCACAACCATACTTCTCGCCTCTCTAAGTAGAGAGGAATATAACAAAGTGCAAGGGTTGAAGAGTGCGAAGGAGATTTGGGACCTTCTCAAGACCGCGCACGAGGGTGATGAACTCACCAAGATCACTAAGCGGGAAACGATCGAGGGGGAGCTTGGTCGTTTTCGTCTTCGCCAAGGGGAGGAGCCACAAGATATGTACAACTGGCTCAAAACCTTGGTGAACCAAGTGCGCAACCTTGGGAGCAAGAAGTGGGACGACCACGAGGTGGTTAAGGTTATTCTAAGATCTCTCATTTTCCTTAACCCCACTCAAGTTCAATTAATTCGTGGTAATCCTAGATACACACTAATGACTCCCGAGGAAGTAATCGGAAATTTTGTGAGCTTTGAATGTATAATTAAAGGCTCAAAGAAGATCAACGAGCTTGATGAACCCTCCACGTCCGAAGCACAACTGGTGGCATTTAAGGTGTCGGCGTTTCGAGACCGGGGGGTCCCTAAGCCGACGAGTGAATGTCGCCGCATGCCCCAGCCCAGATGGGTCGACGCGAGGCCGAGCGCGAAGGGGGAAGTGAGGTGGCCGGAGATGGGCGTGAGAGAGGTGGAAATCCCGCGGCCTTCGTGTTCGTCCCGCGCCCAGGTCGGGTGCGCTGGCAGTAGGGGGTTACAAGCGTCCACGCAGGAGAGGGAAGCGAGCGGCCCCAAGAGAGCGCTTGTCCCATCCTCGTCCCCGCGCGGCCAACCTTCTCTAAGAGGGCCCTGGTCCTTCCTTTTATAGGCGTAAGGAGAGGATCCAGGTGTACAATGGGGGTGTAGCAGAGTGCTACGTGTCTAGCAGGGGAGAGCTAGCGCCCTAAGTACATGCCGATGTGGCAGCCGGAGAGATTTTGGCACCCAGCTGGTGTGATGTCGTGGCCGTCGGAGGAGCGACAGAGCCTGGCGGAGGGACAGCTATCAGAGCGGTTGAGTCCTTGCTGACGTCCTCCTGCTTCCGTAAGAGAGCTGAGAGCCGTCGTCGTCACAGAGCATGCGGGGCGCCATCATTGCCTATCCGGCGGAGCTAGCTAGATGGGACACCGGTCTTGTTCTCTGCGGCCCGAGTCAGCTCGGGGTAGGGTGATGATGGCGCTTCCTGTTGACGTGGCTGGTCTGCGCCCTAGGTTGGGCGACGTGGAGGCTCCTCCGAAGCCGAGGTCGAGTCTGTCTTCCATGGCCGAGGCCGAGTCCGAGCCCCTGGGTCGGGCGAGGCGGAGGTCGTTCGGCAGAGGCCAGGGCGGAGTCCGAGCCCTGGGGTCGGGCGAAGTGGAGTTCGTCGTCTTCTGGGGCTGAGCCCGAGTCCGAGCCCTGGGGTCGGGCGAAGCGGAGTTCGTCGTCTTCTGGGGCTGAGCCCGAGTCCGAGCCCTGGGGTCGGGCGAAGCGGAGTTCATCGTCTTCCGGGACTTAGCCCGAGTCCGAGCCCTGGGTCGGGCGGAGCGGAGTTCGCCGTCTTCCAGGACTTAGCCCGAGTCCGAGCCCTGGGTCGGGCGGAGCGGAGTTCGCCGTCTTCCGGGACTTAGCCCGAGTCCGAGCCCTGGGTCGGGCGGAGCGGAGTTCGCTGTCTTCCGGGACTTAGCCCGAGTCCGAGCCCTGGGTCGGGCGGAGCTTCCTATGGTGCCTTTGGCAGGGCCTGACTGCCTGTCAGTCTCAATCTGTCAAGTGGCACTGCGGTCGGAGTGGCGCAGGCGGCGCTGTCCTTCTGCCAGGCCGGTCAGGTGGAGTGACGGCGGTCACTTCGGCTCTGCCGGGGGGCGCGCGTCAGGACAAAGGTGTCAGGTCACCTTTGCATTAAATGCTCCTGCGACTTGGTCGGTCGGTGCGGCGATTTAGTCAGGGTTGCTTCTTAGCGAAGGCGGGGCCTCGGGCGAGCCGGAAATATGTCTGCCGTTGGAGGGGGGCCTCGGGCGAGACGGAAATCCTCCGGGGTCGGCTGCCCTTGTCCGAGGCTAGGCTCGGGCGAGGCGTGATCGAGTCGCTCGAATGGACTGATCCCTGACTTAATCGCACCCATCATGCCTTAGCAGCTTTATGCTGATGGGGGTTACCAGCTGAGAATTAGGAGTCTTGAGGGTACCCCTAATTATGGTCCCCGACAGTAGCCCCCGAGCCTCGAAGAGAGTGTTAGCACTCGCTTGGAAGCTTTCGTCGCACTTTTTTGCAAGGGGACCAGCCTTTCTCGGTTGCATTTTGTTCCGGTGGGTGCGCGCGAGCGCACCCGCCGGGTGTAGCCCCCGAGGCCTCGGAGGAGTGGTTTCACTCCTTCGAGGTCTTAATGCCTCGCGTAATGCTTCGGCTGGTCTGGTTGTTCCCTCATGCGAACTGGCCGTAGCCCGGGTGTACGGTCGGGGCCTAAGCTCTCGGGCTGGTATGTTGACGTTGTCAACGGTTCGGCCGGAGCCGGGTTTGCGAGAGCAGCCCCCGAGCCTCCGCACAGGGCGAGAGGGCGATCAGGGACAGACTCGGCTTTTTTACATACGCCCCTGCGTCGCCTTTCCGCAAGGAGGAGGGGGGAAAGCGCCATGTTACCCTCGATGGGCGCCGAACATGGTGTCTCCGGTGAGCTGCAAGCGGGTAATCCGAGTGGACGTTCATGCCCCGTTCGTTAGGGGTCGGCTAGGGGCCCAGAGGCACGCCCAAAAGTACCTACGGGTGATCTGCCGGACCCGGTCCCCTGGCGACGGGGTCCGAGGGCTCGATGCCTCCCTCTGATGGGATTCCGTTACAAGATCGCTCCCGCTGGTCTCGGAAATGTCCTAGGGTACCTCGGGAGCGTAGCCCGAGCCTTGGTTATGTATCGAACGTACCCCTGGTCATCCCTCGCTCGGCGTCTGAGGCGACTGTGAACCCTTCGGGGGCCAGCCTTCGAACCCCTGATCAATAATGGGCACGGAGCCCGAGTAGCCTGAGGCGGCCGTGGAACCCTTCGGGGGGCCGGCCTTCGAACCTCTGACCAGTAGTGGGTGTAGGGCCCACGCGATCTGAGGCGGCTGTTGAAACCCTTCGGGGGCCAGCCTTCGAACCTCTGATCAGTAAGGAGGCTCTGAGCCTGGTTCCTTCACGGGGAAGGATCCTTTTCGGGGTATCGCCCTTTCCCGGTCCCTGTTGCAAGAGATAGAGAAAGAGGAAAAAAGGAAAAGGATACGAAATCGAACGACGTGGCGTACCTTTTTTGGCGCAGTTTTTACGGCGAAGGCGAAGCGTCGCCCGCTTCTCCTGCCAGAAGCGTCGTCTGTCCTGCCGCGGAGTTAATGCGACGGGGCGAGCGGTTGGCGGGGCGGCCGTTGCGCGTGCGCGAGCCGTTCGAGGAACGGATCACGGGCGCGTTGTCTTCACGCCGTGAGAGGGGGTTCTCTTGCTGCCCCCGGATGGGACGTGAGCTTGGCTGACGACGTGACCGCTGCTCCCGCCCGCCTGCCACCGTCATCACTGCCGGCCCACTTTTGGCCGCATTGACCGCCGCGTCAGGCTGGCACTGCTGGGTCGTGCGCCTGGTCGCCTCGAGTCGCGGTATTGGTTCCGCAATCGAGGAGGCGCGGTGGTGGCGCAAGTGGCGGTGCAGTTGCTTGCATGCAGCATCTGGCGTGCCGGTTGCGTGACGCGTGGGCCTGGGCCTCCATGCCGGCGTGTCGGGAGTCGGAGAAGCGCGTCCACTTGGCGCGGTTGCATGCCGCCTGCATGGCTGCCCGCCTCTTTCGCCCGTTGGTCTGGGCAAAAGTGGAGGGTCACTTGTAACCGCTGGGTGGTTGTGCCGAACTTGTTGAGGTCGTTGTAGATCCGAGGCTTGAGCCCTTGTAGAATCATGGCGTTGGCACGCTCTACTTGCCCATTCGACATGGGATGAGCCACGGCGGCCCAGTCCACCCGGATGTGGTGATCCTCGCAGAAGTCCAAGAATTTTCTGCCGGTGAACTGGGTACCGTTGTCGGTGATGATGGAGTTCGGGACCCCGAAGCGATGGATGATGTTGGTGAAGAACGTCACCGCCTGCTCGGACTTGATGCAGTTCAGAGGTCGGACCTCGACCCACTTGGAGAATTTGTCGATGGCGACCAGCAGGTGCGTGTAGCCCCCGGGCGCCTTCTGCAAGGGGCCGACGAGGTCCAGCCCCCACACAGCAAAGGGCCAGGTGATGGGTATCGTCTGCAGAGCCTGAGCGGGCAGGTGGGTTTGCTTCGCATAGAATTGACACCCTTCGCAGGTGCGGACAATTCTAGTGGCGTCAGCCACCGCCGTTGGCCAGTAGAAGCCTTGCCGGAAAGCATTCCCGACAAGGGCTCGAGGCGCTGCGTGATGGCCGCAAGCCCCCGAGTGTATCTCTTGCAGGAGTTCCTGACCTTCGGCGACGGAGACGCATCGCTAGAGGATGCCCGAGGGGCTGCGGTGGTAGAGCTCCTTCTCATCGCCCAGCAAGACGAACGACTTGGCGCGTCGCGCTACCCGCTGAGCCTCGGCTCAGTCGAGGGGTAGCTCTCCTTGGCGGAGATATTGCAGGTACGGGGTCTGCCAATTTCGATCAGGCGTGGCCCCGCTCCGCTCCTCCTCAATGCGCAGTGCCTCACCCTCGGAGGCCGAGGGTACCTCGGGTTGAACCGAGGCCGCCTCGGGCCGAGCTGAGGGTGCCTCCGGCTGTGCCGAGGGCACCTCGGGCTGGACCGAGGGCGCCTCAGGCTCGAGCGCGTCGTCGATCTTGACGGAGGGTTGATGCAGATCCCGGGAGAAGACGTCCGGGGGAACCGTTGTTCGCCCCGAGGCTATTTTTGCCAGCTCGTCCGCAGTCTCGTTGTAGCGCCGAGCGATGTGGTTAAGCTCGAGCCCGTAGAACTTGTCTTCCAGGCGCCGAACCTCATCGCAGTAGGCCTCCATCTTCGGGTCGCGGCAGTGGGAGTTCTTCATGACTTGGTCGATGATGAGCTGCGAGTCACCGCGAGCGTCGAGGCGCCTGACCCCTAGCTCGATGGCGATCCACAACCCGTTGACCAGAGCCTCGTACTCAACCACATTGTTGGACGCCGGGAAGTGGAGGCGTAGCACATAGCGTAGGTGTTTCCCGAGGGGCGAGATGAAGAGTAGGCCCGCGCCGGCTCCCGTCTTCATCAGCGACCCGTCGAAAAACATGGTCCAGAGCTCTGGTTGGATCGGAGCCGTCGGTAGCTGGGTGTCGACCCATTCGGCTACGAAGTCCGCCAAGACCTGGGACTTGATGGCCTTCCGAGGGGCGAACGAGATTGTCTCGCCCATGATTTCCACTGCCCACTTTGCAATCCTGCCCGAGGCCTCTCGGCACTGGATGATCTCCCCCAGGGGGAAGGATGACACCACAGTTACCGGATGAGACTCGAAGTAGTGTCGCAACTTCCGCCGCGTTAGGATCACTGCATACAACAGCTTCTGAACTTGTGGGTAGCGGATCTTGGTTTCGGATAGTACCTCGCTGACGAAGTAAACTGGCCTCTGAACGGGCAATGCATGCCCCTCTTCTTGCCTCTCGACCACAATCGCGTCACTAACCACCTGGGTGGTCGCGGCGACGTAGACCAAGAGGGCTTCTTGAAAGGGAATTAGGCTTACACCTAGTCCCTAAATAATTTTGGTGGTTGAATTGCCCAACACAAATATTGAACTAACTAGTTTGCTCTAGTGTATAAGTTATACAGGTGCAAAAGGTTCACACTCAGTCAATAAAAAGATCAAGTTTTGGATTCAACAAAGGAGCAAATAGGCAACCGAGGGCACCTCTGGCTGAAGGCACCGGACTGTCCGGTGTGCACCGGACAGTGTCCGGTGCGCCCAGAGGACTCCAACTCAAACTCTTCGCCCTCGGGAATTCTCGGAAGCCGGCGCGCTATAATTCACCGGACTGTCCGGTGTGCACCGGACATGTCTGGTGCTCCAAGGAAGCGCGGTCTCCGGAACTCGACAGCCTCGGGTTCGCGCGGCAGCCGCTCCGCTAAAATTCACCGGACTGTCCGGTGTGCACCGGACTGTCCGGTGTGCCAGCGGAGCAACGGCTATTTCGGCGCCAACGGCTACCTGCGGTGCATTTAATGCGCGCGCAGCGCGCGCAGTCGTCAGGCGCGCCCATACCGGCGCACCGGACAATGAACAGTTGCATGTCCGGTGTGCACCGGACATCCAGGCGGGCCCAGGTGTCAGAACTCCAACGGTCAAATTGCAACGGCTGGGTGACATGGCTGTCGCACCGGACATGTCCGGTGTGCACCGGACTGTCCGGTGCACCATCGAACAGACAGCCCTCACCAACGGCTAGATTTTGGTTGGTGGCTATAAATACCACCCCAACCGGCCACTTCAAGGTGTGGGAGTCCAAGCAACATTCCAAGTCATCTAGTTGACATACTCAAGCCCTCCCAACCACATATATTCATTGATCCATCCTATACACAAGATTTAGACCACTACAACTAACACAAGTGCCACAAAAGAGAGAGCAAGCAAAAGAGAGCTACTCATTTGAGTTTAGCACTAGTGCCTTGTGAGATTCATCGAGAGATAGTGTGTGCTTCATCTTTGTGTTCATTTGCGCGTGGAGTTTTGACTCCCATTGAACTTCCTCCAAAGTTTTGGAGGCTTGTAAAAGCTAGCAAGAGACACCAAAGATTGTGGTGGTCCTTGTGGGATCGAGAGTGATCCTTGAGAAGAAGAAGAGCTCACCGATCCTTGTGTGATCGGGGGAGAGAGGGAAAGGGTTGAAAAAGACCCGTCCTTAAGTGGACTCCTCAACGGGGACTAGGCCTTCGAGGGCCGAACCTCGGTAAAACAAATCACTCGTATCCATTGTGTTTATTGCTTGTGATTTGTTTGTTTTCCCCTGCTCTAAGTTTTCTTGCACCATTATTTGCTAATAACATTTGGTGTTGCTTCAAGTTTAATTCCATTTAGTGAAGTAACATTTCGCAAGAAAGAACTTGGCTTAGTGCTCTTCTCATCTAAGGCTTCTTGCTTTGTTATTCTATAACTTACTAATTGTATTGATTTATCACTTCCGCATTATTTAGCAATACTCTCTTCAAGCAAGAACTTAGTTTATATTCTCCGATATTTGTATATCTTGTTCTAACCACTAATCAAGGGATCTAGTTGGGGGATAAAGTTTTAATTTTCAGGTTTCGCCTATTCACCCCCCCTCTAGGCGACTTTCAATTGGTATCGGAGCTAGGCACTTCATCTTGAGTCTAACAACTCGAAGTGATGGCTCGTAGAAGATCCCAAAAGAACAAGAAGACTCCTCCATCAAACGTAACTCGAAAGGAGGTAACTCTTGAAATATTATTTGATGATTGTTCTAATTATGACTCATGGTCTACTAGCGTGATAAATGCTTTTAGAACCATAGATCCACGATTAGAACAAATTATAGACAAGAGTATTTTTCCCTCTAATTTCAATGGAAAAATTAATTCCGAGGAGGATCAAAGATGTTATCGCTTAAACTATCTAGCTTTTGACATCTTAACTAATTCTCTTAGCAAAGAAGATTATCATGCCTTCATATCAAACTATGACGAATCCGTCCATGATGCGCATGATATTTGGACTAGGATTAGACGCAAATTTGATGAGTCCAAACATGATAGTTCATTTTGTGTCTCTACTTCCTTTGGTATTTGTGATACTAACCCTTGCAAGGAAGAAGAAGAGAATGAACGATGGAGACCAAACGATGAATCCACCTCTCCAAAAGGTTTGTCTTCCCATTTCGATTCCCACATGTGTTGTGTGGCTAATGAAAATGATAGCGGAAGCACAAATGAGGATGAGGAGGAAGAAAGAAGCTTTGTGCATCTCTACGCTCGCCTAAGCCAAGAAGATAAGGCGGTCATGCTCAAACTTCTAGAAAGAGCGAGAGAGCAAAGCGAAGCTCGTCAAAGGCTAGAAGATGTTCTCTCCATGAAAATGCTACACTTTGACGAGTTGACTAAAGAACATGAGGAGCTAAAGTGCTCTCATGTTGATTTGGTCCAAAGGTATGAAACTGTTTCAATTGAGCATGATAACGCTTTACATTGTATCGCTCAATTAGTAAATAGGAATACATTGCTTAAGGACCAAGTAGAAAAGCTAAAAGTTGAAAATCTAGCTTTTCAAGATAAATATGATATGCTTCTATGTTCTCATGAAAATCTTATGGATGATCATATCATATTAAACATTGCTCATGAGGTTGTGATAGAAAACTTAAAATCCCAACAACCTCACTTGTGCACATGTATTCAAGTTGATACTACATTACCATGTGCTAATGCTTGTTGTTCGTCGACAAGCAAATCTTCCTTTGAGTTAGAATTTGCAGGAACAAATGATGATACATATCAAAAGCTCAAAGAAGAAAATGAGAGGCTAAAGAAGAGCTTGACACAACTAAAAGGGAAATGCATTACCCAACCTTCTCAAGATAACCGTAATCACATGGTGAAGAAGCTTGAGACGGGAACAACCGTGGCATGCACTACATCCCTTAAAGAAAATGTCAAGGATTTGAGGATTACCAGGAGGAAGAAACAAAAGATGAAATTCAACACCTCCTCCAAAAGCCTCAACCACGCCTCCACAAAAGGTAACATCCAAGGTAATAATCAAGCCACACTTCACATTAAGAGGTGTAGTGAATGCTTTGAAGAGGGGCACTTGATTAAGTCATGTCCCTACATTAAGAATGGCTTGATTATTAACAAGGATGATAGACTTTGTTTTAAATGCTCCAAGAAGGGACATTTGCTTAGATCTTGTCCCCATTTAAAACAAAAAGGCATAGGGTTAGAAAAGAAAGTTTTTACTAACCATGTAGCAGGCAACAAACAAGGAAATAAGAAAACTTCAAAACTTGAAAAACGCCTGTGCTACACATGCCGAAAGAAGGGACATCAATGCAAGGATTGTCCCATTGGTAACAATTCCACTCCTAGCTTGTCAATTAATTCTCATGTAACTAGGCAACCCAAAATTGCAACTTGTGCTAGAAAGGTAATGAGTTTACCTAGTGCTAACACAAAGGACTTTTGGGTTCCTAGATCTTTGTTGACTAACCATGATGGACCCATCAAGCGATGGATACCAAAATATGCTTGACAAGCTTTGCAGGAAAGGAAGATGATATGAAGCCTTGGGGTGCTTGAGAAAGTCCATTCGATTCTTATCAACTCAAGCTATCAATCTCCAGTGATCTATATACATGATTGACCCAAGGTTATTTTTCAAATTGTTATGTCTTTAACTCATATCATCTCGAGGAAGATATTATATGTTGTAGGAAGTGAAGAGATATCATATGCGAAAAATCAAGGCCTACAACATGGAGGAAAGCCAAAGGATGGTAACACCTATCTTTTAAAGTGCAAGTATTTTAGAATATCATTTCTTATGTGTCTTGTGTAGTCACATGGAAAAATTAAAGCACTTCAAATGTCTTTAACTTGATATTACCATTCTTTGAAGAATTTCCTCTCATATGGTAGTTTGCACATTCATCATTTCCATACTATGGCAATCTACATGCTTTAATTTATTGCTAGTATGTCATGGCATATCCTTCCTATAATTATCTTGTTGTTGCCATGATTCTAGACATAGAGAGATATTTCATGTTCTTAAAGGAATAAGGTGTCATGTAAGGAATTCAAATCCTTAGGACACTTATAAAAGGAAAACTCTCTCTATAACTAGAATAGTGAGATTAATGATTTTATCTAAGTAACCCAAGCAGTCTCACTTATAGAGAATAGGTTTCTCTTTGGAAAAGCATGTAATCTAACATAAAAAGAAAAATCAATCCAATGACTTATGATGTGCTTCTACTTACTTAAATTGGATTTGATTCTTTCACATTTATCGCTTTCCATATCATGAAGTAGATTTATTCCCATAATCTTAAAGGATTATTTATGCTTGTTTTATGAGTTAAAATTGAGCATAACATCATCTATGGATAATCTAGTTCATGCTATGAAGTTTCCATGTTTTAGTAATCTAGCTTCCCATTCCTTATCAAAATGATTACAAAAATGGAAACTAGTGCTTGTGTTGCTACTAACATTTCTCTTGAGTTCAATTATGAAAATCTACAAGAAAGAAAGTGCACAAGCCTCATGGGTTGATCTTCACCCAAAGGAAGAAAGGTAAAAGCAAAGGTATGGGAACTCATCTTCTTAAGTTTGGTTCCCATCTCAATGGGTATTTAATCAAAATTATCATATTCTACTCTTGTGAGGAATAGATTCTTCATTGGACCGAAATTAACTAAGTGTGCATTCAATATCTTTTTCATAAATGCGCTTGTCCATTAGAATCTAATTCATGCCTTTGCTATATCCATTCTCATATTGATGCGCTCCTAAGTCATGATAATAAATTCAATATGAAAAAGTAAAATTCCTTTGATTAATCAAAAATGATTAAAAAAGGTGCTCATTCCTCTTTTCTGTTAATGTGCACTAACGTTAAGGAATTTACTTCATGTCTATGTGACTCATGGATGATGAATTATGCTTATTTCCTATCTAAAAGAAATCATCCTTCATTATATACTCCCTTGTGCTATTAACATCTTTCTTGAGTATTTTCAATAAGTTTGAAAGGAAAAAGAAACAACTACAAAGGGAGGACTCTCAAATGAAAGAGGAGGACATCAAGAACAACAACACCTACTTGGATAATAAGGTCTACAAAACAAACAATGGTGTAGTTGTGAGTATTCTAAATACTTTCATTATGAGATTACTAGGCTCAAGTTGTTTATTGCAAATTTAATGAGCCTTGATCAAGATGTATAATGCTTCTCTCTGTTTGTCTTTAAAGTAAATGCATCCATTCAATTCATTCAAATACTTGATGCATATCTTTAGGGGGAGCCTCTTTCTATATCTTGATTCTGTTGAGACTATTACTTTATCTTAGAAATTTCATATAGTCTCTTGCATGAGAATGAGTTTCTCATGAAGTATTTGCTGGATTCTCCTATCCTAAGCTTAATTGATAATCTAATGCGTATGTTGTTCTTTTGATCACAATTGTTATTTGTTTGATCATTGAATAACTTTCATTAACAACCATGCCTCTTAGTGCCTCATATTCTATCAATCAATATCTCTCTTGATATGCACTAAGTTAAAAGGAGAATTCATGATTCATTTATACAATTGGTGATCCTTTTGATATATGTTTACAATAACTTGGAAAAGGATCACTAGTTGTAGAACTCTCTCTTGTGCAAAATATTTCCATATATTGTCATTGAGTATAGATCTTAAGCATCTAAAGACAAAGGACAAAGCACAATGAAGAGAGCGTCTCTATGTGAAGGTACAAAACGGTAAAACTACTTCCATTCAGTTACATATGTACCTAAAGCTTCCTTTTGTATACACTTATTTGCATATCTTGTATAAAAGGAAGAGAAAGCATGTCCATGCATTTTTTCCTGCTTCATATCTAGTTTAACCTCTTAAATATTTCATTCCTGCACTTATGCATCTTTGTTAAAACTAGATGAAGTGGTTTTATTGTCAAAGAACTTAAAGCTTAACCTTGTAACGGGGATAAGCTACCTTGTTTCAAAGGTGGATGGTCCTTAAGTCTCTTTGAAATCCTTACGGGAAAATGCTTAAATTGTTTACAACATGTTTTCGAAAGGGCATCACACTTATACTATGACACAATGCCTTCACAATCTGTATGATATAGATATGTTCTCATTAACCTAATTATGTGCAATTGGCATTTAAGGCCAAAATATGTGTTCCTCTCCATGCACATACTTAGGGGGAGCAATCCATGTTATATAGAACTATGATCATGCTTAACTTGATCATATCTCTTTTATATGCTATGACTAATATGTTTTCAAGTGAATTTCAATTAGTCATAGGTACATTGAAAGGGAATTGGAGTCTTCGGCGAAGACAAAGCTTCCACTCTACTCTATCGATATTATCTACCCTTCGCCATCACTCCACAATGTCTCTCCATCTTTGGTATAATCTTCACTCATATGTTTTATTTGCCAAAGGGGAGAAAATAGTTAGGAAAAGGGCTTATATCTCACTCAAAGTATCCGTTTTTGGCGATTCATGCCAAAGGGGGAGAAAGTATGAGCCCAAAGCAAAAGGACCGCACCATCACCCTAATTTTAAAATTAATGGTTTTCAATTGGAAAATTTCAAATTGGTATCTCTTTGTGTTCTAAAGGGGGAGCAAATAGTATTTTCAAAACTTGATATCTTAAAACCCTCTTGAACACTAAGAGGAGAATTTATTTGAGGGGAAGTTTTGTTTAGTCAAAGGAAAAGCATTTGAAACAAGGGGAGAAAATTTTAAACTTGAAAATGCTTCGCAAAAATCTTATTCATTTACCTTTGACTATCTTGCAAAAGGACTTTGAAAAGAACTTACAAAAGAGTTTGCAAAAACAAAACTTATGGTGCAAATGAGGTCCAATACGTCAAAACAAAGAAAACAATCCATGCACATTCATATAAGTATTTATATTGGCTCAATTCCAAGCAACCTTTGCACTTACATTATGCAAACTAGTTCAATTATGCACTTCTATATTTGCTTTGGTTTGTGTTGGCATCAATCACCAAAAAGGGGGAGATTGAAAGGGAATTAGGCTTACACCTAGTCCCTAAATAATTTTGGTGGTTGAATTGCCCAACACAAATATTGAACTAACTAGTTTGCTCTAGTGTATAAGTTATACAGGTGCAAAAGGTTCACACTCAGTCAATAAAAAGATCAAGTTTTGGATTCAACAAAGGAGCAAATAGGCAACCGAGGGCACCTCTGGCTGAAGGCACCGGACTGTCCGGTGTGCACCGGACAGTGTCCGGTGCGCCCAGAGGACTCCAACTCAAACTCTTCGCCCTCGGGAATTCTCGGAAGCCGGCGCGCTATAATTCACCGGACTGTCCGGTGTGCACCGGACATGTCTGGTGCTCCAAGGAAGCGCGGTCTCCGGAACTCGACAGCCTCGGGTTCGCGCGGCAGCCGCTCCGCTAAAATTCACCGGACTGTCCGGTGTGCACCGGACTGTCCGGTGTGCCAGCGGAGCAACGGCTATTTCGGCGCCAACGGCTACCTGCGGTGCATTTAATGCGCGCGCAGCGCGCGCAGTCGTCAGGCGCGCCCATACCGGCGCACCGGACAATGAACAGTTGCATGTCCGGTGTGCACTGGACATCCAGGCGGACCCAGGTGTCAGAACTCCAACGGTCAAATTGCAACGGCTGGGTGACATGGCTGTCGCACCGGACATGTCCGGTGTGCACCGGACTGTCCGGTGCACCATCGAACAGACAGCCCTCACCAACGGCTAGATTTTGGTTGGTGGCTATAAATACCACCCCAACCGGCCACTTCAAGGTGTGGGAGTCCAAGCAACATTCCAAGTCATCTAGTTGACATACTCAAGCCCTCCCAACCACATATATTCATTGATCCATCCTATACACAAGATTTAGACCACTACAACTAACACAAGTGCCACAAAAGAGAGAGCAAGCAAAAGAGAGCTACTCATTTGAGTTTAGCACTAGTGCCTTGTGAGATTCATCGAGAGATAGTGTGTGCTTCATCTTTGTGTTCATTTGCGCGTGGAGTTTTGACTCCCATTGAACTTCCTCCAAAGTTTTGGAGGCTTGTAAAAGCTAGCAAGAGACACCAAAGATTGTGGTGGTCCTTGTGGGATCGAGAGTGATCCTTGAGAAGAAGAAGAGCTCACCGATCCTTGTGTGATCGGGGGAGAGAGGGAAAGGGTTGAAAAAGACCCGTCCTTAAGTGGACTCCTCAACGGGGACTAGGCCTTCGAGGGCCGAACCTCGGTAAAACAAATCACTCGTATCCATTGTGTTTATTGCTTGTGATTTGTTTGTTTTCCCCTGCTCTAAGTTTTCTTGCACCATTATTTGCTAATAACATTTGGTGTTGCTTCAAGTTTAATTCCATTTAGTGAAGTAACATTTCGCAAGAAAGAACTTGGCTTAGTGCTCTTCTCATCTAAGGCTTCTTGCTTTGTTATTCTATAACTTACTAATTGTATTGATTTATCACTTCCGCATTATTTAGCAATACTCTCTTCAAGCAAGAACTTAGTTTATATTCTCCGATATTTGTATATCTTGTTCTAACCACTAATCAAGGGATCTAGTTGGGGGATAAAGTTTTAATTTTCAGGTTTCGCCTATTCACCCCCCCCCCCCCCTCTAGGCGACTTTCACTTCTCCGTCAGCTGGGGGCACCAAGATAGGCGCCTTTGTGTGGAGCGCCTTCAGGTTCCCGAGAGCTTCCTCGGCCTCAGGGGTCCAAGTGAAGCGCTCAGCCTTCCTTAAGAGGCGGTACAGAGGCAGGCCTCTTTCGCCGAGGCATGAGATGAAGCGGCTCAGAGCCGCGAGACATCCCATGACCCTCTATACGCCCTTTAAGTCCTTGATGGGACCCATGCTGGTGATGGCTGCGATCTTCTCGAGGTTGGCTTCGATGCCCCGCTCGGAGACGATGAACCCCAAGAGCATGCCCCGGGGCACCCCGAAGACACACTTCTCGGGATTGAGCTTGACGCCCTTCGCCTTGAGACATCGGAATGTCACTTCAAGGTCGGAGAGGAGGTCGGAAGCTTTCCTCGTCTTGACTACGATGTCATCGATGTAGGCTTCGACCGTGCGACCGATGTGTTCGCCGAACACATGGTTCATGCACCGCTGGTACGTCGCGCCCGCATTCCTCAAACCGAACGGCATGGTGACATAGCAGTACATGCCGAAGGGTGTGATGAAAGAAGTCGCGAGCTGGTCGGACTCTTTCATCCTGATTTGGTGATACCCTGAGTAGGCGTCGAGGAAAGACAGGGCTTCGCACCCAGCAGTGGAATCCACGATTTGATCGATGCGAGGCAGAGGGTAGGGAACCTTCGGACATGCTTTGTTGAGACCAGTGTAGTCTACACACATCCGCCATTTCCCCCTTTCTTTCTCACAAGCACAGGGTTGGCAAGCCATTCGGGATGGAATACCTCTTTGATGAACCCGACTGCCATTAGCTTGTGGATCTCCTCGCCTATCGCTCTGCGCTTCTCCTCGTCGAATCGGCGCAGAGACTGCTTGGCGGGTCGGGCTCCGGCCCGAATATCCAGTGAGTGCTCGGTGACATCCCTCGGTATGCCGGGCATGTCCGAGGGACCCCACGCGAAGACGTCGGCGTTCGCGCGGAGAAAGTCGACGAGCACTGTTTCCTATTTGGGGTCGAGCCCGGAACCGATCTGGATCTGCTTGGAGGCGTCGCCACTGGGGACGAGGGGGACGACCTTAACCGTCTCCACTGGCTCGAAGTTGCCGGCTTGACGCTTCACATCTGGCACCTCTTTGGAGAGGCTTTCCAGGTCGGCGATGAGGGCCTCGGGCTCGGCGAGGGCCTCGGCGTACTCCATGCACTCCACGTCGCATTCGAACGCGTGTTTGTACGTGGGGCCGACGGTGATGACCCCGTTGGGGCCCGGCATCTTGAGCTTCAGGTAGGTGTAGTTGGGGACGACCATGAACTTCGCGTAGCATGGCCTCCCCAGTACCGCGTGGTAGGTTCCTCGGAACCCGACCACCTCGAACGTCAGAGTCTCCCTTCAGAAGTTGGAGGGCGTTCCGAAGCAGACAGGAAGGTCGAGTCGTCCGAGGGGCTGGACGCGCTTCCCGGGAATGATCCCGTGGAAGGGCGCAGCGCCTGCTCGGACGGAGGACAGATCGACGCGCAGGAGCCTGAGGGTCTCGGCGTAGATGATGTTGAGGCTGCTGCCCCCGTCCATAAGGACCTTGGTGAGCCTAACATCGCCGATGACGGGGTCGACGACGAGCGGATATTTCCTCGGGCTCGGCACGTGGTCGGGGTGATCGTCTTGGTCGAAGGTGATGGGCTTGTCGGACCAGTCTAGATAGACCGGCGCCGCCACCTTGACCGAGCAGACCTCCCGGCGCTCTTGCTTGCGGTGCCGAGCCGAGGCATTCGCCGCTTGCCCACCGTAGATCATGAAGCAGTCGCGGACCTCGGGGAACTCTCCTGCTTGGTAATCTTCCTTCTTGTCGTCGTCGCGGGCCCTGCCACCCTCCGCGGGTGGCCCGGCCCTGTGGAAGTGGCGCCGAAGCATGACGCACTCCTCAAGGGTGTGCTTGACGGGCCCTTGATGGTAGGGGCACGGCTCCTTGAGCATCTTGTCGAAGAGGTTGGCACCTCCGGGGGGCTTCTGAGGGTTCTTGTGCTTGGCGGCGGCGACAAGGTCCACGTCGGCGGCGTCGTGTTTCTCTTGCGACTTCTTCTTGCCTTTCTTCTTGGCGCCGCGCTGAGTAGACGCCTCGGGAGCATCTTTCGGTGGGCGGCCCTGGGGCTGCTTATCCTTTCGGAAGATAGCCTCGACGCCTCCTGGCCAGAGGCGAACTTGGTGGCGATGTCCATCAGCTCGCTCGCCCTAGTGGGGGTCTTGTGACCCAACTTGCTCACCAGGTCGCGGCAGGTGGTGCCAGCAAGGAACGCGCCGATGACATCCGAGTCGGTGATGTTGGGCAGCTCGGTGCGCTGCTTCGAGAATCGCCATATGTAGTCCCGGAGAGACTCTCCCGGCTGCTGTCGGCAGCTTCGGAGGTCCCAGGAATTCCCGGGGTGCACATACGTGCCCTGGAAATTGTCGGCGAAGGCTTGGACCAGGTCATCCCAGTTGGAGATCTGCCCCGGAGGCAGGTGCTCCAACCAGGCGCGAGCGGTGTCGGAGAGGAATAGGGGAGGTTGCGGATGATGAGGTTATCGTCGTCCGTTCCACCCAGCTGGCAGGCCAGGCGGTAGTCCGCGAGCCACAATTCCGGTCTCGTTTCCCCCCGAGTACTTTGTGATAGTAGTCGGGGGTCGGAACCGGGTTGGGAACGGTGCCCGCCGGATGGCCCGGCTGAAGGCCTGCGGACCGGGTGGTTCGGGCGAGGGACTTCGATCCTCCCCGCTGTCGTAGTGTCCCCCATGCCTGGGGTGATAGCCCCGGCGCACCCTCTCGTCAAGGTGGGCCCGACAGTCGCGATGATGGTGCTCGTTGCCGAGGTGGCCCGGGGCCGCAGGCGCGGTGTTGCGCGTGCGCCCGGTGTAGACCGAGGCTTCCCGCATGAATCGGGAAGTCGCGGCATGAGGTTCTGAGGGGTATCCTTACCTTTGGGAGGCAGAGCTCTCGGCCCGTCGGACCGCAGCGCCTTCCAGGAGATTCTTGAGCTCTCCTTGGATTCGCCGACCCTCGGTGGTTGATGGCTCCGACATTGCACGGAGAAGCATCGCTGCTGCAGCCAGGTTCTGACCGACCCCACTGGATGCGGGTGGCGGCCTGACCCTGACGTCGTTGGCGACGCGGAGCTGGAGACCCTGGGGCAGGTGACGTATTTCTCCGGCCAGGGGTTGGCCCGCCCATGCCTGCCCGACGTCCCGGCGGATCGGCTCAAGCGCCCCTGCTCCCTCGTCGAGCCTGGCCTGCGCCCCGCGGACTTGCTCGAGCTGTGGGTCGTAACCCCCCGCCGGAACGGGGACCACAGCTAGCTCCCGCGGGATGTCAGCGCAGGGCATCGGCCTAGGGAGATCACCGTCCTCCGGCATGCCGAGATGATTGCCTTCGGAGGGACCCCCTAGATCGACGTGGAAACATTCGCGGCTTGGGCCGCAGTCCTCGTCGTCGAGGCTGCGGCTACCGTCGGAACAGTCGGAGAGGCAGTAGTCACATGCGGTCATGAAGTCCCGCATGGCACTAGGGTTGCCAAGTCCAGAGAAATCCCAACAGATGCTGGGGTCGTCGTCTTCCTCGGACCCGGAGGGCCCATAGGTCGAGACGTCCGTCAGCCGGTCCCAAGGCGACCGCGTGCGAAACCCCAGAGGGTTTGAATTCGCCTCTACGAGAGTGCCCGCCAAAGCAAGGTCGCTAGGTGGGTTGAGGCTGAATCTAAATGACGTAGGATGGGAATCGGTCGGTACCTTTTAGTCGATGAACGGCGATGAAGTCGCGTCGGGGACTGACTGCACCGTCATCTCAGGTACGAGGGTGACGCCCAGCAAGCCTTCCGCGAGCGTGCTGGCGTCGTCCGCTTGCTCGGGATTGGCGTGTCGCGGGGAGACGGCGCTCGCCTTCGTCTCAAACGCGAGGTCGACGCCCGACGCGCCCCCAGTTGGGGCGCTAGGGACGTCGATTCGCTCGACAGCCGACGAGGCGCGGCCTCCCGCTTGGCCTTGGTTGCCCCGCCTCCTCCTCCGTTGGCGGGGGAGAGGACGGGGCGAGCTCGAATGTTGTTCTTCCACCACGTGGGGGAGACGTTGTCGATTCCGCCGCCGGCGGGTGGGCTGTCGGCCTCCATTGTCGTCGTCGCGCGGCGGTGGAAGGAGTATCATGTCGTAGCTGCCGTCGAAGGACATGAACTCAAGACTCCCGAAACGGAGCACCGTCCCGGGTTGGAGAGGTTGCTGGAGACTGCCCATCTGGAGCTTGACGGGAAGCTGTTCGTCAACACGCAGCAGGCCCCTACCTGGCGCGCCAACTATCGGCGTTTCGAGACCGGGGGGTCCCTAAGCCGACGAGTGAATGTCGCCGCGTGCCCCAGCCCAGATGGGTCGACGCGAGGCCGAGCGCGAAGGGGGGAAGTGAGGTGGCCGGAGATGGGCGTGAGAGAGGTGGAAATCCCGTGGCCTTCGTGTTCGTCCCGCGCCCAGGTCGGGTGCGCTTGCAGTAGGGGGTTACAAGCGTCCACGTGGGAGAGGGAAGCGAGCGGCCCCAAGAGAGCGCCTGTCCCGTCCTCGTCCCCGCGCGGCCAACCTTCTCTAAGAGGGCCCTGGTCCTTCCTTTTATAGGCGTAAGGAGAGGATCCAGGTGTACAATGGGGGTGTAGCAGAGTGCTACGTGTCTAGCGGGGGAGAGCTAGCGCCCTAAGTACATGCCGATGTGGCAGCCGGAGAGATTTTGGCACCCAGCTGGTGTGATGTCGTGGCCGTCGGAGGAGCGACGGAGCCTGGCGGAGGGACAGCTGTCGGAGCGGTTGAGTCCTTGCTGACGTCCTCCTGCTTCCGTAAGAGAGCTGAGAGCCGTCGTCGTCACAGAGCATGCGGGGCGCCATCATTGCCTATCCGGCGGAGCTAGCCAGATGGGACACCGGTCTTGTTCTCTGCGGCCCGAGTCAGCTCGGGGTAGGGTGATGATGGCGCTTCCTGTTGACGTGGCTGGCCTGCGCCCTAGGTTGGGCGACGTGGAGGCTCCTCCGAAGCCGAGGTCGAGTCTGTCTTCCATGGCCGAGGCCGAGTCCGAGCCCCTGGGTCGGGCGAGGCGGAGGTCGTTCGGCAGAGGCCAGGGCGGAGTCCGAGCCCTGGGGTCGGGCGAAGCGGAGTTCGTCGTCTTCTGGGGCTGAGCCCGAGTCCGAGCCCTGGGGTCGGGCGAAGCGGAGTTCGTCGTCTTCTGGGGCTGAGCCCGAGTCCGAGCCCTGGGGTCGGGCGAAGCGGAGTTCGTCGTCTTCCGGGACTTAGCCCGAGTCCGAGCCCTGGGTCGGGCGGAGCGGAGTTCGCCGTCTTCCGGGACTTAGCCCGAGTCCGAGCCCTGGGTCGGGCGGAGCGGAGTTCGCCGTCTTCCGGGACTTAGCCCGAGTCCGAGCCCTGGGTCGGGCGGAGCGGAGTTCGCCGTCTTCCGCGACTTAGCCCGAGTCCGAGCCCTGGGTCGGGCGGAGCGGAGTTCGCCGTCTTCCGGGACTTAGCCCGTCGGGCGGAGCTTCCTATGGTGCCTTTGGCAGGGCCTGACTGCCTGTCAGTCTCACTCTGTCAAGTGGCACTGCGGTCGGAGTGGCGCAGGCGGCGCTGTCCTTCTGCCAGGCCGGTCAGGTGGAGTGACGGCGGTCACTTCGGCTCTGCCGGGGGGCGCGCGTCAGGACAAAGGTGTCAGGTCACCTTTGCATTAAATGCTCCTGCGACTTGGTCGGTCGGTGCGGCGATTTAGTCAGGGTTGCTTCTTAGCGAAGGCGGGGCCTCGGGCGAGCCGGAAATATGTCCACCGTTGAAGGGGGGCCTCGGGCGAGACGGAAATCCTCCAGGGTCGGCTGCCCTTGTCCGAGGCTAGGCTCGGGCGAGGCGTGATCGAGTCGCTCGAATGGACTGATCCCTGACTTAATCGCACCCATCAGGCCTTAGCAGCTTTATGCTGATGGGGGTTACCAGCTGAGAATTAGGAGTCTTGAGGGTACCCCTAATTATGGTCCCCGACATAAGGCGACGGAGGAGAAGAAGGAGGAGTCTACACCGAGTAGACAACCAATTGACGCCTCCAAGCTCGACAATGAGGAGATGGCTTTAATCATCAAAAGCTTTCGCCAAATCCTCAAGCAAAGGAAGGGGAAGGACTACAAATCCCGTTACAAGAAGGTTTGCTACAAGTGTGGTAAGCCCGGTCACTTTATTGCTAAATGTCCATTATCAAGTGACAGTGACAGGGATAACGACAAGAAGGGCAAGAGGAGAGAAAAGAAGAGGTACCACAAGAAGAAGGGCGGCGATGCCCACGTGTGCCGCGAGTGGAACTTCGACGAGAGCTCCATCGACTCCTCCTCCGACGACGAGGACGCCGCCAACATCGCCGTCACCAAGGGACTCCTCTTCCCCAACGTCGGCCACAAGTGCCTCATGGCAAAGGACGGTAAAAGGAAGAAGGTTAAATCTAAATCCTCCACTAGATATGAGTCTTCTAGTGATGATAATGCTAGTGATGAGGAAAATAATTTGCGTACCCTTTTTGCCAACCTTAACATGGAACAAAAGGAAAAATTAAATGAATTGATTAGTGCTATTCATGAGAAGGATGATCTCTTGGACTCTCAAGAGGACTTCCTTATTAAGGAAAACAAAAAGCATGTTAAGGTTAAAAATGCTTATGCTCTACAAGTTGAAAAATGTGAAAAATTGTCTAGTGAGCTAAGCACTTGCCATGAGACCATTGACAACCTTAGAAATGAAAATGCTAAATTAATTGCTAAGGTTGATTCCCATGTTTGTATTGATTCAATTCCCAATCCTAGAGATGATAATGTTGATTTGCTTGCTAGGATTGATGAATTGAATATTTCTCTTGATAGCCTTAGGATTGAAAATGAAAAGTTAATTGCTAAGGCTAAAGATTTTGATGTTTGCAATACTACTATTTCCGACCTTAGAACTAAGAATGATATGTTGCATGCTAGGGTTGTAGAATTAAAATCTTGCAAACCCTCTACATCTACCGTTGAGCACACTTCTATTTGTACTAGATGTAGAGATGTTGATATCAATGCTATTCATGATCACATGGCTTTAATTAAACAACAAAATGATCATATAGCATTATTGGATGCTAAAATTGCCGAGCATAACTTAGAAAATGAAAAGTTTAAATTTGCTAGAAGTATGCTCTATAATGGGAGACGCCCTGGCATCAAGGATGACATTGGCTACCAAAGGGGAGACAATGTCAAACTTAGTGCCCCTCCTAAAAGATTGTCAAATTTTGTTAAGGGCAAGGCTCCCATGCCTCAGGATAACGAGGGTTACATTTTATACCCTGCCGGTTATCCTGAGAGCAAAATTAGGAGAATTCGTTCTAGGAAGTCTCACTCTGGCCCTAATCATGCTTTTATGTATAAGGGTGAGACATCTAGCTCTAGGCAACCAACCCGTGCTAAGTTGCCTAGAAAGAAAACTCCTAGTGCATCAAATGATCATGACATTTCATTCAAAACTTTTGATGCATCCTATGTTTTGACTAACAAATCCGGCAAGGTAGTTGCCAAGTTTGTCGGGGGCAAACACAAGGGCTCCAAGACTTGTGTTTGGGTACCCAAAGTTCTTGTTTCTAATGCCAAAGGACCCAAAACCGTTTGGGTACCTAAAGTCAAGAACTAAAATTGTTTTGTAGGTTTATGCATCCGGGGGCTCAAGTTGGATACTCGACAGCGGGTGCACAAACCACATGACAGGGGAGAAGAAGATGTTCTCCTCATATGAGAAAAACCAAGATCCCCAACGAGCTATCACATTCGGGGATGGAAATCAAGGTTTGGTCAAAGGATTGGGTAAAATTGCTATATCACCTGACCATACTATTTCCAATGTTTTTCTTGTAGATTCTTTAGATTACAATTTGCTTTCCGTTTCGCAACTATGTCAAATGGGCTACAACTGTCTATTTACTGATGTAGGTGTCACGGTCTTTAGAAGAAGTGATGATTCAATAGCATTTAAGGGACTGTTAGAGGGTCAGCTATACTTGGTAGATTTTGATAGAGCTGAACTCGACACTTGCTTAATTGCTAAGACTAACTTGGGTTGGCTCTGGCACCGCCGACTAGCCCATGTTGGAATGAAGAATCTTCATAAGCTTCTAAAGGGAGAACACATTTTAGGACTAACAAATGTTCATTTTGAGAAAGACAGGATTTGTAGCGCATGCCAAGCCGGGAAGCAAATTGGCACTCATCATCCACCCAAGAACATCATGACAAGTGACAGGCCACTGGAGCTCCTACACATGGATTTATTCGGCCCGATCGCTTACATAAGCATCGGCGGGAGTAAGTACTGTCTAGTTATTGTGGATGATTATTCTCGCTTCACTTGGGTGTTCTTTTTGCAGGAAAAATCCCATACCCAAGAGACCTTAAAGGGATTCTTGAGACGGGCTCAAAATGAGTTCAACTTAAGGATCAAGAAAATTAGAAGCGACAACGGGACGGAGTTCAAGAACTCTCATATTGAAGGCTTCCTTGAGGAGGAGGGCATCAAGCATGAGTTCTCTTCTCCCTACACCCCACAACAAAATGGTGTGGTGGAGAGGAAGAATCGAACTCTATTGGACATGGCAAGAACCATGCTTGATGAGTACAATACACCGGATCGGTTTTGGGCCGAGGCGGTCAACACCGCCTGCTACGCCATCAACCGGTTATATCTAGACCGAATCCTCAAGAAGACATCCTATGAACTCCTAACCGGTAAAAAGCCCAATATTTCATATTTTAGAGTTTTTGGTAGCAAATGTTTTATTCTTGTCAAAAGAGGTAGAAAATCTAAATTTGCTCCTAAAACTGTAGAAGGCTTTTTACTAGGATATGACTCAAACACAAGGGCATATAGAGTCTTTAACAAGTCCTCAGGACTTGTTGAAGTTTCTTGTGACGTTGTGTTTGATGAGACTAACGGCTCTCAAGTAGAGCAAGTTGATCTTGATGAGATAGGTGAAGAACAGGCTCCATGCATAGCGCTAAGGAACATGTCCATTGGGGATGTGTGTCCTAAGGAATCCGAAGAGCCTCCACATGCACAAGATCAACCATCCTCCTCCACGCAAGCATCTCCACCAACCCAAAATGAGGACAAGACTCAAGTTGATGAAGGAGAAGATCAAAATGATGAGCCACCTCAAGATGACGGCAATGATCAAGGGGGAGATGTAAATGATGAAGACAAGGAGGATGAAGAACCAAGGCCGCCACACCCAAGAGTCCACCAAGCAATCCAACGAGATCACCCCGTCGACACCATCCTCGGCGACATTCATAAGGGGGTAACCACTTGATCTCGTGTTGCACATTTTTGTGAGCATTACTCTTTTGTTTCCTCTATTGAGCCACATAGGGTAGAGGAAGCACTACAAGATTCGGATTGGGTGATGGCGATGCAAGAGGAGCTCAACAACTTCACGAGGAACGAGGTATGGCATTTAGTTCCACGTCCTAACCAAAATGTTGTAGGAACCAAGTGGGTCTTCCGCAACAAACAAGACGAGCATGGTGTGGTGACAAGGAACAAAGCTCGACTCGTGGCCAAGGGGTATTCACAAGTCGAAGGTTTGGATTTTGGTGAAACCTATGCACCCGTAGCCAGGCTTGAATCAATTCGCATATTATTAGCCTATGCTACTTACCATGGCTTCAAGCTTTACCAAATGGACGTGAAGAGTGCCTTCCTCAACGGACCAATCAAGGAGGAAGTCTATGTTGAGCAACCTCCCGGCTTTGAAGATAGTGAGTATCCTAACCATGTCTATAGGCTCTCTAAGGCACTTTATGGGCTCAAGCAAGCCCCAAGAGCATGGTATGAATGCCTAAGAGATTTCCTTATTGCTAATGGCTTCAAAGTCGGAAAAGCCGATCCTACTTTATTCACTAAAACTCTTGACAATGATTTGTTTGTATGCCAAATTAATGTTGATGATATTATATTTGGATCTACTAACGAATCTACATGTGAAGAATTTAGTAGGATCATGACACAAAAATTCGAGATGTCTATGATGGGGGAGTTGAAGTATTTCTTAGGATTTCAAGTGAAACAACTCCAAGAGGGCACCTTCATTAGTCAAACAAAGTATACTCAAGACATTCTAACCAAGTTTGGAATGAAGGATGCCAAGCCCATCAAGACACCCATGGGAACAAATGGGCATCTCGACCTTGACATGGGAGGTAAGTCTGTGGATCAAAAGGTATACCGGTCGATGATTGGTTCATTGCTTTACTTATGTGCATCTCGACCGGACATTATGCTTTCCGTATGTATGTGTGCAAGATTCCAATCCGACCCTAAGGAATCCCACCTTACGGCCGTAAAACGAATCTTGAGATATTTGGCTTATACTCCTAAGTTTGGGCTTTGGTACCCTCGGGGATCCACATTTGATTTGATTGGTTATTCGGATGCCGATTGGGCGGGGTGTAAGATTAATAGAAAGAGCACATCGGGGACTTGCCAGTTCTTGGGAAGATCCTTGGTGTCTTGGGCTTCAAAGAAGCAAAATTCGGTCGCTCTTTCTACCGCCGAAGCCGAGTATATTGCCGCAGGCCACTGTTGCGCGCAATTGCTTTGGATGAGGCAAACCCTGCGGGACTACGGTTACAAACTAACCAAAGTTCCTCTTCTATGTGATAATGAGAGTGCTATCCGCATGGCGGATAATCCCGTTGAGCATAGCCGCACTAAACACATAGCCATTCGGTATCATTTTCTTCGGGATCACCAACAAAAGGGGGATATCGAGATTGCATACATTAACACTAAAGATCAATTAGCCGATATCTTTACCAAGCCACTTGATGAACAATCTTTTACCAAACTTAGGCATGAGCTCAATATTCTTGATTCTAGGAATTTCTTTTGCTAAACTTGCACACATAGCTCATAAGTATACCTTTGATCATGTCTCTTTTATATATGCTATGACTAATGTGTTTTCAAGTGTATTTCAAACCAAGTCATAGGTATATTGAAAGGGAATTGGAGTCTTCGGCGAAGACAAAGGCTTCCACTCCACTCTACTACTCATCCTTCGCCGTCACTCCGCATCGCTCTCCGTCTTTGGTATAATCTTCACTCTTATGTTTTATTTGCCAAAGAGGAGAATGTAGTTAGCCAAGGGCCTATATTTCATTCCAAGTATCCGTTTTTGGCGATTCATGCCAAAGGGGGAGAAAGTATGAGCCCAAAGCAAAAGGACCGCACCACCACCCTAATTTTAAAATTTATGGTTTTCAATTGGAAAATTTTCAAATTGGTATCTCTTTGTGTTCTAAAGGGGGAGCAAGTAGTATTTTCAAAACTTGATATCTTAAAACCCTCTTGAACACTAAGAGGAGAATTGATTGAGGGGGAGTTTTGTTTTTTAGTCAAAGAAAAAAGCATTTGAGACAAGGGGAGAAAATTTTCAAATCTTGAAAATGTTTTTCAAAAATCTTATTCATCTACCTTTGACTATCTTGCAAAATGCCTTTGAAAAGAATTTACAAAAGAATTTGCAAAAACAAAACTTGTGGTGCAAGCGTGGTCCAAAATGTTAATAATAAAGAAACAATCCATGCATATCTAGTAAGTAACATTTATTGGCTCAATTCCAAGCAACCTTTGCACTTACATTATGCAAACTAGTTCAATTATGCACTTTTATATTTGCTTTGGTTTGTGTTGGTATCAATCACCAAAAAGGGGGAGATTGAAAGGGAATTAGGCTTACACCTAGTCCCTAATTAATTTTGGTGGTTGAATTGCCCAACACAAATATTTGGACTAACTAGTTTGCTCTAGTGTATAAGTTATACAGGTGCCAAAGGTTCACACTTAGCCAACAAAAAGACCAAGTATTGGGTTCAACAAAAGAGCAAAGGGACAACCGAAGGCACCTCTGGTCTGGCGCACCGGACTGTCCGGTGGGCCACTGGACATGTCCGGTGCACCAGAGGCACTTCGAGGTTGAACTCTTCACTCTCGGGAAAATCCGGAGGCGGCTCGCTATAATTCACCGGACTGTCCGGTGTACACCGGACAGTGTTCGGTGCTCCAAGAAAAGGCGACCTCCGGAACTCGTCAGCCTCGGGAATTCGCCTCGGCTGCTCCGCTAAAATTCACCGGACATGTCCGGTGTACACCGGACTGTCCGGTGTAACTGCGGGGCAACGGCTACTTCTGGCGCCAACGGCTACCTGCGGCGCATTAAATGCGCGCCAGCGCGCGCAGAGGTCAGGCACGCCCATGCTGGCGCACCGGACACTCTACAGTACATGTCCGGTGCGCCACCGGACATCCAGGCGGGCCCAGAAGACAGAGCTCCAACGGTCGAAACCCAACGGCTTTGGTGACGTGGCTGTCGCACCGGACATGTCCGGTGTGCACCGGACTGTCCGGTGCGCCATTCGACAGACAGCCTCACCAAACGGCTAGTTTGGTGGTTGGGGCTATAAATACCCCCAACCACCCCACATTCAAGTCATCCAAGTTTTCCACTTCTCAACTACTTACAAGAGCTCTAGCATTCAATTCTAGACACACCAAAGTGATCAAATCCTCTCCAAACTCCACACAACGCCCTAGTGACTAGTGAGAGAGATTTGCTTGTGTTCTTTCGAGCTCTTGCGCTTGGATTGCTTTCTTCTTTCTTGATTCCTTCTTGCGATCAAACTCACTTGTAATTGAGGCAAGAGACACCAATCTTGTGGTGGTCCTTGTAGGAACTTTGTGTTCCAAGTGATTGAGAAGAGAAAGCTCACTCGGTCCGAGGGACCGTTTGAGAGAGGGTAAGGGTTGAAAGAGACCTGGCCTTTGTGGCCTCCTCAACAGGGAGTAGGTTTGAGAGAACCGAACCTCGGTAAAACAAATCCGCTTGTCTCACTTCATTATTCGCTTGCGATTTGTTTTGCACCCTCCCTCGCGGACTCTATTATATTTCTAACGCTAACCCGACTTGTAGTTGTGATTATTTTTGAGAATTTCAGTTTCGCGCTATTCACCCCCCTCTAGGCGACTTTCAGTTCTGCCCCCCCTCGTTATGCCACTCCCTCGTTCTGCCTTCTCTGACCGACCATGGGCCTCCTATGTCAGCGCGCGTCTCTTCTATGTCTCCTTCACGCGACGCAGGCACGCAACAACTGCTCCCTCTCCGGTCTTCGCACCCTCTGTCCATTCCTTCCACACCACATGGTAACGTACCAAACCCCACTCCGTTCCTCACCCGCGGCATCCTCGCCACCAAGGCTGTCGGCGGCATAGCCAAAGACCGCTGCGGCCCCGACTCCGCCGTAGCCCACCACCCGGCAACCGCCGTGACCTACACGAACCAAACCTGCCGCCGCGGCGTAGCGCACCACACCGGGCTCCTCGATGGTATAGACTCGAGAGCCCAACCCGACCTGAGCCGATCTGGAAGGAGGGTTGTCGTCTGGCGTCCCCTGGTTCCAGCGCCCATGGTAGTGGCAGCAGCTGTCTAGCTAAACCTCGACGAGATCCATCATGGGACCACCGCAGCACCTACTGCTTTGAGAAAGCAGATCGACAAGGGCACCTACGGGTAACACCCCCTCCCATCCCATCCTCCCTAATCGATCTGGTGATTACTCTACCTGTGTACTCTCCTAATCCACCGATTCGCTTCATTACTTGGCCACCGCCGGCAGTGAAGTGTACATGGTGAAGGAGACGGACTGGATCTGCATGATGTTACATGAGCATGAGGGTTGTGGACTTGAATTCCACAAGTTATACACACATGAAAAAACTGCTAGGGATTAAGTGTGACTGCGTGATGATGTCTGACGCTCCTGTTCAGCAGGTAAGGTAGTCATCATGCTTTTATAGTTGTATATTTGGATTTTCTTTTGCAAAAACAAAACCGTACCACCTATCAATATCACCCTAAAAGATGGCAGCTTTCATATGAACAGTGGTGGAAGAGCTGTCGATCAGCCACTGCATCAACACATCGTGGTGGATGCACGCCCCTTGGGTAGGACCTGGTCCTGGAAAATTAATAGTCGATTCATATTCAGTGGTGCTGCTTTGTCTTTCGATCAAGATGGGCAACCTATAGGTAGGGTTTAGTGTAGTCCATGCTGGGCCGCAACGATCTGTCCGTGTCCATATGAATAATTTGTCTGTGAATGAATTAATGTTTTGATTTTTTTTCTTTCTGCTATAAATTTTCAATAGACTTTCGCTCCCTTTTCTTTTGAAAAAGGAAGGATAAAAACTTACAAACAAGATGGATCATGGATGCCAGAAAAAGATGTGTTTTCAGTCTTTTTGAGTTTTAGAGACGAGGCCCAGTATTCGACACAAATATTTCTTATAGGTTATGAACCTCTCCCATTTTTTTGTTTTAGCCAGCTTACATGCAATACCAGTGGTACCTTGCAGGTTGTAGATTTTGGACTGACAAAACTTTTAGAAATTGGAACTACGTCATAGTCACTCCCGTCACTACAAGTTGTTGGTACATTTGGTTACATGCCTTCAACGTAAGTACTCAAGGTATCAACACCAACTATGTTGTTCCTTTATTGAGTTCACATGAATGTGCACACTCTCAAAATAATACTAGTATAGTTTGATAAACCAAACTGTTGCTTATACAATTAGTAATTTAGTACCAAAGAGTTGTCTGATTGATAGGTATGCTTGATATGGTGAGGCTTCTCCTAAGGTGGATGTCTACGCTTTTGGTCTTGTATGAACTTCTTTCATCCAAAGAACATCATAATTCGCTAATACACAAGGTCTGTTTTATTTGGCAATTTATCCATCTGATCAGTTTTCAATTTTGTATCACATTTCAAAAATTTCAGAACATAGGAAGCATCAGCTTGCTTGGTAGTTGGCACTTCTTAGTCTTAATTTGAATGTGTTCACAACTATACTGATATACAATTCTCCAAATTGTTAATGAATACGTTCTCAACAAGTATGATACTGCATCAATTGGATTTATGAATTATGAATAAGTATATTATATGCCCTAGCATTCTGAACTCTGTACGTAAATGTAGCTTTATTTCTCTAAGCCTGTTTCATTCAGCTACCTTGGCCACAACACTTATAAAGTAAAACTGAATGCTACTAAAAAATCATTAGTTCTCTTTTCATGTATTTTGATTGTTCCAAGCAGCATAATTAATTACATAGTGATTTTGAAGTGTTCTTTTCAGTTAGTTGGTACTTTGATGTATATCAGGATTAATCTCTAGTGTTTAAAACTTCTTTGTCGAGGGAGGAAATGATGTACCATCTGTTAGAAGAGGCATTTATCTGATGCTCTGTTGGTGGTGTTCTTAACCAACAGGATATAGAGGAAGCCGCAAGGAAAGCTGAAGCAGCTCAGAAGCGAGCTGCTGATATCGTTTCTGGAGCGGTGCAGATGGATGGCTGCATGCTATTCCAACATGAGCCCAGAGTGTTCAACAACAATTGAGATACTGGGATAATAACATGATTGCGTCGGGCTACTGTTTTTAGCTGTGGTTTCGTTTGCGAAACTGGTTCGGTTAATAAGGAATTTTATTTCACATTTTCTAATACTAATTGCACCAGCTAATGTTATGATGTTATGGTCCTATATGCCGCATTAAAATATTTGTCATACATGGTACTAAACCAATAATTAAGTGCATAATGGTGGTCAAGGTAAAGTTAGAAAGGAATCTTCATATGCTGGTGGATTTTTTGGAGCCTAAAATGGGTCTATATGACAAGTATGTTCTACTTATTGACTTCAACAGCCTTTACCCTTCAATAATCTAGGCAAATGATGAATACTTACAGTCTCATTGAACTGATGGATCCTTATGCCAAACAGTTCGAGAACATTCCTCGGTGCTAATGAAGACTCAACTAGAACCCTTGCAGAAATCGAGAAGAAGATTGCAAGGGCTACCGTGTTACCCAGAAATCATGGGGAGGTACTACATAATATTTGCAATTATATACCATATTTTGTGGTTTAATTGTTCCAGTTTGGTCAGAGAATTGATTAGCTCTAGGATTATACATGTGATCTAGGAATAGCTTTAGGAATATACCATATTTGCAATTACATACCATATTTTTTCTGATGAGAACCAACACACTTGGGAACAAACCAACTCAATAGTTACAGTAAAAGAACAAGGGATATAGTGATTTACATGGAGAAAAATAAATGTTAAACAATATGCAGTAAAAAATGCTACTTGTTAGTAACATTTTTCCACTAGGGAACCCTTCACTGATATAATGAACATTTACTCCTTCAGTATATACCTTGAATTTGTGTTTGCTTTTGTCTTAAAATTATTTAATATTAAATTGTTACTAATGAGCTATTGGAATGCAATTCTCTACGTGGCATCTTTCTTGATTTATCTCATGGATGTCGAAGAAGGAGAGAAACTATGTTCCTATATGAGGTGAGTGCAAGAAAAAATTATGTATTTTTATTTTTTTCATTATACATTTATATATGCATCCATTCTAAACTCCTCCACCTGCTCCCTTGGTCTCCATCAGGAAGCCACCATAGGCTCATAACATAAGTTCTATCAGCGTTCAGCGTGCCTTTATGTCCTTCCCTTGTGATTCTCTAGCAATTGGACCCTGTCCATCCTTTGGTCAGATACTGAACATATATTGCTATGTTAAGTTAGTCAACACAAGTATTTTACATAATGTTGTCACCATGGTGCTCTTAGGTTGGTGGTTGTTCAAATTGCTTTATTTATTTACATCTCCATTGCACGCTGCTGGTTGTTGGTGATTTCTTATTTTTATCTCCAATTGACTGAACTTTAGTTTTCTTATATAGTTTGAGGCTTGGCCATGCCTTTAAATATAGATATTGCACTGTTCAAGCTGGACACTGATGAGCTGATAGCTGATTATGCCAAGGTAATTTTTCAAATTCTCTCCTTGTGTGCACATATTAACTTTAGATGAATAATAACATTTGTGTTCCTGATTGGTAGGAGAACTATACGTCACTCTTTGAATTCAAATGAGTGTGGTCGGGCAAGAAATTTTCTTATATCTATGAAGGCGTGCGTAAGACAAATTCGGGTTTATTCATGTAGTCCCTCTTTCTGCATTGTATTAGTAGGTGATGGCTTCCTGAAAGAGCATATTTCTGAATTGAACCCACACTTATTGATAATCCTTTTTATGGTCATAGCTGAACTATTTTCCACTTAATTTTGTGTCATGGTCATTTGATTTCTCAAAGTTCACTACACCAAAGATTGGCTGGGCTATACTACCTTTACTGACTGTTTGAGTGTCAGCCATAAAAGTCGCAATTCAAGATTTACTTGTCTCTTGGTAAGGCACATATTTGAGCCAATATGTGGTGCATGCTGAAACTATTCTTTAACACATTAAATATTTTCTTGTGTTGGACACAAAGGAGTGCAGACAACTGAAAGATGTCGTTGTTATGGCGAAGCAAAATGGACTGCAGCTCGTGCCTGCACTTGTCAAAAGAATGCTAAATAAAGGCATGTTTTTGTTTGACTACATGAATTTGATTGACGACAATGGGTACAAGCAGGTCGAGGAATTGACCACTTTGCAGAACAAGTGAGTAAAATTTGCATGTGACAAGTATGTGTGACTTTTGCTACTGGGATCTTCAGCATTAGTATTTTGTTTTGAGTAAATTGCACCAATAGATGTCTAAATAAGACGTACCATTATTGTTTTCTTTAATATGATGTTCATGTGAGTGTTAGTACTTTAAGCAATCATGCCTACAAATAAGATTAGTGATCACAAATATTCCCTTTAAGTTCCTTCGCCTTGCTACGATCTTGCATATTGTTTTATAGTGCAGTTTACTACTTATGTTATAATTTGGTCGACCAAAAAAGGCTAAATCTGTTGCTTGCTGATATTCCATGTAATCTCTATGTTTGCAGGTTATTTGCAAATACCCAAGCAGAAAGATATATGCACATGGACTTGGTAAGTTCAATGCTTTTATTATAGTTCTACTACTATCATGGTGGCATGGCGGGGACATGGTGCCATGGTTGGCATGGCACACACATCCAAGAACGTGCTCCTTATAGTTTTATGTTTTAATACAAGCTCTGTAAAATGGACCTATGATTGTGCTTATTTTCCTTAAGATCTTATTAAAGGATTATTATGTTGTCTTGGGTTGGAAATATATCATCACAAAAACAAAAGGTAGCCTACCAATCCTTTTTATATATACTACAAACATTATGCACGGTATGCTTTTGTTACTGATTTATTCATATTCCTCTAGGGCGCTGAGTTTGAGCTTGATAGCACCAAGAAGTTGTCAAAGGAGTATGCAGAAGCAAAGGAATTGGTCCTTGTAGGTTGCCGCCCATTGACACTGTTGAATATGTGCATTCTTCTCATTTATGGAAGACTCTGGACAAACGTCGTTCCTAATCCAACTGTTGTCTGTTTGCCGCTATCACCTAGATAGAGGCAAGCCAAACTGTCGAAGTTGAAGACCCTAAGCCCCCCCTTTCAGAGTGACAAGCTGTTGGGCGACAAGATAGATGAAGTCGTCAAAGAATGGAATGCCTAGAAGGAGGGGTTCTACTAGAGAACAAGATTATTCTTATCCCTGGTGATCAGCTCATGGTGACCGACAATGGTGATTCGGGAGCTCAATCTCATGAGGAGGGATCCCATGGCAATCAGCTCATGGTGGTTGAAAATGATGAATCAAGAGTACAAGATCACGAGGATGATAACGACGACTTTGACAAGTTAAAATTGTTATTGTAGTGAAGAACATCTATAAGATTGTAAACCCTTACTGTCGAATAACCGTGTAATCAACAAATCGAGAGATGAAATTGTTTTTTAGCTGTCGACCTTATGTTCTTCTACCCTGGTTGCAGTAACTTTACTTCAAAATAATTCTCGCCTGCCTATGCAGTGGAAAAACAGTAAACTGAGTTGTAGATGAGCAGTGAAAAAATGTAAAAAAATGTAAAGTTCCATTGTCGGGATTTGAACCTAGGTCGCATAGGTGAAGGCTAGATATCACAACTGGACTAAACAACAATGGATACTTGAATGCAATCTCGACCAGACGACACATCACTAAAAAATGTAACGACGAAACGACGAAGGAGGCATCCACAAACGAGCCCATGCCCTCGAGCCTGCGACGCAAGTATCCCCCGACCCCATCGGCCCACCCTTGACCAAGCATGGCTTGTGCCTCTATGCCTGCCCAATGCGCGCCACCACCTGCCCTACATGCCCGAAGATGGAGCTAAGTGTCATTGTGTGCATGGGTTGTCTCCGCCTCCACTTGCTCTTGCTCCTCACCCATGCTGACGTCGTCGGGATTTGCCATTACCACTGCCCCAAGCTCAATGGGGGAGGGCGACCTTGCAACCTTTGTGTGGGTGTGCACACCTCCATGGCCTCACCTCCTCGCTAGCCCTGACACCGATCCCTACCTGTGTTTGCACTGATCCGTCATTCTCATGCCCTTGATAAATCCGACCTCGTAGCCTCGTGCTGTCATACCCTCTCCTTCGCCTCCCCAGACCCCACCCCACACACCATCATCGCCATGTGCATATCACAACACCCTCTATTGAGCGCCATTGTCGATAGGTAAGTTATTGAGTCATTGTTCTTTTGTTTAGCAACCAACTTGTACGTCATGACGTCATGGTTTCATGGAATACGAATGATTTTTGAATTTCCCTCAAAACTACCTCGCACTTCCATGGGTTGATTTGTGGGCAGGTTGGTTTGCCTCAGGGTTTCGTTTTGGTTTGTTCTTATCAAACACACAGGTGCGCATTAGTAGTAGGGTGTTGCATCAGAACTACCAGTTTGATGTCATCTCCACGCACAGCACCGACGGCCATAACCTAGGTCCTACCCCGTCCAGATCCTCAACTCTTAAATTTTCTCCATGTGCACATTTAGTGGTAGTAATGCACATCATATGCTCGATGAAATTTCTGAGAGGTGCTCATGTTTTATCGTTCAAGATCAAATCTTATATCGATTTTGTTCTAGCTGCCTATTTGGTTTAGAAAATCATGCACAAATGCATAACTTTTGCTCATTTTATTTCAATATACGAGGTGTTTGTTTTGACATGGTTGTTTGCTTCTGCAAGAAAGCATATGCCTTTAGTGTAGCCTAATAGCAACCGAACTGCAGAACCTATCTTAATGATATGTATGGTGTAACTTATGTCTGCTATGTTGTGAAGTCAACTCATGTATGATATTTTTACGTGAGTTTTCTACCTCGATGATCTGTATGATTTTCTTTGCATTTAATATCAATTATAACTATGATAACTAATTTTTAGTGGTTCTGTATCAAAAAATGCAGATCGGTCAAGTCATTTAGTAAAGCTACATATCACACATGCAAATTGTTTTACATCTTAATCAAATATATATTTGTACACAAATCAGCGAGTCAATTTTTTAGAATAGTTCATAGTCATGGATTTAGAACTTTATGCGAAAGAACGTTGGCACTAAGTCTGCTTATGCGAAAGAATGTTATCGCTCCCCTTTCCTACAGGAGGGTGAAATAAGTTTTGCCAGCAGTGTCATACTGGAGGTGCCAGTAGCCTCAGTGTCAGTCGCTCCTTAAGATGGCATCACTAGCAGCAAAATGTTCTCTGACGAGTTGACTCGCGTGCTCGACTGGGATTGTACTCCCTCTTCTGTCAACTATTCTCTTGCGAATTCCTCTGGCATCAACGTCAGCACGATGGTCTGGCCAACTGAACACGTCCCTAGTCCACAAAACTATATAGCTAAAAACCTCACAGATAGGTTTATAGTAGTTACCTATTTGCTTGAACAAACTGATGCAGATGTTTGATCTATGCAAAAGATGGCATGATTGTTGGTTTTGATAGTTAATTGTTATCATAACCATTTAACTATCTATGTCCAAAACATTATGTGTTCATTTCTATAATTGTTGTCAGCTTCTCTCTAATACACATTACATGGTTACCTCATGGTCTAAGTAAGGAATCCTTGAACCTGAATGTACACAACTTCAGTTGCTCCGGCTATTTTTAGAGGATTCATCTTTCGATGGGCTGAATATTGTCATAATACTTGTCCATATACAAGTAATGTAGAAATCATGCCATAACACATTTCCCAAAGATAAGAGGGCCATATTTGTGAGCTAAAATAATTTTGATAGTCACAACTCACCATCTCCTTTCGATAGGCTTATGATCTCCTTTTTTATAATTTTTCACCCTGCAATGCAAAATCGTTCTATGGAGGCCATGGTACATCATCACATCCTGTATTATCAACTTATAATTTGCCTATTTCGATTAATAGTGACATTGAGCCAAATTTTGATTGTTCGAAATGGCAGACTTTCATATTTGTTATGATTGTTGAGTTGATTCTTAATAGCATCACTAAACAATGACTTACGCATGCACAAGTGTCTTCCGTTGCAACGCACGGGCATATACCTAGTTGATTATATATCCTTACTCGCAGTGATATATCTCATTTAGCTACATGATCCCTAAAGAAACTACGACGGATGCTTGTATATAAGGGTGTTGTATCAGATTATTTGCAAGTTCTACGGAACTCCTTTATCACACAACAATGGTATTTTTTTTCTAAAACTACGTCATAGTCTACAATAGTTGTTTCATGTATATTTTTTCTCACAACAAGCACCCGCATCTATAATTCTATATATTTCGCTTTGGCGATTATAAAAACATTATTTTGTTTCTTTAAACTCTATAATACTAGTGATATATATCACGTACCCTTCCAAGATATTAGGTTCACCTATAGCTAAAGACCTAAGACAAGTATACATGTGCACCCAATAGCTCGACAAGTCCTGTTTCCTATATCTCCTTCACATCACCCAAGAGCGTTCATCTCATATCGAAGATATTACATACCATCGGAGTAAAAACGGAAAAAGTTGTAATAACTTAATTTATATTCATCAGTACAATATAGAAAGAGTCATTATTACATAAACGGGTTTGAGTGCTTATACTTATTACATCACGGGAAGGTAAACACCTTCCATAAGTTTACTTATTTTTCTTCCTCCTGCTTTGGGACAACCTTAGAGCACAAGCAGCAAAACTCAGCATTTTCATCACCTACAACAACATGGGTTCGAAAACCATGAGTACAGAGTGTACTTTCGCAAGTCTCAGCCGACTAAAAGAAAATACTCTCAAGGATATGCTGGCCTTTAGGAATCAAGGTAAGGTTTAGGAAGAATCAATGACTCAGTTTGCACAAAAGCTTACTAAAGTTGTTTCTTATGGATTCATTTTACTTACCAGGTTAGGTGTTACCTGAAGCTAGATTTTCTTACTAATCTAGATCAAACGCTTGGTCTACACTAGCCATCTTTTATCACATCCCGAGTTTACTTGTCACTATGGTGTAGGGCAGTGACCAAGTCTTCATGTCCGAGAAGTAACGGCGATCCAAATCGATTAATACCTAGCTATGGATCTCCGACCACACGACATATGTAGCACTTAACCCTTGCATATGTCAACTCGCACCCGGGTTTCTCAAGACCAGAATGGGTTCTCGCTACCTGAGAGTACAGTTACTCCACCGTCCAGCCTCTTGCCACGGAGGGTACACTCTACTCTCACCATCTCTCACATCCAGTGCGGGCGAGCTGTTCTAGTATTGTCCGACCGAGGCAACGCTTACCCATGACGAGGCATGTGGCCAGTTAAAAGGTCCTCGATCATCAAGCCTACATCGGCTCGGTCCTTAAACGACTCAGACGGAGACACTACACTGAGACTTCCTTCTCGTGCAAGTCACCCGCCTGGTCTCGTCTTTATCATTTATAACCAAAAGTTTGGTACCTGACAAAGGTACTCTTTTCAGATGTTGAACCCATCATGGCCGTGATGGATTCTCCATCATAAGTCTTTTGTTTGTAAAAGTTCCCATCTAGTGTGAAGCATCACCTTTTTTAAAAAAACAAAATATTTTGTTTTCTAAAGCAAGGCTAAGCATCATTAAACTAGTTTGAATAAATCAGATAACAAGGAATGGTATGCAATTTCTCAAGGAAGGAAATGCGACAATAGTTTATCACACAATTCTTATCACCTAATGCAACATTCAAAGCTGGTAAAACTTTAAAATACAAGGAAAGGTAAATGCATCGGGCTTGCCTTGTGTTGTAGGAGTTTCTGCTTCCTCACCACAGATGTTGAAGTAAAAGTTATTTTCCACTGGAGGATTCTCGGTCTAAGGAACAATCTCTTCTTCTACTATGGATTCTTCTTCGTGTTCTATACACAATAATACATGTATATGAATGCTTATGCTATGTCATGGATATGCAATTGTATAATAAAAAGATAGTAAGTTATGTCTTGAATACAACTTTCCTTCATGGTGCTTATCAGCTATAAAGACTTCCTAGCTAGATAGCCCTTCTAAGATTAACTTATTATCCTTTTTAGGCTAACAAGTGAGGGTAAGTGAAAGGGAAATAGGGTTAACCTTTTCCTATAAATAATTTTGGTGGTTGAATGCCCAACACAAATAATGGACTAATTAGTTTGCTCTAGAATACATGTTCTACATGTGCATATAGGTTCAACACAAACCAATAAAAAGATTGAAGAAAGGGTTCAAATTCAATGGAGGAAAGGAACAGAGTGTGCCCTGGTCTGGTGCACCGGACAGTGTCCGGTGCACCAGGGCCGTACAAACTCAAACTCTCCACTCTCGGGTTTCTGAGGACGCGCTCCGCTGTAATTCACCGGCCTGTCCGGTGTGCCACCGGACTGTCCGGTGCACCAGCAGAGCAACGGCTCCTTCGCGCAACGGTCGACTGCATAGTGCCCTGATAGCGCTACAGTACGCAGCAGAAGTCAGAACAAAGGTCAAAGGCGCACCGGACACTAAACAGTGCCTGTCCGGTGCCACTAGAGGACAAGCGCTCCAACGGTCGAGTGGGTCAGAATCCTAACGGTTGGGTGACGTGGCTGGCGCACCGGACTGTCCGGTGTGTCCATCGACAGCAGCCTTTCCTCAACGACTACAAGATGGTTGGTGGCTATAAATACCATTCCAACCGGCCACTTCAAAGTGTGGGAGCTCAAGCAACATTCCAAGTAATATAGTTGACATTACAAGCCCTCCCAACCACTTCCATTCATTGATCCATCCTATACACAAGATTTAGACCACCACAATCATCACAAGTGCCACAAAAGAGAGATATAGCAAAAGAGAGCTACTCGTGTGAGTTTAGCGATAGTGCCTTGTGAGAATCATTGAGAAAAAGTATGTGCTACATCTTGTGATCATTTGAGCATGGAGTTTTGACTCCCATTCATTGTAAAGCTAGCAAGAGCCCCTTATCTTTGTGGTTGGCCTTGCGGAGACTTCGGTCTTTTGTTGACAAAGAAGAAGAAGCACTCGCCGGTCTTAGTGATCGGTGGAGAGAGGGAAAGGGTTGAAAATGACCCGTCCTTAGTGGACTTTTCAACGGGGATTAGGTTCATGGTGAACTGAACCTCGGTAAAACAAATCACCTGTGTCACTTGTGTTCATTGCTTGTGATTTGTTTGTTTTCTCCCTAATTTCTCTTGCACTATTTCTTGCTAACATTATTTTGTGTTACTTCAAGTTAAATTCTCATTTAGAGAAGCAACGCCTTGTAAGAAAGAACTTGCGTTATTCCTCTTCTTATCTAAGCCCTCTTGCTTTATTCTCCATAAGCATTTTAGTTGTGTTGGTTTGTTAATTCTGCATTCTTTGAAAGCAACTCTCTTTGCAAGCAAAGGACTTAGTTTTATACTCCGATAATTGTGCATCTTGTTCTAACAACTAATCAAGGGATCAAGTCCGGGTTTAAAGTTATAATTTTCAGGTTTCGCCTATTCACCCCCCTCTAGGCGACTTTCAATTGGTATCAGAGCTAGGCACTTCATATTGGGTCTAACAACTCGAAGTGATGGCTCGAAGAAGATCCCAAAAGAACAAGAAGACACCTCCGAAGGAAAACAATGAGATAACTCTTGAGATATTACTTTCCGATTGTTCTAATTATGTTTCATGGTCTACTAGTGTGACAAATGCTTTTAGAACCATAGACTCTCAATTAGAACAAAATTTAGACAAGAGTATTATACCCTCCAGTTATAATGGGAAAAATGCCTCTGAGGAAGATCAAAGATGTATATGCTTAAACTATCTTGCTTATGACATCTTAAGTAATTCTCTTAGCAAAGAAGATTATCGTGCCTTCATAATGAATTATAATGAATCTAGCTATAACAGTAATGACCAAATGACCACTTCGGTGAGCTTCACCAACAAACATGGACACTAGAATGCTAGATCAAAGGCGTTGAACCATATTGTGCCCACTTGACCGTGTGAGGTTGCTATGTCGGTGACATGGTCACCAGGCTCGCGAAAGCACTGAGCAAGAAACTTGAGTAAACCTTGGGTGTAATTTGGGGGAAGGGAAGGCGATAGCACTACATAGATGTGAACCACAATGATCCACGGTGATTTTGGCTGGGCTTGGAGATGAAAAGGATCTTTCCCATAATTGCTATTTATATGGACAGAGAAAAGATCAAGCAATGTCTAGATTCAAAGGAAGTACAACGAAGGATATTCTGGAGGGTTAGCAACTGCATGAGCGTGAGTGTGTGGCTCAATCCTAGGGATCCACGCTCGATTCATGAGCACAACAAGGCAGTAAAAATGGTGGAGCTCACCACAGTAGAGGGCAGTCAGATAAGGCTTCACTAGGGTAGATATTCTTCAGTCCAACTTCGAATATTTCAGTGGTAGCTAAAGTCTTGAACACCCCTATTATTTACACCATCTTTATCTCAGTCTTTGCACAAAAGTGAATGACGTCAAAGAGAAAAGATCTGCTATAAATATTTCAGATTACTATGAACTGCATTGCTTGACTGAACCTTCCCTGTTCAGCCCCCCATTTCTCCCTACTTTTACTAAAGACAGACCAATCTCTGTTAACAAAACTTGTTCACCAAACAAGGATCTTCAAAGTTACTATATAGTTCTTGGACCCAAACTGCATAAATCCTAAGGTATGGCGCCTAAAAATCAGCTACATCACAGTGGTGTCATTTCAGTTTTTTCTGAATTTCAACCTACAGTCACTATCTGCATCTCCCTTCTGACAGAGGTAGTTTGAGCATCACTATCTCCTAGATTTATGTGGCATCAAGCTAGGCCCTCCTAATAAAACTTGTTCATGAATACTGGCTCTCCAACTTTGCTTACACCAACATGGATCCTAATCACATACGATAGTCTTTATAAGGCCTCAAAGTCGATCCAATAGATAGGAATTTAGAGTGAGCCACTCTGATCGACATTTAGAATTCACTAGTCTGACAACACAACTTTGAACATCATTTCCTCTATTTTTTGCACAGGATCAAACCCACCTAGCTTAAGAACATTTAATCACTGTCTTATGGTCTTTAATCTGTCTACACATCTCCTAGCCACAAACCCTCTAGATTGGTCACAAAAAAGGACTTCAACCCAAGCATCCAACACTGAATTTCAGTGTTCAGGTCACTGTTCCTAGTCTAAAATTCAGGAATCCGTTAGACTCACTTCTGATGTGTTTTGCACCAAGTTCCATATGGTTTTAGGGCTAGGTCCCTTACACAAATTTGTACTGCTATAGTAGCCCTACAACTTTGTTATGATGACCTATAGCAAATCACTCATGAATTAAAAGCTACAAGAGTTCAAACTTTGCTTGATGTCACTTTTTCTTAGAATTCCAATTCTTGAGCACTTGTGAACCTTTGCTATTTTCTCCAATTTTCTCCACAATACTTGGAAATCTCCAAATATAAAAGTTGCTTAGTTTTGTTACTCTACCACCTTGATATATACACTTTTGACAAAAAGTGCTTAGAATTTGAAATTAACCATAGGGCACTTATTAGGGTTTTGGGCTCTAGATTATGGTTTTGAGTGTCCTAGGATACATTAAGTGCTTAATCTCTCTAAGCTAGTATTTCTTGAACATTTCTACCAACTTGGTAAGATCACTCCTTAGTGTTCACCACATAAAGTCACATGCTTCTAATCCTTGGAGAGAGACACTCCATCCCTTTACCAGATTATATCATCCGATAAGCATCACATCAAATGTTTTGTTTTGAAATTTTAGCCTAGTGGATGCATTCTAGGTGTACCATACACAATGTAATGTAGTGCATATGATGTCATGCCAAGGTTTTAGTTCTCGCACCAGAGGTATTACAATCTACCAAGAATCTGGCATAATCCGAATTGGAATAGACAACAAGTTCAAAAATAGCTCTTTTGATATACCAAAGGACAATGCATGGTGTGTGCTTTAGGTAACTAAGGATTCTTTTTATGGCACTTAAGTGAGCTTCCTTAGGATTAGCTTGAAATCTAGAACACATACATATACTAAAAAATGATGTCATGCCTGTATGTGGTTAAATACAACATACTTCCAATCACTGAATGATAGAGTTTGACTAATTGCTTTACCTCTCTCATGAAGGTCGAGATGTCTATTTGATGGTATTGAAGTCTTGATTAGATTTCAATCATCCATCTTGAATCTCTTGAGCAAGTCTTTGGTATACTTTTCTAGTGAGATGAAGTTTTCTTCGTTCATTTGCTTGGCTTAAAAGACAAGAAAGAATGTAAGCTCACCAATCATCGACATATCGAACTCCTTTGACACCAACTCACCAAATTTCTTGCAATGCCTTAATTTATTGAACCAAAGATTATATCATCAACATAAACTTGTCAAATGAAGATATCACAATGGTATTTCTTAATGAATAGTGTGATGTCAACCACCCCAATCTTGAAACTCTTCTCAATCAGGAAGTCCTAATGATGCTCGTACCTCCCTTAGTGCTTACTTTAGCCCATTAGTGCCCTGGCAACCTACAAACATGATTAGGATGGCCTTCAAACGCAGGAGGTTGATCAACATATATGAGTTTATTTATGAAGCCATTTAAGAATGCACTTTTTACATTCAATGAAATAATCTAATGTCATAGCTGGATGCACATGTAAGAAGGATACATATGTCTTCAAGTCGTGCTATGGGTGCAAAGGTCTCTCCAAAATCCAAGCATTCAACTTCAGAGAACTCTTTTGCAACAAGGCATGCCTTATTCCGCACTATGATACCTTGATCATCTTACTTATTCCAATTACTCTTGCTTTTTAGGTTGATCATCAAGTGTCCAAACTTCGTTGCGGGTGAAGTTGTTCAATTCTTCATGCATGGCATTGATCTAGTCTAGATCATTGAGAGCTTCAATGAAAAGACAATAAAATGATGTCCAATAATGATGTAGTTTTTTGTGGTCAAGTAATAACTCCCCTTGATGGACTCCTTATGATTAGACCTATTGGATGAACATGTAGTAGCGATGAAGTTCTTTTATCAACCACTTGGGCAGGAGATTGTGGACTATCAACATCTTGTGCTTGTGCCACCATTTTGTCGTGCAACCACCCATATTATTCCAGCTTAAGTGCCCAAGTCTCGCCTTAGAGGCAGTGACACTTAAATTGGAAAAAATTGTTAGTCTGCCAGATCTAGTCCGATAAACCACTCAAACCAGATCCAATACCACTTGCTCATTCGATGGTGAGTCACAGAGAAATACAATAAAGCATAATACCACAATTTAAATGAGTACTTAAGAGTTATTACAACATTGAAGTTCAAAAGCAATAACCATAGTTTTTGTTGCAGCGGAAATGACTAACAAAGATAAAAGAGTAACAAGGCAAAGCCTGGCCAAGTCACTCCTCCTGGCCCTCTCCTGCAGAGGCGGTATCCCACTCGATCGTCCAACCCGGTGGCAGGGTGGATGGCCAAGTCACACAATCAACCATCGCTTGTAAGGTACCTGAAAAATTGGTGCCACAAGCAAGGCAGAGTATACTAACACTCAGCTAGACTTACCCAGTCTGAGGATTCTACTCCTCTACCTCTAGACCATGAAGTTGATTGGCTGAATGATTTGGTTGCCAAAAGCACTAGCTGAGTCTAAGTCAGATTTTAGCTTATCAAGTTCTAAAGTATTTCTTAAACTATATTAGCATCCTTCTAATTAGCCATGGTATCAAGCAATTATAGCAAACAACACTTTATCTCAAGAATCCTCATTTCACTTCTTACTCGATGCAACAACGTGGATCAAGTAGTCTCGTGACCAGTGAGAACTAGACAATTCGAATCGAGTTTTAACCTTGCAAGGTAAAACTAAAAACATGACATGTAGGGGCACTCTGTGTCACATCCAGTTTCAGAAGACAAACCGAATGCGAACCATGTACGTGCCAGGATCAGAAATTCATGTACACAGTGATTACATAGTTGGACATCATCACACATTGCTCAAAATAATAGCGAAAATAAGTACTTTATTACATCATGATGTCTGAAACATCCACAAAGTCATTAACTTAAGTCATAATCGAAGTGCTGAACGAAATGCAGTAAGATAAGGCCTTCATAGACAGCTGACTGGGGTTTGTCACTAATCTATTCTAGAACTCGGCGTAGTCCTGAAACTCCTCTATGTTGCCTTCATCTTCTCCTGAGCATCTGGTTGCAATGGGGACAACATAAGGTTTGGTGTTTTTAAGCAAGGGTGAGTACACATCAACGTACTCGGCAAATGTCCCGTTTGGCTAAAGTGGACTAGATGTATGTGGGGGTTAAGCTTAAAGCAGTTGCTTTTAGTTGGTCATGTATTTATTACTAGTAGAGAGCCAAGTTTTAGCAATAAACCCATGTTATTAACCCAGGTAGTACTCCCTCCAAGGGGAAATATCAAATACCATAAATATAATCATTATCATTAAGCATCATCACAAAGGTATACAGAGTAACTCTAATCAAAGGAGCTCCCAAGGCTGCTCATAACTATGAGCACGACTGATATATCAGTTTCTAACACTCTACAGAGGTTGCACACTTTACCCACGAGCCATGATCTCTTTCCAGCCTAGGTTTGCAAGACACGATCTTCACTACCGAGGTGAATGGCCAAGAATACACTATGTAGCCTTTACAAAGATTCCCTTGGTGGGTAGTCGCCCGTTAGGTTTTGCCAGTCATACAAACACAGTAATTCTCCCTACGGTGGATGACTAACAAAACCAAATCGAATGAACCTCGGCACCCACCCTTAGCAGAGCAAGCACTATGCCCCAGTCCCCATTGACGGCACAACAGCGAAGAAAACTACACCCCAGATTCTTCCAATTAATCAGCTAAGGGCATCCCATTCCACCTTTATGGTTGTATTGTTTTCTTGGGTGGTCATCCAACGAACAGGTCCTTATGGAGAGGTACTCGGGAAACAGCTCGAGTCTCCTAAAGTATCACAAGTTCATCATCATATCCAGAACAACATCATCGTATCATGAATATTCTCATCATGTTCATTGATTAAATTAAAGCAATAGCATGATACTAGTCATAGTAACCAATTCCCAAAGGATAACCAAGGACAGGAAAAACAGAACACTAGTCAATCCTTAGGTTGATCATAGTATGTGGGACAATGAATTATAAAGTAAGTAGGACATAATGGGTCAGATGACACTTGCCTTCACCAGGTTGCTGCTCAGGGAAGTCTCCTGCAACATCAAACACATGACATAGCTCACAAAGATCACATGTTTCTTCACAAAGATCACATGTTTCTTCACAAAGTCACAAGTACCACAAAATAGTTCAACAATTACTCACATTAATAAGTCCACAAACATCCAATATATGGCATAAACATGTCTCACAACTAAGTTTGGAAGAACATAAGCGAGGTGGGCGACTGGACTAATTCGTCGATGGGCTGGACGATCCATGAGGGTTGTTGGATGTCGTAGATTGTCCCTACATAAAGAAGAGATTGCATGTGTTATACTAGATGAATATATATCATGCAGAACTAGAAATTTGATACTCACAGGAGTATGGAACTGAGCAAGGTCAGCTAGATAGAACAATAGAGTGGTGGAGCAAACCCTGTGCGGCGCCAAGGCTCTGCATGTACTAGAATATCTCTATCATCCTCTACTGATCTGCTAAGCGAGCCACCCGCTCTGCCCTCATCCTCGCCTCCATCTCCTGTTGTTCCCTCCTCTCTTCTTCTAGCTGGGCCTATAATATTTCACCCCAATGTTATAATAACTCAAAGAGAAGCTATATAACTTAAGGAATGACAAATTACAGAAGCACTAACATGTAGTTGATGTATCTGATGATGTGAGTTGTCCTGCCAATGTCGTATGGCTAGGCTCGCGCTCATGCTCCTTACTCGCACCTGAGACAGAGTGGGAGTGGACGACGAGTCGATTGCCCCGTCAACAATCCAGTACCGCCCATGCCTCTTGCCTCCTCTAACCCTCATGAGGACATCTCTGTCGATGTCCTCCGTCCTTGGATCGTAATCTAGCCCATGGACCTCTTGTACCATGGCAGTGTACTCACTTAGGTGGTTGTAGACGGAGGGGTTGCTATATGCCTCGGGCCCGTCCTCCGAGTTGTAGGTGACGTCGAATGTTGCCTTGCCCTTGTGGGACATAACATACACCGAGAAGATGGAGCAAGGCTAGCCACCATGTAACACCGACTGCAAGAAAACCAACGAGATAGTTAGAAATCATGCCTAATCGAATGTTATATACCTAAATAAAAAAGAGTACGTACCCATGCTTCTGCATATTTGGCGAGGCTGTGACTAACTTGGTGGTGGAAGGGACCTCGCATCATCAGACACTGTTCCCGGCTAACGTTGTGTACCTCATCCCACTCACGCGAGCACTCGGCAAAGAATACTTTTTTTAAAAAAATCTTGCCGAGCATCCCCCGGTCGACACTCGACAAAGTATGTTTTTATTTTTTCTTTTTCCACCAAACTTTTTATGGTTTGTTCCTATACTATATAGACCTACATGTTTGATTTTAGCACAATTATAAATTTGTTTGTTATAACTATTAGATTTTGTTCGTTTAATTGAATTTCTTCGGATAATTCAGAATAAAATTGCAAGTCACTCGAAAAATGAAAAACTGTGAATGCAAAAATGATATTCATGTTATTTAGCACAAGTTACGTCCTATTTCAGAAACATACCGAAATTGTCGAGCACCATGCTTACGAAACATGACCGTGAACTTGCCATCCAGTTGTTTTAAAATTGTATAAAACACAAACAAAGTCAGAAAATCATGAAACTTGTCCACATGTCATGATATCATATGTAGAGTCTATGATAAAAATTTGAGACTATTTCGAGAAAAATTGTCACACACTATATGTAGAAACCTAAGTGTTCTACACATGAAATCATAGAACTTCAATGTGGACTAAATAGGTTTCTATACATAGTGCGTGATAAATTTTCGAGTGACTTGCAGTTCAAATCTGAATTATTCGAGAAAATTCAATTAAACAATCAAAATCTAATTACAACAAACACTTTTATAATTGTGGCCAAAATTGAACATGTAGGTCTACATAGTGTAGAAACAAACCACAAAAAGTTAGATTGGAAAAATAAAAAATGAAAATATTTGTTGGTGACTTGTTCTCAAATGCTATGAATCAAGAACAAGGCAACATAAAATGTTAAATATTAACGCCCCTCGTCCTTCGAAACATTATTTCCCTTAGGATATAATGATCTTCAGACGAAGGTCATGAAGGACATACCTTTGAATATCGAAGGTAAGATGGTAATAGAAGAAGCGTGTAAAATACAAAAGATAACATAAACAATCATATAGCATTATAAATTCATCTCCATTATATTATCATGAGAAAATAAAAATAATATTGAATTACATTTGGTACCTTCGACTTGATAGGCAGCAAAGGTACGAGCGTGATGCAAAAGCAAATGCCAAGTCAGCGTGAACAGTACGGGAGTACTGTTCATCTATTTATAGGCATAGGACGCAGCCGACGTGAAATTACATTCATGCCCTTTACATTTGCTAATGACTATAAGGTAACTCATCGGGGTCTAAATAGCCTTTTCCCCTTTAAGTCGGTTCCCTTTCCTGTTGTCATGCCAAAGCTCCCTTGCGTGTAGCTTCGGCGCTGCATCAATCTTCATATTGTTCGTGCTTCTCCCACTGTGGTTATGATTCGAATCCGAAGGTACCTGTTCATGTATTACAACTCCGAAAACATTGTTAAATCATGTTTTTGAGGACCTTCGGAAGACGAAGGCCCCCAACAGTAGCCCCTCGCAAGGTTAATTTGTTAGAATAACGAATTCAGATTACGATATGGACAAAGGCCCTAAGCCGAAGGTCCGAAAAAACACCTTCCCTTTGCTAGAATAGCAACAGTCAATGACAGACGGGTCCCTCCAACTTGGAGCGCGCTGGGCGTATAAATAAGAACTCACCCCGAGCACATTTGGTACGTTACTTGCCGCCTGCTTTGCTTTGCTCAATTTTTTAGCTCTTGCTTACCAACAGTTGCTTAGTTTCTTAGATTTTCTAAGCTTCGGTTCTAAGGACACATTTTCGCCATTTCCGAAGAAGAGATGTCTCAAGATAAAAAAGTGCTGCTAAGACAAAGTTGAGCGAGGAGGAGAAGCTTCTTGAGGAGAAGACTGTTGGATTTATTGAGTCAATTGCAAAAACAAACACAAAGAAGATAACTAAAGAGATATTAGAAGGCTTGTCTGAAGATACTGATGATAGAGATAGCTATGATGTGGAGAGTGGAGGCGAAGACTTGGAAGATCGTCCTTGGCGACCAAGTCACACAGTCTTCGGGAAATCAACTATCAAATAGAGTCATCTTGATAATATGAGAGGAAGGTACTTTTGAGATATTTCTATTGTGAGGGCTGATGTAAGACAGAGCCGTTCCTGCTCCTGAAGAAGACGAAGTTGTAATCTACCGAAGTTTCTTCAAAGCTGGACTTCGGTTCCCATTAAGCAGATTTGTGGTTGAAGTTTTAAAGATATATCAGATTTTCCTTCACTAGATCACTCCCGAAGCTATTATCAGAATGGGGATCTTCGTCTGGGCTGTGAGGAGTCAAGGTCTAGAGCCAAGCGCAAGATATTTTTGCAGTATGCACGAGCTTTCGTATGAGACGAAGCCTTGGGGTAAGGAACAATATCATAAAAACTTTGGGTTCTACAGCTTTGTTGCTCGCTCTGGCGCAAGGTACTCAGTGCCAACGTTCTGGAAGAGGTGACCCAGGGCCTGGATGGAAGAATGGTTTTACGTGAAAAATGATTTGAAAACAAGAGAATATATTAAAGAAATCATTATGCGACCCATCTGGTCACGCTTCGGCCTCCGGAAACCGAAGGTAGAAATTGATGAGGCAGCCGAAGCATGCCGAAGGGGCCTTCAGTACAGTTTGTTCTTTTATCGGGACAAGAGATTTGGTTCAAGAACATATAGCCTACAGGATATGGCCACTGATAGACAACTAGGAAATGCCAAAAGAAACCATCACTAACCCTAGCGAAGGTGGTTTGGTTCGATTGAAATATACTTTCAGATTTGGAGACCAATTTATCGAACCAGATGATGACTGGCTGAAGTGTGTTGAAATACTAGTGATGAACTACTTGGAGCATACTCCAAGTCTAAAGATAATGCACTATCTGCGGCATTCGGGAGCCGAAAAAGAAAAGGCTAATAGAATTTTTGATGCTATCGGATTTGTGTACCCTAACTATCGCTACCCCCGCCGCGGGGGCAGAAAAGAAAAGGGTGCAACTTCTGGGAAGGCTGCTGCTTTGGCTACCTCAAGCGAGCTCGCACCGAAGAGGAGAAAGTTGAAGGTCCTTACTCACCGACCGTGCTACATTGAACCGGCCATAGTGCCTGAATTTGGCGGTGAGACTTCTTTAGCTATTGAAGCCAAAGGACCTGCTCTTACGCAGAGGATTGAAGAGTCGACTGCAATGCCGAAGCCTGACAAAATTGAAGAATCGAGAATCGAAGAGAGGAAAACGTTAGAAGTTCTAAGCCCTTCGACAGGAGTAGAGGTGCCGAAGACACAAAAAGGTCTAGCAGCGACCCCCAAGAGAAAAAGGATGGCTAGTGTACTAGATGTGCTGGAGACAATAAAAACTTCAAGCTCTACTCGAGGGAAAATTGCCAAGGCTTCGAAGGCGCAGATTGAAACCGAGGCAAAGGTAACCGAAGCCAAAGCTACAATGAGCCAGGCCGATGCCAAGCTGGGCCTTCAGAGTCCGTCAAGGAGAAATCCTCGGAAACTGGAGAAAAGGAAGCGGGAAGAAGAAGCTATAAAACATATTTTGCTTGAAAAAGCTGTCGCACCTACTCCGAAGCGTCTTTCGAAGTCCTTGATTATATTATTCGACACGCTTCGGGAAAAAGATTATTTGAAGAAGAAATTTTTGAAGCTAAACACTATGCCCGAGAACTGAAGTACCCGAAAGGGGCCTTAGTGTTTAATGGCATAGATGAGATGACTTCTTGTTTTGCCTCCTAGAGAACAAAGAATTATCTGTCTGCCGGGAGATGGCCAGAAGTATGGGGTTCCCGAAGCTTGAAGCTGGCCTCTGCGCCATGACGAAGGACGATCTTGTGGATAGCCTTGCATATAACAGTCTGAAGGTACAAAAATTGTGTATTTGGAAGTTTATGAATTTTGAATTATTCTTTTGTTCTTATATTAACCCATTCATTTTTTTTCATATAGGGTTTAATACTTAGCAACGCCTTAAAGGGCGCAAAAGAATGCCGAAGACGAGAGTTGTACTATTGCTCTCAACAACCTTCGAACAGAGGTTATCAAGCTGAGGAACGAAGCTTTGGAAAAAGACAAAATTCTACTTACATTGGTGGACAAAGTAAAGGGGGATGAAGCTAACTTCAAGGCTCAATCTGAAATCCAAAGGAATGAGATTGAAAACCTTCAAAAACAACTAGCGGAAGCCAAATTGAAATGCGCTATTGCCGAAGCTGACCCAGATGCCAGTGAGTACTGAAAAAATTATTTTGAAAAAACAGTTGCAGAGCTTCGCTTATCGAAAGAAAGATGTTTTGAAAAATCTGTAGAATGCGTCAAAAAGATAAAAACTAGCTTCGCCAACGTGGGCGCATACTCAAGCGAAGACAACTTCATAAGAGGCGACCCTGAGGGCGTAATTGAGTGGATCAGCAGCGAAGCCAAAGCTTTTGAAGCAATTCTGAGCGATCGCGGGGACGTCTGCGCGTTCTCTGGTGCGAGGGGAGTTGCAGCTATTTTGGAGAAAGCAGGGTGCGATCATGTTAAAACTTAGCCCAGGTCGAAGCTGCTTTGTCTATTGATGATACGAAGGACCCCTCGGCGAAGCAAGCTTAATAGGTGGAAAATTTTTCACTGATATTTGGGAAAATGGCGGCCGAGGGATGGCGCATGAAACAATGAAAAAGAGTGAAAAAGACATTCATGACGCTCAAGAAGCAACAAAAGCAGCTGAAAAAGCTGCGAAGCTTGAAAAAACGGATAGGTATTACTTAATGGCTTTTAACTTTATTGCTTATTTTTGTGATTTCGAACTAATTTATATCTTCTATTGCAGCTGAACTATCTCCTCCCCCAGAGCCCTTCGAACCACTGGCTGACCCAGAGACAAAGAAGACAGTAGAAATTATTAATATGGCCGAAGCTATTGTGGATGAAGTTGTCACGAAATTATTAACCGAAGCTGCAGAAGAAGTCTTGAAGGAAGAAGAATAGCTATTTGTAAAAACATTGCTAGAATATTAATGTAACATTTGCTGGAACATGCTTGTAATATTCGGTGCTCGTAGGTTTTGAATGTAATATATGAATGGTTTTGCAATTCATTTCTTTTCGATGCATGAAACTTTTATGTACATACCGTTTTTGAGCCTTTGGCGAAAAAACACCTTCCCTTTTTCATGCTTCGTAAAGAAGAGCTTCTATGCTTCGTAAAAAATCCTCCAAGCGTCGTAAAAACATTAATGCTTCGTCAACAATAGATTTGTTCCTCCACATCAGAGCTGATGAAGCTGTATTTCTTCAAAACTTGTTTTGTGCCTTAGCACAATTTCATTTTTTCGAAGCATTTCTCCGAAGGTCAACATTGTATCCCCTTCTTGTGCCATTGATGCAATATGATGTATGATGTTATGTTATGCGAAATGATGTGATTTGTTTATGTTATGCAAAATGATATTTATGCCGAAGACACACACTCACACCCCCATAGTGGAATACACAATGTCTTTGCCGCTTATTTTTTGGCTTCACCGCTTATTTTTCGGTGTATCAGCGCTGACTTTTCGCTGTAAATTCTGCATTCCCTTAGGAACGTCTTTTGAACTTCTTCGCCTTCTATTTCGGCGGTATTCGCGTTGACTTTTCGTGCTTCGCCTTATATTTCAGCGGTATTTAGCTCTGCATTCCCTTTGGAACGACTTTTGAGCAGAAAACTTACACTGCGCTCCCTTAGGAACGACTTTTTATATCTTCGGCAAACTTACGCTGCGTTCCTTAGAACGACTTTTTGTAGCTTCGGTGATACTTGTAATGTGATTTTTAGCCCTGCGTTCCCTTAGGAACGACTTTTGTGCTTCAGCGACTTTTTGGACTTCGTGAGTCTGTGGAGAAGATATATTTCGCTATGACAAGAACGAAGCTATTACAGGAAATTGAAAATGACAAGAGAACTAGGTTTTCAATAATTGTTCCTTATTAAAAAAGAAAATGACAATGAATGTAAAAACTGTTCCAGGGGTAGGATATCTCTCAATAGATATGCTTCGATTCTGGCACAGTACTATTGACTGTGCGAGCTTCGGACTCCTCCCTGAAATCTCGCTGGTGATGGGTCTGTTTGCTCCCTTCTGGCTGCTGGCCTCGTGAATACATAGGCTGTAGTGGTGGCGGAGGTGGAGGCTGTGGCCAAGATGCCTATGGCTGACTAGCCGAAGCAACAGACGCTGCAGGATGGTTACCCACATACTCTGGTATGTAGGGTGAGTGATACGAAGCAGTATGCATGACCTGCTTCGGCTGGTTCTGCTGAGATGCGGCTTATGCTATTTCCTTTTGTTTCTAAATGGTGACATGGCACATCCTTGTAGTATGGCCCTTGTCCTCACCACAGAATAAGCAATAAATTTTCTAGGTTGATCCCCAAACCTTCCTCCGAAGCCCCTGGCGCCTTTGCCTCTTGGAGCTGGCGGTCGGAAAGAGCTTTGTTGCTGCCCCGAAGCGTGTGAGGAATACTGTGGCCTCTGTTGTTGACTTCCTCTGTCATCACTCTGGGTGGAGTGAATTGACCTGACATGTCTTGGGTGGATTCTTCCTCCGAAGCCCCTGGTCATCTCAGAGAACCTGTAGGCTTCCTCTCTTCTTTGGAGAAAGTCATTGTCAGCCCAAATGTATTCATCCATCTTTTGAAGCAGCTTCTCCAAAGTCTGTGGAGGCTTTCTAGCAAAATACTGGGCAGTAGGTCCTGGACGAAGCCCCTTAATCATGGCCTCAATGACAATTTCATTAGGCACTGTAGGCGCTTGTGCTCTCAGGCGCAAGAACCTTCGGACGTATGCTTGAAGATACTCCTCATGATCTTGTGTACATTGAAAGAGAGCCTGAGCTATGACTGGCTTTGTCTGAAAGCCCTAGAAACTTGTCACCAGCATATCCTTAAGCTTCTTCCATGAAGTAATAGTTCCTGGCCGAAGAGAAGAATACCATGTTTGGGCCACATTCTTAACTGCCATGACGAAGGACTTGGCCATGACAGCTGCATTGCCTCCGTATGAAGATATAGTTGCTTCATAACTCATCAAAAACTGCTTCGGATCTGAATGTCCATCATACATGGGGAGCTGAGGTGGCTTGTATGATGGAGGCCATGGGATAGCCTGCAGTTCTGCTGCCAAGGGAGAAGCATCGTCAAAGGTAAAGGTATCATGATTAAAATCATCATACCATCCATCCTCGTTGAAGAAGCCTTCTTGGTGAAGCTCCCTATGTTGGGGCCTTCGCTCTTGTTCGTCTTGGGCAAGATGGCGTACTTCTTCAGTGGCTTTCGTCAATCTGCCTTTGAAGATCGGCTAGTCGAGCCATCTTCTCCTTCTTCCTTTGTACTTGTTGATGAAGCATCTCCATGTTTCTGATTTTTTGGTCCAACTCCTCCTCCTGGAGTGTTGGACTAGTGGCCTTCCTCTTCTGGCTTCGGGCCTCTCAAAGAGAAAGGGTCTCCTGGTTTGGGTCCAGTGGCTACAGAGCTGTAGCCCCTGTCGTTGAAGCTTTCTTCGGTGGCATGACGAAGGTCAGTGCTTGCCGAAGGTGGTCGAAAAGGATTCACCGGAGGTGGGTGCCAATGTTGGTGACTTGTTCTCAAATGCTATGAATCAAGAACAAGGCAACATAAAATGTTAAATATTAATGCCCTTCGTCCTTCGAAACATTATTTCCCTTAGGATATAATGATCTTCAGACGAAGGTAATGAAAGACATACCTTCGAATATCGAAGATAAGATGGTAATAGAAGAAGCATGTAAAAATACAAAGATAACATAAACAATCATATAGCATTATAAATTCATCTCCATTATATTATCATGAGAAAATAAAAATAATATTGAATTACATTTGGTACCTTCGACTTGATAGGCAGCAAAGGTACGAGCGTGATGCAAAAGCAAATGCCAAGTCAGCGTGAACAGTACGGGGGTACTGTTCATCTATTTATAGGCATGGGACGCAGCCCATGTGAAATTACATTCATGCCCTTTACATTTGCTAATGACTATAAGGTAACTCATCGGGGTCTAAATAACCTTTTTCCCTTTAAGTCGGTTCCCTTTCCTGCTGTCATGCCGAAGCTCCCTTGCACGTAGCTTCGACGCTGCATCAATCTTCATATTGTTCGTGCTTCTCCCACTGTGGTTCTGATTCGAATCCGAAGGTACCTGTTCATGTATTACAACTCCGGAAACATTGTTAAATCATGTTTTTGAGGACCTTCAGAAGACGAAGGCCCCCAACAATATTATTTGCCGAGTGTCAAAGGAGAAACTCGGCAAAATAGCTTCTTTGCCGAGGGCCAACGCCTGGCGCTCGGCAAAGTTAATGGCCGTCAGCTATAGACGATTGTTGACGGCCCTTTATCGAGCATCGTCGTTCGCCGATTGTTTGACACTCAGCAAAGAGATCGTTGCCGAGTGTTTGTCTATGCTGAGTGTCTCACACTCGGTAAACGAGGTTGTTGCCTAGAGTGTTATTTCGCCGAGTGCCCGACAAAATGCACTCGACAAAGCGCCGAGCACTCGATAAGAGTTGGATTCCGATAGTACATATACATGAAAATAACAATTGGGTACTGCATGGGGTGTTTACGCTTTTATGATCCTTCAGTATTTTAGGTGCTAGCTCTACTGGCCGATAGACCTACTCAGAAATTGGTATGCTTATATAGTTATACTCTGGCATGTTCCCGTACATCGTTGGATGTTGCATTGATAACATATCTAACCTTGGGTTTGATCATTTGGATTCATTTGAAGAGTTGACGAGATGGTGGCTAAAAGAGATAATGAGTTGCAAGACTCGAGAGGCAAATAGATATAGAGAGCATGTATGGATGATAATGCTTGCTCGTCCAACTAATTTAGGACCAGTTTAGTAACTCACATCCCCTTCGAGATTGAAATGGATTGAGGTGGAAATGAACTAATTTCTTTCTCAATCCCTCCAATTCTGAAGGGATTTGAGTTTTCAAACTAGCCCTTATAGTTATTCAATGATGGTAGCCATGTCTTCTGAATTGTCGCTAACTAATAGTAGGCCATGTAAGATGATCAAGTAAAGAATGGCACACAACAACACTTAAACAACCAAATCCTCCACCAATACTTAGACATCCAATACATTGGGCAGGTAAGCGGATGATACGACTCCTAAACACACACAGAGTTACTAGCATATAGCCAGTGTAAACGCTACGATTCCATGGAAGCAAGGGAAGGAATCGACAACAACGGCGGCGACACGAGGGGAGGGGTTGGTAGTGGCGATAGTGGTACGAGTGAGGGGGAGAGGGTGGCAGAGGGAAGGTGAGGGATGATCTAAATAATATTGTCCATTAGATTTGAGTAAGGTGAGTGAGTTATCGAACGATCTGAACTGTTAGTTTTGATTGGTGTGTTAAGTGTGGGTGTAATTTGTTTGGTGAATTTAGTTGAGGTTATGGGTGTGAGGTGATTTGGTTCAGTGAATTTTGTAAAGTTTAAACTGGTGGATTATATAGTGGTATATATGTATTGTAAGAAAATTATTTACACATGCTATCTTATAACCAAAAAAGTGATTAATATTCTAAAGGAGTGGCAGTACTAGAAAAAAGGTAGCTAGAGTTTATTGCTCACAAATTAAAAATTCATTTTGATCAAACATAAAACTATCATGTAATATACATATGATAGGATTTTGCAAATAAGTTGGGTATTCGTGCTGCCTCGGCCGCCCTTGCGACCTAAACGTGAACCTTAGCTTATCTTATGCATCGATAATAACTATTTTAGGACTTGTTCGGTTATCTCTCAATCCATGTGGATTGAGTGTGATTAGATGGGTTTAAATTTTAAACAAGTTAAACTTTTTAATTTTTTTCAATCATATCTGTCGGGTACCATAATTAGGGTACCCCCAACACTCCTAATCATGGCTGGTAAACACCCTCAGACCAACTGACAGGCACGGTTCAAGTCAAGGCTTTCGTCTACCCAAGGGACGCGACCTCACCCGAGCCCAGCCTCGGGCTGGAGCAGTAGTCCAGATGAGTTCACGCCTCGCCCGAGGGCCTCCTCAGGCAGTGGGCGCCTCCTCGGCTCTCCCGAAGCCCGGCTCGGGCAGGCTTCGTTGTGAAGCAACCTTGGCCAGACCGCCTCACCAACCGACCGCTTTGAAGGCGCATTTAATGCAGGGGACACCTGATGTCGTATCCTGACACACGCGCCTCAGTCGGCCAGGCCGAAGTGACCGCAGTCACTTCGCCCCTCTTCTTTAATGTTCGATATGACGGGAAAACGGCGCCGCCCGCCCCACTCCGATTGTCGTGCCAACCGCCCAGGCGAAGACTAACAACAAGTCATGATCAACCACTGAGTTCGGCCTCAGGCGCAACAGGAAGTTCCGCCTCGCCCGACCTCAGGCTCCGGCCTCGGGAGGAGGTCTCCACCTCGCCCGACCTCAGGCTCTGGCCTTGGGAGGAGGTCTCGGCCTCGCCTGACCCCCAGACTCGGCCTCGACCTCGGTCTCGGGGGGAATCGCGTCCTCGCCCGACCCCGACCTCGGCCTCAAGAGAAGTCTCCGCCTCGCCCGACCTTGGGCTCGGACCGACCGCGCCAACAGGGGATACATCATTACCCTATCCCTAGCCTGCTCAGGCTACAAGGAACAAGACCGGCGTCCCATCTGACTTACCCCGGCGACGGGTAATGATGGTGCCCCACGTGCACCATGACGCCGGTGGCTCTCAGCCCCTTACGGCAGCAAGGAGACGTCAGCAGGATCCTTGCCGCACTGCCAGCTGTGCTCCTACAGGACTCAGGCGCTCCTCCGACGGCCACGCTATCACATGTACAGGGCTCAAGCTCTCCCCCGACAGCCACGTTGGCATGTACACAAGGCTAAGGCATCTCTCTGCCGGACACGTTAGCGCATAGCTACACCCCCATTGTACGTCTGGACCCTCTCCTTGCGTCTATAAAAGGAAGGTCCATGGCCATCTTGGAGGGGGGTTCGCGCGAGGAAGGAGCGAACGAACAGGCTCCCTCTCCCTCTCTCTCTCTCTTTCTCGCGACGTGCTTGTAACCCCTACTACGAGCGGCACCCCTGGTGCAGGATAATACAAGGCTTGTCCCACCTCTTGTGTTCCATCCCGCGCCAACCCATCTGGGCAGGGGCACGCAGCGACAATCTCACTCGTCGGTCCAGGGACCCCCCGGGTCCGAAACGCCGATAGTTGGCGCGCCAGGTAGGGGCCTGCTGCGTGTTAACGAACACCTTCCCGTTGAGTTCCAAATGGGGAGTCTTCATCAACCTCTTCAGCCTGGGACGGTGCTCCGCTTCGGGAGTCTCGAGTTCATGTCCCTCGACGGCAGCTACGACATGGTACTCCTCCCCTCGCGGCGCGACGACGGCGACGGTCTTCGACTCGCTCGGCGGCGGCGAGCTCGGTGACAACATCTCCCCGCGGCAGAAGAGGAGCACTATCCGGTCGTCCCCGCCACCCTCCTCGCCGAAGGAGGCAGAGATGGGGCAACCATGGCCCTAGGAGGCGGCACCTTGTCGGCTGTCGCACCAGAGCGAGTCGACGACGCCGGTGCTCCCCCGGGGGATATGTCGGGCATTGTCCTCGCACCTGAGACGACGGCGAGTGTCACTTCCCCGCAACGTGTCAACCCCAAGCGGACTGATGACGCCAGCACCCCTCGCAAGGATCTGCTGGGCGTTACCCTTGTACCTGAGATGACGGTGTGCTCCGCCCCCGACGCAACTTCACACCACCGTCCATCGACCAAGAGGTACCGTCCGTTTTCCATCCCGTACCCTTTCGATTCAGCTTCGATCCACCTAGCGACCCGCTACGGTGAGCGCCTTCGTAAAGGCGTATCCAAACCCTCCGGGGTACCATATGTGGTCGACCTAGACCGACTGACAGCCGTCTCAACCTTTGGACCGGCGGGTTCCGAGGAAGAGGACGACCCTGACTCCGGTTGGGAATTCTCCGGCCTCAATGACCCCGGTGCCATGCGGGACTTCATGTCCGCATGTGACCATTCTCTCCGATTGTTTCCGACGATGGCCACGACCTTGACGATGAGGGTTACGGCCCAAGTTGCGAATGTTTCCACGTCGATCAGGGAGATCACAACGAAGGCAACCACCTCGGTATGCCGGAGGTTGACGATCCCCCTAGGCCCGCATCTCGCGTTTGACATCCCACGGGAGCTAGCTGTGGTCCCAGTCCCTGCGGGGGGTCGGGACATACAGCTCGAGCAAATCCATGAGATGCAGGCCCGGGTCGACGGGGAAGCAGGCCGGCTTGTGCAGCTCCGACAGAACATCGAGCAGGAGTGGGCAGGACGAACACTCGCCGGAGGGGCCTGTCATCGGGCCCAAGACGTCCAGCGCTGCATCATCGACAATGCCAGGGCAGCGCTACCCCCGGTCATCAGCGGGTCCGTCCAGGACCTAGCTGTAGCGGCGATGCTACTTCGAGCCATGACGGAGCCATCCACCACCGAGGGACGATGTATCCAGGGCGAACTCAAGGACCTCCTGGAGGGGCTGGCGCGTTCAACAAGATGCTCAAGGAGTCGTGCCCCTATCACCAGGGGCCCATCAAGCACACCCTCGAAGAATGTGTCATGCTCCGGCGCTACTTCCATAAGACCGGGCTCCCGGCGGAAGATGACAAGGGACATGACAACGACAAGAGGGAGGGCGGCAGGGAAGAGGAGTTCCCGGAGGTCCACAACTGCTTCATGATCTACGGCGGCAGGCGGCGAACGCCTCGGCTCGGCACCGCAAGAAGGAGCGCCAGGAGGTCTGCTTGGTGATGGTGGCAACGACAGTCTACCTAGACTGGTCCGACAATCCTATCACCTTCGACCGAGGCAACCACCTTGACTTCGTGCCAAGCCTAGGAAGGTGGCTCATCGTTGATCCGAATCATCAGCAATGTTTAGGCTCTCCAAAGTCCTTATGGACGAAGGCAGCAGCCTACACATCATCTACGCCGAGACCCTGGAACTTTTGGGGGTTGAATCGGTCCGAGGTCCGGGCCGGTGCGGCACCCTTCCACGGGATCGCACCTGGAAAGTGTATCCTCCCCCTCGGGCGGATCGACTTACCCATCTGCTTCGGGACTCCCTCCAACTTCCGAAAGGAAGCTCTCACCTTCGAGGTCGTCGGGTTTCGAGGAACCTACCATGCGGTGTTGGGAAGGCCGTGCTATGCCAAGTTCATGGCCATCCCCAACTACACCTACCTCAAGCTCAAGATGCCGGGCCCAAACGGGATCATCACCGTCGGATCCACGTACCGCCACGCGTACAAATGCGACGTGGAGTGCGTGGAGTACACTGAGGCCCTCGCCGAGTCCGAGGCCCTCATCGCCGACCTGGAAACGCCTCTCCAAGGAGGCACCCGACGCGAAGGCGGCACACCGGCAACTTCGAACCAGTCGAGGCGGTCAAGTCCGTCTCTCTCGACCCCAGCAACGACGCCAGCAAGAAAGTCTGGATCGGCTCCGAGCTCGACCCCAAATAGGAAGCAGTGCTCGTCGACTTTCTCCACGCAAACGCCAAAGTCTTTGCGTGGAGTCCCTCGGACAGGCTCGGCATACCGAGGGATGTCGCCGAGCACTCACTGGACATCAGAGCTGGAGCTCGACCGTGAAGCAAACCCTGCGTCGTTTTGGACGAAGAAAAGCGCAGGGCCATAGGCGAGGAGATCCACAAGCTACTCGCGGCAGGGTTCATCAAAGAGGTATTCCATCCCGAATGGTTAGCTAACCCTGTTCTTGTAAGGACGAAGGATGGGAAATGGAGGATGTGTGTAGACTACACTGGTCTAAACAAAGCATGTCCAAAAGTTCCCTACCCTCTACCTCGCATCGATCAAATTGTGGACTCCACTGCTGGGTGCGAAACCCTGTCATTCCTCGATGCCTACTCAGGCTATCACCAAATCAAGATGAGAGAGTCCGACCAGCTCGCGACTTCTTTTATCACACCTTTTGGCATGTACTGTTACACTACAATGCCATTTGGTTTGAGGAATGCAGGCGCCACCTACCAGAGGTGCATGAACCACGTGTTCGGAGAACACATCGGCAGAACGGTCGAGGCTTACGTCGATGACATTGTTGTCAAGATAAAGAAAGCCTCCGACCTCCTCTTTGACCTTGAAACGACATTCAAGTGTCTGAGAGCGAAAGGCATGAAACTCAATCCCGAGAAGTCTGTCTTCGGAGTCCCCCAAGGCATGCTCCTTGGATTCATCATCTCCGAGCAGGGCATCGGGGCCAATCCGGAGAAAATCGCGGCCATCACCAACATGGGACCGATCAAAGATTTGAAAGGAGTACAGAGGGTCATGGGATGCCTCGCGGCTCTAAGCCGCTTCATCTCACGCCTTAGCGAGAAGGCTTGCCTCTGTACCACCTCTTAAGGAAGGCCGAGCGCTTCACTTGGACCCCCGAGGCTGAGGAAGCCCTCGGAAACCTTAAGGCGCTCCTTACAAACACACCCATCCTGGTGCTCCCCGCTGTAGGAGAAGCCCTCTTGATCTACGTAGCCGCAACCACTCAGGTGGTCAGTGCCTCGATCGTAGTCGAGAGACGAGAAGAAGGGCATGCACTGCTCGTCCAGAGGCCAGTCTACTTCATCAGCGAAGTGCTTTCCGAGACCAAAGTCCGCTACCCGCAGATCCAGAAGCTGCTCTACACAGTGGTTCTGACACGACGAAAGTTGCGACACTACTTCGAGTCTCATCCGGTGACTATGGTGTCATCCTTCCCCCTGGAGGAGATCATCCAGTGCCGAGAGGCCTCGGGTAGGATAGCAAAGTGGGCGATGGAACTCATGGGTGAAACACTATCATTCACCCCTCGGAAGGCCATAAAATCCCAAGTCTTGGCAGATTTCCTAGCTGAGTGGACTGACACACAGTTGTCGACAACTCCAATCCAACCCGAGCTTTGGACCATGTACTTCAATGGGTCACTCATGAAAATAGGAGCAGGCGCTGGCTTGCTCTTCGTTTCACCCCTCAGAAAACATATTCGCTACGTCATACGCCTCCATTTTCCGGCATCAAACAACATGGCCGAGTACGAGGCTCTGGTTAACGGGCTGCGCATCGCCGCCGAGCTAGGGTCCCGCGCCTCGACGCTCATGGCGATTCGCTGCTTGTCATCGACTAAGTCATGAAGAACTCCCACTGCCGCGACCGGAGGATGGAAGCCTACTGCGATGAAGACAAGTTCTACGGGCTAGAGCTCAACCACATCGCCCGACGGTACAACGACTGCAGATGAGCTGGCGAAGATAGCCTCAGGGCAGACAACGGTTCCCCCGGACGTCTTCTCCAGAGACCTACATCAACCATCCGTCAAGATCGATGACACGCCCGAGCCCGAGGAGGCCTCGAGCCCGAGGTACCCTCGCCCGAGCCCGAGGTACCCTCGACCATCGAGGGGGAGGCCTTGCCCGTCGAGGGGGAACAGAATGGGGTCACACCAGATCCGAAATGGCAGACCCCGTACCTGGAATATCTCCTCCGAGGAGAGCTTCCCCTCGATGAGACCAAAGCTTGGTGGCTGGCTCGGCGCGCCAAGTCGTTCGTCTTGCTGGGTGATGAAAAGGAGCTCTATCACCGCAGCCCCTCGGGCATCCTCCAACGATGCATATCCATCGCCCAAGGACAAGAGCTGTTGCAAGAAATACACTCGGGGGCTTGCGGCCACCATGCAGCACCTCGAGCCCTCGTTAGGAATGCCTTCCGACAAGGTTTCTACTAGCCAACCGCGGTGGCCGACGCCACTAGGATTGTTCGCTCCTGCCAGGGGTGTCAATTCTACGCAAAGCAGACACGCCTGGTCGCTCAGGCCCTGCAGACGATACCCATCACCTGGCCATTTGCTGTGTGGGGTCTAGACCTCATCGGTCCCTTGCAGAAGGCACCCGGGGGCTTCTCGCACCTGCTGGTCGCCATCGACAAATTCTCTAAGTGGATCGAGGTCCGACCCTTGACCAGCATCAGGTCCGAGCAGGCGGTGGCGTTCTTCACCAACATCATCCATCGATTCGGGTCCCAAACTCCATCATCACCGACAATGGCACGCAGTTCACCGGAAAAAAAGTTCCTAGACTTCTGCGACGACCACCACATCCGTGTGGACTGGGCCGCCGTAGCTCACCCCATGACGAATGGGCAGGTGGAGCGTGCCAACGGTATGATTTCGCAGGGACTCAAACCAAGGATCTACAACGACCTCAACAAGTTCGGCAAGCGGTGGATGAAAGAGCTACCCTCGATGGTCTGGAGTCTGAGGACGACACCGAGCCGTGCCACGGGTTTCTCGCCATTTTTTCTAGTCTATGGGTCAAGGCCGTCCTCCCCACGGACTTAGAATACGGCTCCCCGAGGACCAGGGCGTACGACGACCGAAGCAACCAGACCAGCCGAGAGGACTCGCTGGACCAGCTCGAAGAGGCTCGAGACGTTGCCTTACTACATTCGGCATGGTACCAGCAGTCGCTGAGACGCTACCACGCCCGAAGCGTTCGGCCCCGAGGCTTCCAAAGGGGAGACTTGGTGCTTCGTCTGCGACAGGACGCCCGAGGGCGCCACAAGCTCACTCCTCCCTGGGAAGGGCCCTTCATCATCGCTAAGATTTTGAAGCCCGGAACATACAAGCTGGCCAACGACCAAAGCGAGGTCTACAGCAACGCTTGGAACATCCAATAGCTACGTCGCTTCTACCCTTAAGATGTTTTAAGTCGTTCATATACCTCGTTTTCTTTACATACACAAAGTCTAACCATCAAGGAAGGGTCGGCCTTGCCTCAGCAAAGCCCGACCCTCCCTTGGGGGCTAGAAGGGGGGAACCCCCTCTACGTCAAAATTTTCCTCGGAAAAAATTTTCTACCAAAACGACATTCGTGCTTTCGACTTCTGTATCGATAGCGGGATCCTGAGAACGACGAGAGTACACGTAAGCGGCGAGGCCGACCGAGCCGAGGAACTCCTACGCCTCC